>CAVLGL010000086.1:26350785-26950785 GCA_963668995.1 Parnassius mnemosyne
TGAAATGCAAATATTTATATTTCTTTTGAATTATTGTCTTGATATATTGTAATAAAATGCATTCGAGTAAACCACGCCAACTTGTGGTGACAATTCTGCCAGTGATACGTATCTTTAATAAGGTGTCTGCCGCACAGGTAGTATTGAAATCATTGTTTAATTTCTTATATTATCCTTAGTTTTAAAAATTGTAAAGTAATCAATAATTTTACTTTCAAATTCATAAAAATACAATCCATATGTCACATCATAGTTGATGCTTCCTTGTTTCTTTTCGAAGTTTCAAAAGAAAAACAAAAGGTATGAATATCTCAACTTCTAATCGACTTAAAGTGACTTTTTAACAGAGTTCAAAAGAGGGATGGTTCGTAAATTTCTTGGTCAATGACCAAAAAGGCCAATTAAAAAAAATTAAAGGCAATTTAATTTTTTTATTCCCATGAAAATTTAAAGAAAAACACTCGTATGGTTAGAAAAAATAGGGTATGAAGTTTTTATTGTAAGTATTAAAATGACATTCTTGTTAGTTTTCACCCGATCTCGTGATAATGCTGGGTCCATTAAATTCATGATGGGTTTTCTCTCTTCCCTTCGGCACAGTATGTCTTAACACCAACTTCAGAAGCTGTTATGTGAAAATTGTTTGTATTCGTTTTTAGTTTTTGAAGTCGGTTTTTACTTTTGGTTTTTACATTTCCATTACACAGAATATCAATGCACGCCAATAAAATTGTAATTATTTTTTTTTCTCCCTCCACCCTTAAACTTATTTGTTGGTATTCTTTGTCCTAGGTATGGCAATGGGCAATGCAGCGCGGCAACAAACTCGAAGCCCACATGCAGAGTCTTAAAGATCTGGATCTAGTGCTGGAGGAACTTCTGCAATGGCTCACCGGACTAGAGAACACCTTGATATGTGAGTATGAATATTGTGACATGAATTTTCGAATTAAATCAGCCAGTAGTATTCAATAGGATAGACCTTTGCATAAATAACGTAATTCGAATACATTAAGGATTTAAAAAGATCATGTGATTATAATTAATGAAGTATTTTTATATCAATAAAGGTTTAATATGTATTCAATCATCAAATTCAAATACAAGTATCAAGCTTATGTTTCTATATATAATAACTTATAACTAGGTTCTTATATTTAGCTCGTTATATTATTAAAAATGATGTCCTTCAGATAGACGTTCGTTGATCTAATTTAGACTTTGTGTATATCTTCAAAGATATATTTTTGCAATTCAATTCTTGCAGCACTTTGGTTGTAACATGTACTTCAAAATAATCACTTACTGTGTCGGAAAAAAAACTTAATATGTTATTTTCCTAGCAATGGAGTCTGAGCCTCTGCCGGAATCAATCGAACTACTGGAAGGTCTTATAGAAGATCACAAAGAACTGATGGAGCACACGCAGAAGAGACAGAACGAAGTCGACCGAGTTTGCAAAGCCTACCAGGTAAGCATATGAACAATTTGTATATCTACATTTATTGGCATTACGTCAGTTGTTAGCCTGTAAAACAATCTGTTAGATACCCGGTGCTCGGGGATGAAGGAAAACATCTTGATGAAAAGTCGCACTGGCCTCCTCACATTTCTGAGAGGTTCAACATCGAGAGGTAAATACCTGTCTGAGAAAAAAGAATAATCCGAAGACACGTGAAGTCCGCCAACAAGCATCGGGGCAGCGCAACGGTGTCCTTGCCCTACAACGCTCTTCGAACCCTCCTCTCGAAATAATAATATCTTTAATAACCGACATTGTTTTATTCTGTAGGTCAAGAGCCAGAGTCAAGGTCGCGACACAACACCACGAAAGATATCGGCCAAAAGTGCTACAAAGGGAACGCCTGGGTACGTTATAATGTTACAACAGTACTTAATATCAATTGTTATCAAAATTACTAGTCCATTAAAAAGTTCAATCTGGCTTTAATCGATTTGTTATATTTTTATTTATTATATACCCTATGTGTGCCATTTACGAATCACATTCACTTATCATTTTGTGTTTTGTTAGCACTTTTGTTTTGTTGGAGAATTTTTTAACATTTTGTATCAGTTGCTTTTCGTTTCATTTCATTTGTTTTTGTTTCTTTCCGTTTTTACCACGCTCATGCACGTCGCGTCATCTCCATGTTGTGACGTCATTGCATGATGTGTACTCGGGGTTGCCATAACTGAAAACAGGCGCGGCTCTCAACACGATTTGCACAGGGAGCGATCTGTGTCGCCGGATTATTATGGCAGTAGGCGTTTCAGGTTAGTTACCATTTTAGCTGTTTTTATGTTTTATATAATTGTATAAGTTGTTTTTTAATACTAGTGTTTAGCAAATATGTGTTGTACAAAGTTATATATATTTTTAGTGACCACTTAGTGATTTATTTTTATAAAAATATATACACGCATATTTGCTGGACAGAATAAAAAAAAATCAATAAATTTATTTTACATTTTCGTGTTACCATCAAATTTAACAGTCCATTTTGCTTTTAAATGTTTTATGTTATATGTCATATGTTATTTTAACACTGTCAACAGAGAATGTCGTAAAGAGTTTTAAATTGTATAAACATTAGTATACTTACATCAACATGTGGTTATACATTCTCTGGAGACATAGTGACATAGCTTTATTTCGCTCTAACACTTGTAAATGTTGCTTTCTGTCTCGTTCATATGTCACGCTTCGATGATCTCACGGGCAGGTCCAGGATACACAGTCGAAGTAGGAGAGGAAGGTTTGATGTCATTTTTATTGTCCTGTGATCTTTAGTCTGTTTAGTTATGTATATAGTTGGAAATAGTGATTTAGTTCGCACGTTGGAAAAATAATTTTGACAAATTGTGCAATATTTATTTTTTTAATTTACGACCAAATTTGCTGTAGAATAATAGAATAAAGAATATTACTGCAACAACACTGTGCTGCGCAAACATGCTATTCTTTATCTATTACTACTATATGAAGTAACTTTCATACAATAAGATAATTAATAAGATATTAGTTTGAACGACAAGCACAACGCAGCCAAACTCGATCGGTTCGTATTAAAATGGCTGTAGCAGGAATGGGTCGGCTCGACTGAGGAAAGACCACTCTCTCCCAAAATATCAGCGTGAATATGCTGATGTATAATGCTGGTGTGTTTCATAGGAAAGTGAAGAGAACCGAAGACACTTTTAGGTAACTTTCCACACTACACTTCAAGAGTGACGTGACAACGCGTCTCATTTGAATTTTGATTCTTAGTCGGGTATACATGTAAGTAGGTGTCTATGGGACACAGCATTCACTTACCATCAGGTGGAGTGTGTATTAGTTCGTCACCTTTACTTATATAAAATTAAAAAAAAAACATGTGTGCAGTTCACACGCGTTAGAAATTAAACATTCAGAAAAGGAGACCGAGATATTAGGAAAAACTATATAATGTATTTCGTCTCATTTTTTTAGCAGGCTAAATCCTATAGATGTATATGTTTGTCTCTTTTTGGTGTCGCCTTTTCGTTTCATTCAGTTTCAAATCACAACGATTGTCCACCTGATGGTAAGTGGTTGCTGTGGCGAATAGACATCTACATTTATCCTCGTTTGCGAATCAAAATGCAGATGCGTTGTCACCCGTGAGGACTAATATGGAATGCCTCTTTTCCAGTAATAAGGGTCTCCGGTTCTCTACACTCACCATACGAAACACAGCAGTGTTAAACTGCTATTTTACGCTGGTATTCTGTGAGAGCATGGTCCGTCCCCGGTCGAGCCGACCCATTCGTGCTACAACTATACTACTAATATAGCTGCAGCATGGCTCCACCACGTATAGATTCTAAAGAAATTTTCACTTCAAATATGAAACACGAAACCAATAATTTGTATTTGTGCGTTAAAACGGGCTCTGTCTTGGTTGAAATGGTTAGACCATTTGATCATATATCGCCTAATCAGTCTGGTAATAGTAATCATTAACATTTAACTGATTAGTATTAGAACGTTGTTCAATTTGTCAAATTATTTTTTTCATCGAATCTGATTTGCATCGTGTATTATTTGTAGCAGTATATTGTAGTACACGACGTAGTGTACTTGCCTTGCTTTTTCCTCCATGCAGTTTTAGTTTTCCGCTTTTATTTTATACGTTTAAAATATTAAAAAAAAATGTTTAATGTCACGTTATTATCGCACTCAACTTTCGATCCAAATAGTGCCAAAATCAGTTTTAAGTTAGTCAGCAAAATCAGAGTTTTTCTATCAAGACCAGAAGTTGGTTTAGAAAATATTAATAATGTTATGTTAATAATGTTTTTACATTAATTATCGCGCTAAAAATATATTATCGACTTTTCAAATATTTTAACGTTTTAAATACGTTAATACTTTTTCATAATACGAAAAATCAACTTGTTATACCAAAAAGTTCTAATATCACTGTAAAAATTCACCATTTCCTTTTAATAGCGTGCATAAAATTAAAATAAAAGGTTACGCCCTAATAATTTATTAAAAATTCCAAAATTTTAGTTTTCATTTTTAAACCGTAATAAGGAAATATATTAAATAAGTAGGACTTCTTTTCTGCCTTGAAGTCAGTCTTGGATGCGTACCAGACTCTCACCACTTACCACCAGGTGGGATTGTAGTCAAGCACTGGCAACACGCGCAAAAACGCATCTGTAGCCATCTTTATTCAAATGTGGCTGCAGTAGCCACTTACCCTCAAGTGAACTGTTAGTCCGTTAGTTCGCTAGTCACTAAAATTTTATGAAAAAGAAAATGTCTTATAATGGCAACGTCTCTCACGAAGTGTATATACAGCATTAGAATATGTGACATTGCTTTGGTTGAAAGAAATATATGCATGTCATGTATGGTTTAGCTGCAGGCGTTTTCAGTGACAAGGAGATGTTTTTCGATTAGTTTTTCTTATTGTTGAATTTAAAAATATTGTACACCATCAACTATATGTTATGAATTAATTCACATACGATACAAATTTAGTAAGGCATCTCCTTAGACACTTTAAAGTTGCATGTTTAAAAAAGACGCATTTAAAAGAAATTGCATGTTTATAAACAATCCACTAAAACAATAAATCGCCCAATAGTTTAATTCCCTTAACAATAACAACACCTGTTCCTTGCTATAACACATACGAGTCGTTTCGCTACACACTACTAACGTCAGCGACTAACCGTCACGCGTGCGACGATCACGACTAACCGGTGGGGTTTGTATTGTACTGTGTGTGTGTGCGTGTCCCTCGCTTGTGACGACAATGTTGCGTGTGCAGTCGCGTGAGCCCCGGTCGCGAGACACCGGACCGCAATCTGCCGCACTACGGGCCGCGATTCCCGCCACGGGGAAGGTAAGGCCTATTCATCATCACATGACACACGAAACCGTCCATACCTCGTACCTTTCTAAAATCATAAAATAGAATTACATATATTCACAAATAAACATATTAAATAAGTAATTATATGTATTGTCATAAAACTATTATTAAAAATCTGGCAAACCATCAAAATCACATTAACTTTTTTTAATGTAATTTCTTACGATTTCTCGCGGAAAAAGTTTAAATAAAAACATATTTTCATTTTTGTTACCAGTTGAAAAATTACATTTAATCATCCACAATGAAATTAATATAAAATAATAATAATAAAATTAACGGTAAGCACTATCACCTACAAAGAAAATCACAGTCTGACGTAGACAATAATAGTATAGAGGAGCCTGTATAATTACAGGTTGTAACTTGTAAGACATTCCATCTCAGTCCTCAGAGGTGACAACGCATGTGTATACTTCATTGTTTGAAGTTACTTGCAGGTGCCCATGGACTGCAGTAGCCACTTACCATCAGGTGGGCTGCGAGTTCGTTTGTCACTTCAGTTTTATAAAATAAATAAAGAAATAACATGTGCCAACCAAATAGCATATTATTATAATCACTACGTTTAATGGCAACTAGTTACTGAAATTAAATTATATGTCATGATATGTATATAGTGTTAAATATAAAAAGCGTCGTTATAAAGGTAAGATGTATGTACATTTTATTGATTAACACAAGTGTACTTAAACAGGGGGTTGATTTTCGCTGTACATCATTTTAAGGTCATCCGTGAACTTGGTAGTGGTTTGATTATCGCTTTTTCATTTTCCCGCCTTTTTAATTTAAATTTTGATCCATTATAAATTTGTGTATAGTCTGTTGCTATAATATAGCTTTATTTTTATCGTGAATGTTATAATGGCTTGTAGTGATTTTTTCTAGCTTTTTCTATAATAAATATAACTGTACTTTAATATTGTTTCTTAAATACGCAATGTAGCATGTCGGAGCTATTTAAAAAAGTATTTTCTTTTAATTTAGAAACTGAAATTAGTAAAAAATGAAATATTACATCACGTTTTTATTAACTTACACCATAATCAAACGTTATTTTTAATCATTCATGTTTTAATCAACAAATTTTTCTACTTTAAACTCTTATCAGTGTTTAAAGCCATGTCGCCTAAAAGGCATTCATTGAACACTTACTAGACACTGACAACGTCGCAGTTATTATACTATTCAATTATATATCATTACAGCCCTTCACAAGTCCACTGCTGAACATAGGCCTCCCCCAAAGAATGCCACAAAGCACGGTCCTGAGCCACCTGCATCCATCGACTTCCTGCATGTCTTACCAGGTCGTCACTCCATTTCGTGGGGGGACGCCCTACACTTCGCCTACCGGTACGAGGCTGCCACTCGAGAACCTTTCTTCCCCATCGGTTGTCGGTTCTTCGAGCTATATGGCCGGCCCACTGCCACTTCAGCTTACTAATCTGTTGGGCTATGTCGGTTACTCTGGTTCTACTGCGGATATCCTCATTCCTAAGTTTATCACGCAGAGAAACTCCGAGCATAGCCCTCTCCATAGCTCGCTGAGCGACCTTGAGCTTCCTCATACGGCCAGCAGTGAAGGACCACGTCTCAGTTCCATAAGTCATCACTGGCAACACGCACTGGTTGTACAATTTCGTTTTCAGATTTTGAGGTATGTCTGACGAGAAGATGTGTCGTAGCTTCCCGAACGCTGCCCAGCCGAGTTGAATCCGTCGATTGACCTCTCGGTCGAAGTTGGACTTACCTAGTCGGACTATTTGTCCCAGGTAAACATAATCGTCAACAACTTCGAGCTTAGTGCTCCCAACAACTACCGGCATAGGTGTGACATGGACATTGAACATGATCTTTGTTTTGTCCATGTTCATCTTAAGACCTATCCGTTGGGAAACACTATCGAGGTCATTGAGCATAGTGCTTAGGTCCTCCAGCGATTCTGCCATAAGGACTATATCGTCGGCAAATCGAAGGTGAGTGATGTACTCGCCATTGATGTTGATACCGTATTCTTTCCAGTCCAGAAGCTTGAAAACGTCTTCCAATGCAGCGGTGAAGAGTTTCGGGGATATGACGTCACCCTGTCTTACACCTCTCTGCAATTGGATAGATTTCGTACTCTGGTTCTGTACTCGGATAGCCATCGTAGCCCTACTGTACAAGCACTTCAACACTTCGATATACCGACAGTCAACTTGGCACCGCTGAAGGGACTGCAGCACCGCCCAAATTTCGACGGAATCAAAGGCTTTCTCATAGTCCACATACGCCAGACATAGTGGCAAATTGTACTCTTCGGACTTCTGTACAATTTGCCGAAGGGTATGTATGTGGTCTATGGTGCTAAAGCCCTTTCGGAAACCGGCTTGTTCGGGAGGCTGGAAGTCGTCAAGTCTGCGCGCGAGACGATTAGTAATGACTCTCGAAAACAGCACGTAGACGCGGCTCAGAAGGGAAATCGGTCTGTAGTTCTTCAAGAGAGCGTTGTCACCTTTCTTGAAGAACAAGACCACCGCACTTCTGCTCCACGCCTCCGGTGTAATGCCACCATGGAGGACGGAATTAAAGAGCTTCTGAAGGACTTCAAGTACCGGTTTTTCACCCGCTTTCAGAAGCTCCGCTGTAATTCCATCCTCGCCTGGGGCCTTACCGTTTTTAAGGTGCTGGAGAGCCATTCTAATCTCGCTCAGACTGACGTCCGGGATATCTTCGGAATAGTGTCGGATGAGACTCGCTCTTGGATCGTTACTCACACTTGCGTGTGGCTCCAACGATGACGTGTACAGCTGCCCATAGAACCTCTCAATCTCACTCAAAATCTCAGGTGTCCCGGAAACGATGCTGCCACATTCTGTCTTCAGCTTTGACAGGTGGCTCTTTCTGGCAGACAGATCTCTGGCAAAGACTTTGGAGCCTTGGTTCCGCTCGATCGCTTCTTCAGTACGAGCTGTATTGAAGTTGCGTAAGTCCAGCCGCATGCATTTGGAGATCTGTCTGTTCAGATGCCTGTATGCTGTCAAGTCTGTTGAAGAATGTAGCTTCATCTCCCGTCTAACAGCCATGAGATTAAGAGTGTGATCGGAGAGCTTTTGTGTTCTTCTGCGGCGGGTCTTGCAGAACTTAGCTCCGACCGCATGGACAGTTTCCACGAGCTTGTCATTCATATCGTCCACTTCATTGCAGTCTTCTAGGCACTGAAAACGGTTTTGTAACTCGAGCTGAAAGGTTTCGGGACTTTGGAACAGAGCACGAGGGGGACGGAGCGTTGACTTCATTAGACGAGACCTCTCCAACTTAACGTTTAGGTTCAGTGTGCCTCTAACCATTCGGTGATCGCTACCAGTTTTCACCCTCGCGATCACGGAGACATCACTGAACAGTTGTCGTCTGGTCGTCATAATGAAGTCCATCTCATTTTTTGTCGAACCGTCGGGGCTCGACCAGGTCCACTTCCTGTGGGGCCGCTTCTGGAAGAAAGAGTTCATGATAAAGAGTCCCTCTTTCTCCATGAAGTCGGCCAGCTGCTGGCCCCTTGGGTTCCGTCGCCCTATTCCAAATTTCCCTACTTTCAGCTCACCGTTTACTCTTGTGCCTAGTTTTGCATTGAAGTCTCCCATTAACACCGTATATTGGGTTTTGGAGGAATGCATGGCTCTAGAGATATCCTCATACATTTCCTCCACCTCCCCATCGGGGTGTGCCGAGGTTGGTGCGTAAACCTGTATGACCTTCAGCGAATACCGTTTGGTGATTCTGAGTATAAGGTACGCAACCCTCGTCGACACACTCCCGATCTTTACAACGTTGTTAACGAGAGACTTGTGGACGATAAATCCGACACCTCCTTGGGACAGATGGTCGCCCTCCCGGTGATAGAGCAAGTTGCCGGATTCGAGGATTACCGTGTCCTCCCCCTCTCTTCGGACTTCGGATAATCCTATAATATGCCAGCGCAACTTGTCTATCTCTTCTTCCAGCTCCACGATCTTCTCGTCAGTCCTCAGGGTGCGTGCGTTGTACATTGCCAGGTCGAGTCGTCTAAGGTGGCAACCGAACCTCCACCGGAGATTCTTAGCACCCCCTGCCCCGCCGTTACCATGGTCGCCACCGTAGCCAGGAATAGCGGGGCCGCCGGGGACTGGGGGCCGTCTCTTTGTTACATTTATAAGGGGGTATTTGCCATAGTTGCCACGCTTGGCGAGCGGGTTGGCAACCGCAGTTTTTTATTATAATTTTGGCTATTATCAGGAAGATGCTGCTGCCCATCTCCTGCCTGTTTCCCTTTGTCGCCTTTTACGACACCCACGGGAGGATATGGGGTAGTGGTATTCTTGACCGCCACTACACGGTATTCAATTATATAGAGAGACAGTAATGGAATAATAGCATTTGCTTTCCTGGCCACTTCAACAAGATTTTGTAGTTACTATCGAAAGGATTCACTTGCACCTGGTCACATGGCCTCAATTTCCTGTACAATTTTTTTTTATAGGATAAGGGTGACATACGAGCACACAGTCCACCTGATGGTAAGTGGTTGCTGCGGCCCATAGACATCTACATCTATCCTCTATTACAAATCAAAATGTAGATGCGTTATCACCCGTGAGGACTTAGATGGAATGCCTCATTTCCAGTAAAAAGGGCCTCCGGCCACCTGCACTCACTAAGCGAAACGCAGAGGTAAACCTCTACTTCACGCTGGTTTTCTGTGAGTTCGTGGTACCACCCCGGTTCGAACCGGCCCATCCGTGCGACAGCAAAAGCTGCCGCGTGGCTCTACCACTGTTAAAACTGTACATCCAGGAGGGTTGGATTGACGTGTCGATAAACTAGAAAACCAGTAACTTGTAACAAAAAACGCGTAGTCGTGGCGTTATAGAATCTACTATCCTATATGATCCCGTGTCGTAAAAGGCAACAGAGGGAAATTAGACACAAAGTAATAAAAAACTATAGCTGCCAACCTGCCAAGCATGTTAGCTATGGCATATATCCTATGAGGCAATGTATGGGGGAGACCTATGTTTAGCTTTGGCCTTTTGGATAGGTTGTAAGGCTGCTATCGCTGATGATGATGATGATGAACAAAAACTGTTTTAGCTGTTATTCGATTCCATGACTCACTAATTACGGTTGCCAACTTTTTCCGACTGAAACATTGCATAATGATTTCTTTTTATACGAACACTACTACACGTTGAATATTTTTTTTTAATTGTCGACGTTTCGGGCATATTACAGCACAGACCACGGAATCGACGGAAATAAAAAAGTTATCTTTGGTAACAATCTGATTTTACATTATATTCTACAAACCATTAATAATCGATGTATGTTTTCATCATACAATAATTTTTTAAAGGTTTAAGAACCATGGAACAGAATATCATGTTTTATAGTAGGTTGGTGACCCATTTCAAAGCACACAATTCGTAAAACATACATAGGATAGGAACAAAGTTCGTTAAATTAATATCCACTCACACTTGGGCAAATAGCAAAGGCGCGGAACCGGAGTTCCGTTCACCACGCGTGAAGCTATTGTGGGACAAGTGGCGCACGGTGTGGCTGCTGGCCTGGGAGAGGCAACGCAGGCTGCACGAGCGTCTGGCTCATCTCCGAGAGCTCCAACGTGTGTCCAACTTCAGTTGGGATGACTGGAGGAAGCGGGTCAGTGAATATATCCTTTTAAACCCAAGGAATCATTTAATTTTTATATACTTAATGGTTTTTATAGTTCCTTTTTAATTTAGTTAGAGGAGTTTATCCTTCTTTTATTAGTGCCATTGGTCTTAACATTAGTATCGCTGCTTTCCTATCTTCGGTCTGTAAAATTTGTATTAAAAACAGCACAGCAAACGCAAATACAAAAATAGTGTGTTTACACTCTGTGAAAATCTAAATATGTATGTCAAATAGGCACCTCAATGTAGCCATACATGAGGCGCCTTTTCGTGAAAGTTGGGTGTTGGAAGAAGCATCAAAGAGAGTTAAATTATTCTTGTAGAAATTGTTAGGTGTTGTTGTTGACTATGAAAGTGGACGGATGTAAGAGTAGGGAGAGGCTTAAGAAAAGAAGGATGGGCTGAAGAAATCACAAATTAAAGAGTGAGTGAAAAGAGGACGGCTAATAGTGGAGAATGGAAGAAGAAGGCATACTATGCCGACCGCAAATAATTTGGGGAAAGGGCAGGAAAAAGAAAAAGAGAAATTGTTAGGATGAGAAATAATTTGATTAGAGATAATTGCAAGATGTTGTGACAAGAATTAAGAAAGGAATGCTTCGGTGATTCGGACACGTAGAAAGAATTAATGAAAAAAGAGTGACTATAATAAGATACTTGTATATAAGAGAGTAGCGAAGTAGGCAAGGGAAGTGCCAAAATTAAATCCGTAATCCCTGTCTACCCCTTTGGGTGACGGGCGTGTGATTATATATGTATGAGGAAAAAGAAACTAAAATTTCAAGTGAACTTGATAAACATGTTTAACACAATTATATTTTCTTTTACATTGTTTTCTTTTGACTTTTTTTCTAAAGCGTGTTCTTAGAGTATAATTAGTTTATTGTATAAAATTATTAAAGGATTTGGTTTAATGGGACTATTGTGAATAATAATCTATACCTAAAAGTAAAATTGAAGTGTATGTTTAAATAACTGGCTTCTATTAAGCTCAAGGGGTTATATATGCTTGGTATTAAGACATAAATAACAATTATTAAAATTTTTGTCTAGGCTAATTTTCAGAATGGCTGAACCAAATGTTATGAAACTTTACGAATAGAATGCCAGGAGGGATCTAAACTTAATTTTCATAGATACTATTCAGGCGAAGTTGGGACGGGTCGCTAGTCTATAAACAAAACTCATTTACCTTGATGGTGACTACTTTTATCTCAGAGATATCTTGAAAAATACACTTTTTTTAAATACGATACAATGGCATTAACAGGTTTTTTAGGAAAAAGTTAGAGTTAAATTTTCTTTAAAGGAAAGAATGACAAAGCAAATTTATGTGAACGGTGAACGGTAGAGTCGGGAAGGGACGCTCTAGGCTAAAGTTTATCGACCAAATTGGCAATATATTGAAAATGGGCCAAATTAAGAGTATCTTTAACCGACGACCGTGTATGCGTAGATATATGGATGTGGAGGAAGCGAGAAAGGTGTGTCAGGATCGTGCCAAATGGAAGTCCATAGTCTCTGCCTATCCCTCTGGGTGACGGGCGTTATGTTATGTTTATTAAAGTTTCTGTATGTAAATGTCACGCTTCATTTATCTTATTCAAAAGTATAAATGCGAAAGTACTACAGTTTGTATGTTTGACCTTTAATCACTCTTTAATGGTTGGACTCTTAATTCTAATGAAATTTCGCATAGAAATTAATTATATGGGAAGGATATTATAGGAAACGTTTTATATAAAAGTGTTATTTATGCCCAGTGAAGCGGAAGGTAAACAACTAATATGATAAATATAATAATTACGGTTCGTACCCGTGAGTACTAAACACATACTTTGAATCTTACCTCATAGATAATATCGGCTAGAATCGATTGTAGCTCATACTAAATGGCGACCTCTCCTTGCCATCAGTTCCTCAAGTTCATGAACCACAAGAAGTCGCGCCTGACGGACCTGTTCCGCAAGATGGACAAGGACAACAACGGCCTCATACAGCGGAACGAGTTCATAGACGGAATTATCAACACCAGTGAGTATACTTAGTAATTTTTACTACATTGCTAGTTTTTTTTTTAAATACAATTATATCGACAGGTCACTGCCGACCATGGATAAAACGCAAACAACGTTAAGTAAAGATGGATGAATGGATAATAATACAATGTAACCACAAATGAACAGTGGACTATGTCCAGTCCATATGTATTTTCGCTTTAAAATCAAAATGCAGATGCTTTGTTACACCTGAGAATTAAGATAATATGCGTCTTTACCAGTAAAATGGGTCTCCGGTTATCAACACTCACCTTACGAACACACAGCAGCATTGTGAGAGCTTTTTTTATTGATAAGTATGACAAACGAGCACACAGTGCACCTGATGGTAAGTGGACGCTGAGGCCTATAGACATACTTCTATACTCGAAATAAGAATCAAAATGCAGATGCGTTGTCAACCCTGAGGACTAAGATGGAATGTCTCGTTTCCAGTAAAAATGGTCTCCGATCCTCTACACTCACCATATAAAACAGCAGCATTATTGTGCTGTCTTACGCTGGTATCCTGTGAGAGTTTGGTTCTATCCTAGTGGAACTGGTCCATTCGTGTTACAGCTGTGTATAGCTGGCATAGCTGCAGGGTGGCTTCACCACGTAATCGTTTGTTACCCATGAGGATTAAGATGAAAAACCTCATTACCAGTAAAAAATGGTCTCTAGTTCTCATCATTAACCACACATTTGAACCTAGTGGTTTGTGCGAGCGTGGTTCTTTCCCGGTCGAGAGGATCATTCATGCTACAGGCATAATACGGCTCTACCACGTATAAAAACTATTTAACCACATATAAAACACTGTCGCTGAAATAGGAAGAAAAGCGGGTGGTATCCACCCTACCCAAGAAATGCACAGAACATGAAATAGCAACATAATGTTGCTGTTTCGTATGGTGAGCGACGGGCATTTGAAACCCTTTTTTACTGGTAACAAGACATTCCATTTTAGTATTCAAGGGTGGTCAACTCATCTGCATCTTGATTCTTAAACGAGAATAAATGTAGATGTTTATGGATCACATCATTCACTTACCATCAGCTGGGGAAAGTCCAGCTTCCATTTGTCACCTTTACTTATTTAAAAAAATGTTACGTTGTATTATTATAGGCTACTAGGCGTTCCATTTGAGTTCACTGGAATGGCCACTCTAAATCATCTTTATTTAATATTGGGTACTGGCATTCATTAGCGCCAGTGGCCTGTCGATTCGTTGGAGTGTACTCATTTGTCACTCTTAGTTCTATAAAAGAGGGAAAATCAAAGGTTTTTTTTTTATAGGATAAGGTTGACAAACGAGCACACAGTCCACCTGATGGTAAGTGGTTGCTGCGGCCCATAGACATCTACATCTATCCTCTGTTACAAATCAAAATGTAGATGCGTTGTCACCCGTAAGGACTAAGATGGAATGCCTAATTTACAGTAAAAAGGGCCTCCGGCCACCTGCACTCACCAAGCGAAACGCAGAGGTAAACCTCTACTTCCTCTGGTTTTCTGTGAGGTCGTGGTACTACCCCGGTTCGAACCGGCCCATCCGTGCGACAACAAAAGCTGCCGCGTGGCTCTACCACTGTTACTGTGCTCTAAATGAAATTTTATTTCACAGAATTCGACACATCCCGTCTCGAAATGGGCGCTGTAGCGGACCTGTTCGACAGGAACGGCGCAGGCCTTATCGACTGGGAGGAATTCATTGCGGCCCTTAGACCTGATTGGGTAAGTGTTACTAAATACAAACTTGAAACCGTAATCATCATTCCATTTAAATTTAAAAACTACATAAACTTTCAAAAAGACCATCATCAAGTCATTTGTGTTAATAACATTGCTCTACTAACGCCATCTATCTACCAGACTTGATATAAAGTACCTTCATTGCATGGACAAGCGTATTGGTATGATTTCTTTCATTTGAAATGTTTTATGGGTAGTCGATATTGATGATGATGATATAGTCGATATTGAGGATGTTTGTCCTTGTGCAATATATGTTTGTAAACTGCCTCCACGACTTAGGAGAAAATCCTAGTGTGGGGGTAACGTTTTTTTTAAAAAAAAAAGAAATTTATAGATATGTTTTTAAAAATTTGTAATTGTAAAAGATAATTATATGTACGCGCATTTAACATTAATTGCCCCTGTGACTATGGGTGCTGTGAAGCACCGGGAAAACGTCGGGAATTTAAAATAAGTTTTCCAACGAATTACTAACCCTAATTTCTACCTTGGGTCTAATCGTGTCGCATAACACCGGAGGCAAGATAAAAGTTATACGTGTAGCAGTATAATGGTCTGCTATAGTCCAAATCGATTAGAACATCATCCTCATCATCATCATCGAATAGTGATAATCATTTATCTATACAAAGTGTCGTAACATAATTAACTTGTTGAAATTTGTGCAGGTGGAGCGACGCGGGCCGCCCACGGACGCGGATAAGATACACGACGAGGTGAAGAGGCTGGTCATGTTGTGCACGTGCCGCCAGAAGTTCCGCGTTTTCCAGGTCGGAGAGGGCAAATACCGGGTAAGTGCTAGCATCCATTTCAAGTGCAATAAATTCACTATTAAAAACATCCAGAAAGATACTTAATAGATATAGAATTATATTATAATACATAAAAAAGTGTGTTTCGTTCATTGAAGGAATTATGTACTACATATTAGAACGGACACCGCGAACAAAACCTGTGTGACAGTAAGGGACGCGTGGAACAGAGTAAATTTTATGGCACAAACAGTAAGTTTAGGCACATGGGCTCAAACTCGTGTGGCAAATGACCACGGCGTCTCGTCTTCTACTACGTAGTACATATTACTTCAATAGTTTAGCTGATGTTTAGTATCATTTTTTTAATGATTCTCAACTCCGTAAAATACTGCAGCCGTGTGCTGGCGCCGTAAGAGAACACATCACCCCATTTCGTCCAGTGGGTGTTGTATTGGGTGGTGTAAGCCCTTCCTGGGGCACATGGATGAAACACCGCTAAAATCAAACGCTCCGGGCTGATACTAAGAATTTCTCGATAGAATACCCAACTACTGATTTTGGGCCTGATCACACCTACTATTTAAAGGTGAAAAGACTTCCCTCGGTTGAGTTTTGTTTTATTTGTTCATTTGTTTGCAGGATGATACATAATATAGATACGTTATCTCATACACTTTGTTAATGTAAGCAATTTAATTTTAGATAGTTATTGGATTGTAGTTTTAATTTTAAATATTTTTAATATTAATGGCAATATGGTGTCTCATACCATAATACCAATAATTCGTATTGGAGCTTGCTTAGATAGAACAATATCTTGTGTTATTATATGTTAATGTATATAGTGTTGTGTATATATCCATATCACCCAATTTCCTTCCGAAGGCGTCGGAAAACGGCGACTATGAGAAATGGCTCCAAAATAGCTTCCTATAGACTGTGGTATACCATATTATATGCGTCAGGTGTAAAATATTCTGACCGGCTACCGTTTGCCCCTCTCCTATAAAAAAATAATGATTATCAGTGTTTAATATACAAAAAATATGATATGGGATAATGGAAATGGAATAATAATGATATTGGGTAGTGGATAAGCAGTGCTTGTCTAGTCCTCAGAAGTGACAACGCACCTGTAAGCCTTCTTTTTCTGAAGTTGGCTCGGCGTCTATGGATTGCAGGAGTCGCTTACCATCAGGTAGTGTAAGTTCTTTTGTCACTTCAACTTTATTTAAAAAAAAAGGACAGTACGGGTCTATATATCAATGCCAAAGAGCGTTCCATCTTAGTACACAGCTAGGTTATCTAACCACAGCCAATATGGGGTGTGATAAAAAAAACTATCGGCTGAAAACCGTAACGCATAACTGTTACTGTTCCGCGTACGCTCTCACGTGATGCGGTCCAACAGTTCGGCGATTCGCAAAAGCTGCGTCTGGTTCGAATCCTGCGCTCCACCGTCATGGTGCGAGTGGGAGGTGGATGGGTGGCGCTCGACGAGTTCCTCGTCAAGAACGACCCCTGCAGAGGTACGTGAGCACAGACTAACACACACGCAGACACAACTTTACCATGCCTTGGAACGCGGGTGAGGTGAAGTGACCGCGCGATAGTTCAGAAAGTATTTTGCCGTGTTGCGCAAATGTAGTTGTTTTTTTCGTGTTAAAGAAAATAGTTGTAAATATGCTATATTCATATTCATACGGATGGAATAATTGAAATATTTGATTTAACCCAAAGACAACTTTTAAAAGGGAAAAGAAAATTCTAATACTATTATTAATACTTATTTGAAATTACTACTAATTAAAGTTAACGTATAAAAAAAATTACAGGCTTTTTATTGAAGTTTTAAATATAGCTATATCAAATGTATAATGTTAACTGTTTACGTAAATTGAGTCACTCTCCACCTCACTTCGCTTTCTTAAAGATCATCATTACTTTCTACTTTTATTAGGTCCTTAATGTAATTGCAGTTTTTTTTTAATAAAATGAAATAAGTTTGTTTTATGAAAAATATATTAAAGATTCGAAATTAATGTATTTTAGCCATTTTGGTGAAAATTCACTGGTACAGAAATCCCTGAGATGGGAGCGATTTCTACTATACCAGCGTTGCAAGCAATTGTCCAAATTCAGAAAAATCAAGTGTTTAAATTAAACATTTTGTGCAACTGACTCCAATGTAAATAAAATGAGAATATCATAAATGTAGTCGAAGTCGATTAAATACACATTATTATGGTTAACTCAAAAACTACTGGTCTGATCTTGATCCAACCTTCTGTTCTGGAAGTTTCAAGGCAAAAATGCACTGTGCGTTCATTTGTGATATTACTAGGTCAATACATACACCTCGTTGATGCTGCGAACGGTATGTTAGGCATTGATGCCACAAAGGAACTCTTAACATCAGCGGTTTAAATCTTTTCTAAAGAAAAAAAAAGGCAGGAAAACTAATAAACAAGTTTTACCTTAATTTCAATTATTATTATTAGACCTTAATTTGTATTCATTCAAACGCAAGATGTTGCTTCAAACTAGACAGTGTTAGAAAACGACAATTTCAAAGTTAAGGACCTAATAATACTAAACTATTCTGAGAACTTTTACGTGTAATTATCATAAGGAGAATTGAAGTAATAAATCTTTCTCTGACAGCTTTTGATTGATTTCTTTATGAGTAAAAATTCACCTACCTATTTTTATTTAAAAGAAATTGACTTAAGTAAATTGTCTCACTTTGACTCTTTCATTTTAAATAAGCAGCATTGTTTTGTTTTTTTTTTTTTAATTATTCAATTCTCCTACTTTTGTCTTAAATATGTGCCTTAAACACCATTCAAAGTTAAAGTCAGTTCACAGATAAAGGATTTTTTAAACAATTATATGAAGTTGATTGGTGTTTGTACATATAACTGAGATAGATGTAAGCCTGTGATGTGATTTTATCTTGGTTAAATTTAATTTCTTAACTAAGTTTGCATCACATTAAAAATACCAATGAGGTACGAGTAGTACCTAATTGGTATTTTTAATGGGATTTAATTATCACAGGTTTATATTTTAAGCCAAACTACAAGTAAAATTGTTTATTGACTCTAAAACGAAAATGTATGGATATAATACTATAAATATACTTGTATTTTGGCTCTAAATATTATTGACTCTTATAAGCATTGTAAGTTTATGAAATGTATTATCAACCTTCTGTTTGTAAGAAAAATTATTTTAACGAGCTAACGAGCAGAAGGTTTTATGTCTCTGGTATTCAAAGTGTCAATCAAAAACATTTCGGGGTTTAACTTTTGTGTGTTAACACCCTAACAGGGAAAACAAATGTATTTGTCCATTAACTACAATTGTTGACGGGAGAAATAATTACAATTATTAAGTGTTGGACGCTTTCCTTAAAATAACAAAATAACCAATTGAATTCTAATCACATTTATTTAAGTACTAAGACAGGCTACAGTTATATTAGCTTGCAGTAAAAATAACAAAAATCATTAAATTAGTATAAATGCTGGCAACATCAATTTAAATCTATATAAAAATACTGTCAAAAAATGCAAATTTTGACTATCAATTATCAATCAAGTTATCACACAAAAAAAACACTTAATAAAAGCCATGGTACGGAAAATTAATACATTTTAAATTTGGAAGCTCATTTTATTAACCCTCAATTCAGTGAAGGTTGTAAAACCTGTTTGCAGGTCAAAATATGGTCTGTATTAGTCACACATTAGCTTGGCCATAAAAATTTAAAAATAAATATTGAATCAAGCATGCATACTGAGATTCTCATGTCACATTAGTTTTAAATGCTATTACCTATTACTAAAATGGTTAAACAACTACAAGTTTAAAGATAAAAAGAGTTCTAAATATGGAATATGGTTTGTTTTAAATATCTGAGTACATGTACTTTTCAATAAGTACCTAAGTAATACTGGTAAAGTTGCTTACATCTAGGGAAGAAAAACCTTAAATATAAAAGTATAAATTTAGACAAACATCAGTTTTACATTGATTAAATTAAAAAGATTTTAATGTTTTAAAGAACTTTCCTTAAAAACGGCAAAATTCAATCGACTGTGGTCTTTCGGATAAAAGATGTTAAGGATGAAATCTCACTATTTCTCTCACTTGGTAATGGACTAAACTCAATCTCCTCGCTTAAATTCTGAGTATCTGATGTGTTTTCACTGACAGGCCAGCGCTTATGGCTTGGTGCATACAGTACCAGTAGAGCAAAGATGTAAATATTCCACATTCCATACACTCCAGTGAAGAATGCTGAAGCATACTCTATCTCAATAGTCTCGTCCCATTTCCATTGACCCTCTGCAACTTGCCCCAAAATAAATCCAATTACGGTTAACGCAGCACATAACAACGTTGCCAACATCAAAAAATTGAAACGATATATAATCCCCTCATAATGCAATCGCCTTACAGAACACATAGTTGGTAGTGATTGACGTTTTTGAGATATATTAATGAACACCTGCCACACCATATAGCACAAGAATAAAAAGTACACTCCAGTAGATATGCCAGCTAGTATTATGAAGGTCAGAGCAAGGTTCGTGCCTAAGTCTGTCACCCAGATTGAATAAAATGGATTGCGCAACTGAACACCTCTTTCACACATGTCAAATATAAAAAGTGAAATACAGCCCATTGCTACTGCGCTTAAATGTCTCCAGTACTGCTTCAAAGAACTTTGAGCAGATGCATCTTGAATCAACATGTGTTCACCAGCAAAAACAAGCCAAAATGAAAATAACATTGCATAAAATACACCCTGTTTGATATCTCCCAAAAGTAGCATAAATGGAAGATCAAAATGTAATGTAAGATATTCTAATGGCATGTTAAGAAAACATAATGCTATTCCAAGACTCAAAAGCATCTTTTCCAATAATACAGGTTTTCTTTGTAGCATGTGAATGCGATTCCAGAACCAGGCTAATATTGCAATGATACATGGAAAAAATATAGTTTTTAAAGACAACCACACTTTTGTAAATCCTCCATTTTGGTTAATGACTGTAAGCCATAAATCTTGTATGTGGCCAATGTTAGTATTCATGTCGGGCGTGTCCACTGGTAATCTTATATTGAGTAGGTAAAAATCATGATGCAAAGAACCAAGTTCAAAAAGTGGTATTGCAGAACAATTATACAAATATTCTTCAGTTTTCACTTCAATACCACAGTCTAAATGTCGTTTTTCGACGGACCGAGTATAAAGTTTCCAGTCTTCATCTGCGTCGCCTTTGTTCTTGTACGCAAGTCGGGCATCTATAGTTATTGTACTTCTAGGTTTAACTTCCATTTGAGAATGATACTTCAAATCCAACTGTAAAACACCAATTAAGTTTTGTTGCCATCTGGAGAAGTCTAAGATTCTGTCGTCTCGCGGAACCGGCATTTGGAACGCAAAAACAACATCAGTTTCGCTCAAGTCTGTATGCATGTCGCCGAGGTGGACAGTTTTACATGAACCTTTACCGCGGTTGTAAAACCACTTTGTAGTATCATTTTTCATAATTGTCGTGTCCTTGCATACTGTAGCAAGTATATTCTGAGCATTGGCTGGCGTGGGTGCGACTAATCCGCCGATGAGAAAACATGTTACTTGACATAACAAAAGAAACGTGACTAATACAGCCAGTTTTCTACCGCTAAGATTTTCAATGATGGTTCCCGTCATTGTGACTTAAACACCAATGGAGTAATTATATCTTAAATGTACCACGGTCTTAAAAATAACAACCGGTTTCCATAGTTGTTTCATATGACAACGCTTGGCGACCGACAAAATACCACGGCCACGATCGAACGCGAATCCATGAATTTGACGCGACGATTTTGACATGCGCAAATAAAAATGTTGCCAGTTAATTCCATAGCAGTTATATATAGCAGCGTTATAATATATCATTAGCTTTTTATTAAATAAAATAATTGATACTTATAATTAGATTTAGAAAAAATAATTTAATCAATATCTACGCGCATTTTATTTTAAACGTAACAGTCTTACTTAAAAACCACAGTAGTATTTCATGACTATCTCACATTTTCCACGAAACGTTTATAACCTTTATTGCTAGTACAACAAAACGCAAAATTATACACGATAAATATTGATGTTGCTACTAATTCACTAATTCGTATTGGCTTTATCCAATCCAAATCCTTCTTCCATTATGTTTTGTTTTCATTAATATTATTTTTTGCGTTCCATCCTTCCTAAACAAACCTTAAATAAGTAGTATCATTAGTGCTACCGCTGCCTGATCCGAGCAAGCCGGAGCAGCATGAAGCTTGTTGCCCGCTCGGTAAGATAATGTGACTAGCTTTTGGAACCTACCTTTAATTGTTTAAATATCCGAACATTAAAGAAATTATTTTCATTTTCTAATTAAAGATTGGTTCTAATGCTAGTTGTTATACTTGGTGTGGCTATAATTTTGTATCGTATTACTTTTAAATAGCTATATTATTATTTTTGGGATGGGGATATCTTGCTTTTATTGTAGTTATTTTATCACCACTAATTTATAAATATTAAGCACATAGTTGTTCTTTATTTTTATACTGGGTACAAACTCGTCTATTTTAAAATAATGCTTTACGTAAATATTAATTAATATAGCATGTCAGTGTATTTGGTTGCATTAAGTACATATTTTTGCATTCTTTTTTAATAATAATGTAGATACTTATCTTAAAATAAAACAAGTGCAAGTTATATTTTTTTTATTTAGCAAGCCCATATTGTAAATATTCATTTTCACAATTTTAATTATAATTAGAAATGATAACGAATCATTTTGATTTTAAATAAGGAATATATTAAATCTTTTCCTTCAAACTTGCTCTTGGTTTATTAAATTTGTGTGTTTTGGTGACAATAAACTAATTGTATTTTTAAAATTCCTTTTCCTAATTGCACCCTTTTTGCAAATAAATATCCAATTTTTTTTGATGTGTTGTTTTGTTTGACTTTTTCTGATTATGTTTGTTATTTTTTTTTCCTCCTTTCTTACCCTACTACCATTGCACGCATCCTCGTTTTACACTTATGTGTTATTTTTTTAACATTCCTATTACCGAATGGTTTTCGTTTTGCCCTTCCTCTGCCCATCCTGTTTGCAATCCCACGCACTGGACGCCGCCCGCATGCAGCTAAGGGACGCACGAACATCGAACTGCGGGAACAGTTCATATTGGCCGATGGAGTATCACAGAGCATGGCAGCGTTCCGACCACGTACGCCCCGCTCTAACACAAATACGCCACCATCCACAGGACCTATAACAAAGGTAAGTAGCTAATAGTTCCTATAACTATTAAAAAAATAATTAATTTTCCTTCAACAGGTTAGAATATAGATGTAATTTCGCACACGTACTACATAAAACGCACGTAGTTGATAGAGGGAGCAATCGGTTTGGGATTTATTTTTTGTTTTCGCTTTTTCTGTTGTCTTTTGTACATGGATTTCTGTATCCATTTGCAAGAGGCAGTTTCGTGAGTGCAGCATGCGTTCAGCTCGTAGTATTTGATTTCGTATTGCATTGGTGTGCTCAAGGCTGTATTGAAGTATAAGCTCGTGTAGTGTTTGGTGTTGTTCGTTAGTGTAATTATTCATTGGAACCACTGCATTGGAGAGGTGGCACTTCAACGCCTGTGGACCTCATGGTAAAGTATTTCGTTTATCCCTTCCGTTAGATCCCATCATACCCGAAAATTTCAAATTCTCCCGCGTCCGTGTCAATCAAGCGTGTGAATTAACCGTAACACCGTTGAAACCTCGTAAATGCGCGTTGTGGCAACAAGATTGGCACTATGAAAGATTTGTATGTAATGGTACTGGCTGTATGCCTTTCCATCCTTAATGAAAGTCCCGGTTTTGTATTGGTCGGTTTAGCTGAAGAATTCATGGAGCAGCTGAGGCCCATTTTTGAGGCCCTAAGACAACGGGAAGAGCTTCCGTGTTCGTACCCGCTGCACGTGGGATCGACGCATGGCACAAAGCAAGCTTTCATTTACGGACACTCAAGATCTCAGGGCTCTACAACACCAGGCGCACATCACTATACGCATCACCATGGATACCAGCCTTCTCCAGGATATCATTGGGTAACGCTATTTAGGCAATGTGAAAGTGTTGAGATTGAAATGCACCTCAATTATTTTGAATTGAATTTTTTGATTTTCGTTTTAGTTCTATTATGTGAAATCGTTGTCATTGTGTTAGAAATTGTTATTCATATTGGTGAATAACCTATTCTAGTTCAGCATGCTCGTAAATTAGATATTGATAAAAATCACAGAAATATTCACAAACACGGTGTAACATACAACTGCTTTTGTAATTAAATGACAATTCAACTATTTAATATTATATTTTTAATAGTTTCAAGTGTTTTATGTATGTGAGCAACGTAAGTGAGCAAATTTCTCGATTTTATAATAATTCTTTTTCTTAAAATACGCAGGTAAGGGAACGAACAGTTCGCTCTGTGCCCATGTCAGGGACAGGAGCTACTGGTCGCGCGTCAAGATCTTCTCTCAGCGCTGGTACACCTGATTCTCTTAGTGATAATGAAGCAGCAAGTGGACTCGGAACCAGATATAGGAAACCAAGTGTGCCTAGGTAATAAAAAAATAATTTTTTGGTGATCGCTTAAGAAACTGAGTCACGTCTCCTTGTTTATTTGATTGCCTTGTAACTTTTTAACTTTTAACCGAAATTTTAACAGGTCTTTTTGAGTGATATTTTTGTTGTTTATTTATTTTGATATGTTTTTCTTAGATCAACTCTAACACCTGGTGGTTCACGACCAGGTTCAAGGCCAGGGTCAAGGACGGGATCCAAACCACCTTCAAGGCATGGATCGAACCTCTCCCTAGATAGTACAGGTATAAAATTTAAAGTTTCAAATTGAGTGTTTAGTAGCTGCTAACTTGTGTTGCAATAAAATATTTTCTCTATACAGACGAAGTTTTAACACCATCCCGTATCCCGATGCGTAAAGTGACAAATACGCGGGCATCAACAGCTCGAGCTGCTGCTACAGCTAGTAAGCTAGGAGTAACCACGCCTAATGGTGGATCCCGGCCAAGGACACCGACAGGTTTCCTTACACCGGCCAGTGGAAGGTACGTTTCGATTACATTAAATGTAAACTTTAAAGAAATTATAAAACTAAAGTATCTGTAATTGTTAACTAAGTTGAATGAATCCACGTGAATTAAAACAATTTAATTTTATTATTTTAACGTACACTATACTTGCATTAAAAAGTGAAAATCCCACAACTTTAAATTTGTAATTCCAACTGGACAATGATGCACATGGGCAGGTATACCAGCGGGGGGATGTATCGCACGTCCAGTATACCGACACTGTCACCGGTGCCGGCCTTAGTGAGGTATAAAAACTGATTGGAGTTTGTTGGATGCGTTGTTTGTAAAAGGGATAGGATGATCATGACTGCAATTTTTTTATTTTTTAACTGAGCTAGTAAAATTGACATAAGACAAAAAGTTAACGATACTAACAAAACTTACTTACTTAAAAGTTAACTTAAAAAGTTAAAAATAAACAAATTGCGATCATAATTATGGAAAATATCAATTGGAATTGGCACGTTATATTGCTTTTTGGGGTTATAGGTTTTGTAGTGAGGTCTACCTTGACGTATGTATTTTAGGGACAAGACGCATATATATACATATGTGTTGGGTGAACGTTACAAGACATATATTTGTGATTTCACAAGGTTTTTCTGTGGTGGTGGTGGTGGTGGTAGTAATTGAACTATTTCAGTACACTTCGGAGAGAAAATATGTATAATGTAATATACGAGTAACTTCAAAGTTACGACGAGATTTAAGCATGTTGCAAGTAGTTCGATAAACAAAGATAACATTGCTTTAAATTTTAAACAGTGTAGAAATTAATCTAACAATATTATATTTATATAAAAAGGATTGGGTATTGATGATTATTAAATAACTATATTTTTCCTTCCCGCATGCCATGCAATACGAAATGGACACAAAATAAAACAGCTCGACACATTCCCAACCGTCGTCGATGGCATCTGAACATCCCAAATCTCTATCATATAACCATCCAGCATTCCAAACCCAAGGTTCCACAAAGATACCGGTATATGTCGGCAACCGTTCACAAAGGTCACCCTCCGTTGATCGAAGTCTGAAAATACCACGTAAATCTCACTCCAGAGAAATTTCTTTAGAACCTAGTCCTACATCCCATGATCCCTCGCGAAAATCCGACCAGAGGAGTCCAGAAGATGATTCTTCACTGTTCAGCATATCTGGAATGACGAGCGACAATGAATATGAAAGTAATATAAGCGAGTCAAGTGGTGAAGCACCAAAGCCAACTCAGCGCAACGTTAAAGGGTACAAGCTTCTAGAATGTTAACTGTAGTTTTGCCCGTTTATTTTGATTGAAGCTCGTTGAAATTTGATAACTTTCTGACTTCACGGCATCATATCCATTCACGGTTACATAAAGCTTCGACGTATAGTACAGTCGATTCTCCATGCTCGTCACCTCTCATTTGCTTGTACTTGTGTCGTACATTTACACAGTTCATGAAATCGAAAAACGCAATAGATACATATATTTTAAATTATTATTGCACACTAATGCACATTCAGGCTTCATTTATAAGTATCAATATATGCAACTCTTTCAAATTTACCATAAGCTTATGCACATTATACTTAATGAGAATACTCGTCTATGAACTAATAGCACATTTTTGTGATCTTAATATGGTTTTGGAATATATACCTTTTTGCAGTTGTATTTTAAATAATTTTAACAGTTATACTATTATTGAAAGCTTTTATATGTCGCCTCCTTGCTAAACCTTTTTTTCTTATAATATCGTTTGACCTTCTGTTTCTGACATTGTTATTGCACATGCGATGTTAATTACCCACCACAGTGTTAAGTCAGTATTACTTACAATCCGTTGAACTTAAATTAGTATTTTCATTACAGTTGAATTATTTTTATATTTAAGAATGATTCTGTCGTTAACTTTTATCTTCTTACTGCAGCAATGTACGTTAAAATTTTATATACATAATTTGACATAGGCTTAAGTTACATGTTTTCGAATATTACTAAACACTCTCATGTGCGATAACAAACGAATAACATATTCTTCTCTGTTGTCTGTCACTAATGTTCTGTACGTGTATGTGCTCACTAACATCATCGTAGGAGCGGGTCGTTTGCCTCCACGGAAGGACAAACACCTGGCCGAAGTCGCATACCGGTTCTTAAGGATCAGCACACTAACAGTA
Source organism: Parnassius mnemosyne (assembly GCA_963668995.1). Lineage (NCBI taxonomy): Eukaryota > Metazoa > Arthropoda > Insecta > Lepidoptera > Papilionidae > Parnassius > Parnassius mnemosyne. The sequence goes on from CAVLGL010000086.1 coordinate 26,377,828, forward strand.
ACGTTACTAGGTAATTCAATTCTTTCCTATCACATAACAACTCACTTAGCTTACTGTGATTTTGTAGTGACTGTAAATTTTGTCTTTATTTTTCGTACCTTCTGGGGTATTATTTGTGGAATAAGTTACATGTTTGTTAGTTTGGTGCATGTATTTCGTAGTAATTAATATATATTACTTTAATAAAATTATCGTTTAATAGGCAAAGGACGCCATCGGGCAGTACCACACCCGTGCGACCTGGACAACAGACAGCGACTTCACGTTTGCTCCGAAAAAAATCAGATGCGTCAGATAGTGGAGCACCTACTACGCCTCTGACTCGACGCGGCACTCCAGCATCATCTCGAACTACGGAGAAACGCGAACCGTTCCGACTTTAGATAAAACAATTTACACGCTTAACCACGTTAAACCGCAACATTGAAAACGATTCTTTTGTTTTTTCAATTTTGTAGTTTTATCGATTGTGTGTTAATTATTGTGCTATGACAGTCGCTATGATACGTAATAATATACTTAAAACAATTATTTGCATATTTTTTTCAACATGTTACGAGCTAAGTATAAATGTATAATAAAAATAATGAAAATCACAAAAATAAGGTGTCAAAGGGTCTGGCATAGCATTTTAACGAAGTGCCGGTATGTTTATTAGATTATACTAACCATAAATTAACGTATTCGCGGATGAAGCCAAGCTTGTAAAAAATTTGCGAATGTGGCTTTTAGTTAGGATCAAGAACGATAGTAGTAAACTTAAAGTCTGCACTTGTTGCCTTGTATACTTTTTTCTACAATCTGTGCAAGTTACTCAGTTGACTACTTACTTATATTGGCAGTATTTATTCTATCAAATTAAAAAAAAAAGCCTTTAATACCTTGTGAATACGTTTTCTATTTATTTATTGTCAACGTTGCCATAATTGTTAGTGTATGTTTTTGTATGTTAAATACGTATAGAGTCTCTGTCTGGAGACCAGAAATGAGTGTGATTTGAAATTTTTCTTTGTATTAATTTCTTTAGGGACCATTTTATTTACGAAATAATGATAGATTATCGGCTACGGCTTTTTTCTTGTAATTCTCGTTTGTAGTAACGCCAGACTACAAACGCTGAAAAAGGGGCAAAAAGCAGTTGTCGATGATCCCCATAAGGTGATAATAGGTAATATTGTTTCATTTTTGCACAATCATGGTTATATTGTCATTTTATTCTTGTGTTCAAATGAATGCTGATTAATTTGACATTTCATTATTGTCACTAGATATATACATTATGTATGTGATTTATTTATATTACGATTTTTGCACAATATTTTGTACGTGAGTAGGTGGTATATAGTTTTTATTGATAAATAGAACGAGGGATCTCTCGACTGTCGCCAGAGTTGATGAGAACCCTCTGTTATAATAACCTGCTTACAAAAACGAAATTCCATAGCGGACTTTAATTTAAGTAAAGTAACTAAAGTACACTTGTCGATACAAAAGACAACTCCTTAATAAAGCTAAGAATACTTTTGATATATAAAATAAAAAGTGCTTTAAAATGTAACCTTCCTTCAATTAAAAACGTTAACCAACACTCACATTTACTTGTTAATTTTATTATAAATCTGACTACGATTAAACATTTATTATTAGTAATATTATAAACCTATTAATCTGGTCATTTTATTTAAATCGTTGTATTTGTTGAATATAAAATCAAAGCCAATATACTAAAAGCTTACAATATTTTTTGTATAAAATAATGATTCTTAAGAGCAACAGTTTAAAATCTCATTATTGATTTCAAAATAAAAAATAACAAATAAACGCCACGTTTTATTTTTATTGTTTCACTCATCTAAGTGTTTTTTCACTATCTTAAAATGAAATTTCCGAAAACGATGTGATCTATGAAAAATTGTTTTGGATAAAGGTAAAAAAAATCTACATAAATCCCATTTTTGGATACAGTTCCTTCCCCCAGTTCTTAGAGAGTTAAGAAGCAGAAAATTTTACAATTTTTTTTTGCTAAATAAACATCTCATAATATTTTATTTATTCGAAAATGTGGTAAATCATTTTTCAAAGGAAATGTTTACCGTATTCAATGTTAAACAGTTCGCGACTGTTTAACATAGGCCTATCTTACGGAATGCCACCAAGTACGGTCATGAGCCACCTGTATCCACCTACTTCCTGCATCTCTGACCAAGTCGTCACTCTATCCAACATTAAAAATTTGAAACGATATAAATATAAAAAATAAATGAGGATTATAATCATTGAGGTCAATACAGTCACTAATTTACGTCATATTCTAAGATTATTCAGCAAAACGATTGGTTTACGTGAGTTCTGATAACGCGGTCACAGTGTCGCTGCGTTGTAATGTTCAAAGCTGAACACTGTTATTGTTTACCAAATCTAATCGATATTTCTTAAAAATCGAATATTGTAAGTAATACCGATCTTTTCCGTTGGAATGCTTAGTGCAATAAATGTGACAGCTGTCAAAAGGTATTTCTTAAATTTGGTTGAGTATAAAAGCCATTTAACCTTTTGACCGCCAAAGCCGCCTATTCTTGACCAGCACCTGCGGGCCCTGAGCGCCAACGACGTCTATAGTTGGCAAAAAACCCGGCCCACAAAAATATGAAATATAGATGTTGGAAAATTATTACTGGTATTTTAATTCTACACCCTTCAAAAAAGAATAACCCAGCAACGTGTGAGTATAAAAAACAAGTCTACTAGAGCAACAAGTACTAAGCAACATTGAACTAAAAAAAATGGATTTTTATCTAAGCAAATACTATATCCAGCACGCCAAAGTCGTCTATGATTGACCGCTAGTGTCGAACGCGGGAGGCATAGTTTTCTTGTAAACTATCCAAAATTCAACTCAAACGTGCACTCCATTTTGTTCAGGAGTATATGACATAGTCAATCTTTGAGTATTGCCATTAATGCGTAAAATGTCATGGACCTTCTGGTTATCAAATTCTCCCCCATTATCAGAAACAATTAATATTAGCAAGTAGATGAGTTTGTATATTTGGGATGTGTGTTTAGCAGGGATGGTAGATATGATAAGGATATAGAACGACGAGTGAATGCAGGAAATAGAGTGAATGGGGCTCTACACTCTATTGTGAAAAGTCAGAATGTGTCCAAAAAGGCACGTATGGCAATTCACAATGCTGTGTTAGTACCTACTTTAATGTATGGTAGTGAAAGTTGGGTGTGGCAGAAGAAGCATGAGAGTAGAATAAATGCTGTAGAAATGCGGTCATTAAGGAGTATGTTAGGGATGAAGCTGAATGACAAAGTGAGAAATTGTTTAATAAGAGAAGAGTGTGGTTTGCAAGATGATGTTGTGACCAGGATTAAGAAAGGAATGCTTCGGTGGTTTGGCCATGTAGAAAGAATGAATGAGGAAAGAGTGACAAAGCAAATTTATGTTGCAGAGGTGAACGGCATAGTCGGGAAGGGTCGCCCTAGGCGAAAGTTTATCGACCAAATTGGCGATATATTAAAAATGGGCCAAATCAAGAGTACCTTTAACCGACGAGCGTGTATGCGTAGGTATATGGATGTGGAGGAAGCGAGAGAGGTGTGTCAGGATCGTGCCAAATGGAAGTCCATAATCTCTGCCTACCCCTCTGGGTGACAGGCGTGAGTGTTTATGTATGTATGTATGTATGTATGTATGTATCAGAAACAATTTCTCTTATTTTGTGCCCAGATGCAATTATTCGAACGGACAGTACCGATTCCAACAGAATCGATACTTTGTCCATTAGCACCTGTGAGAACTATTAAAATATTCAAAATGTTAAAAAATCCCCTTTATTGGTTATGTAACTGGTAACACCCTTATGCGCATACCAGTTAGTCGGAGTTTTGACGGGAAATTGACCGGCGGCGGTTTGCTGCTCCTGTATTATTGTTTAAATAATGGTTTGAAGTGGACTTTGATATGTAAAAGTGTTGCGATTTTGTGTATTAAGTGTCTACGCATGTGAACTATTAGTGGAAACAGTGAAACAAGTGCTCTGATGGTGATGGATTCTCAAGATAAGCTGTTTGTTTGCATAGGCACCTTTAGATACCATCGCCAACTATCAGCTGTCTGCTGGATCAAGTTGCCGCCAAAATCTCCCAAGAACTGCACAATGTGACGCATCAACATATTGTGAAGCAGTATACTATGAAGGAGTGGGGAAATTACAATAAACCGAATAAAAATACTTAAGACTTGGCCTAAAGGTCTAGATACCAGGCCATAAACTCCAAAAAAAAAAACCAGTTAGTCGTATCGACCAGATTGTCCATCAATAAAGCCGTTTGATTAGTTTTATTTACATTCACGCTTATTTGTCTGGGTAGCCTCCCTTCACTGATCCACTTTTTGCATTTCCTTACTCTATGTCCTTGTTCACTACAGTAATTACGTGGGGTTTTGACGGGAACTTGATGGGCGGCGGTTTGCTGCTCCTGTATTATTATTTAAATAATGGTTTGAAGTGGACTTTGATATGTAAAAGTGGTGCGATTTTGTGTAAGTGTCTACGCATGTGAACTATTAGTGGAAACGGTGAACCAAGTGCTCTGATGGTGATGGATTCTCAAGATAAGGTGTCTACTTAGGCGCCTTGAGATACCATTGCTAACTGTCAGCTATCTTACATTACATTACACATGTGATCTATATTGAATAAAAATGTATTCTATTCTATTCAATTCTATAATAAATTTGCCCATTTTAACATCTATACATCCGTCTGTTTTAAAAATCAATCTTTAATGTAGCGCACGTTTTTGCATTGCTTTTGCCGGTCTTCTGCAGTAATAGATTGTAAATCTTCTTTAATTTTACTATGTTATCTTTTTCCCGTCTAACATTGTTACTAGCTACACGCCTCTTAAAAGGCTCCAGATAAATTCTATCGCATTTATTTCGCAGTGGTAAGGTGGAAGTTCAGCCACTTTGTGTCCATACGCCACAACAATTGATCAGCTTCATATATTGGAGCTTCTTTATGCTGTTTTATAATTTCATGTAATTGAGCTTTCACCGTAGTAGGCACATAAGATAGCCCCTCGTGATCCAATTTTGCATATTAGCTTTGTTTGAATTCAATGTTGGTGCTTCATTCACCTTCACAGAATGATAGGGTGCATTATATATCACTTTTAAACTTTTAGGCGGTAAATTAGATATAAATTTGCCTTGTAGACATTTCATAAAATTTGATTTGTTTATGTCATTATTACAGTCACCCGACTCCGACTTTGATTTAAATATCAATTGTGCGTTTGGTATAATGCCCATTTCACCACCTGCATGAACAATAATCCTGCTATATACGCTACGATGGCTATCCGAGTACAGAACCAGAGTACGAAACCTATCCAGCTGTAGAGAGGTGTAAGACAGGGTGACGTTATATCCCTGAAACTCTTCAGTAGCATTGGAAGACGTTTTCAAGCTTCTGGACTAGAAAGGATACGGTATTAACATCAACGGCAAGTACATTACTCACCTTCGATTTGCCGACGATATAGTCCTCATGGCAGAATCGCTGGAGGACCTAAGCACTATGCTCAATGAACTTTATAGTGCCTCTCAACGGATCTTAAGACTAAAATGGACAAATCAAAGATCATGTATAACGTCCATATCATACCTATACCGATAGTTGTTGGGAGCACTAAGCTTGAAGTTGTTTACGAGTATGTTTACCTGGGACAAATAGTCCGACTAGGTAAGTCCAACTTTGACCAAGATGTCGTTCGAGTCGAACATGGCTCGAACAAAGTTGAATCTGTCCTGGTCCTGCACTGCTGGCCGTATGAGGAAGCTAAAAGTCGCTCAGCGAGCTATGGAGAGAGCTACAGTCGGAGTTTCTCTGCGTGATAAACTTAGAAATGAGGATATGAGCTGTAGAGCTAGAATGACCGTCATAACCCAACGGATTAGTAAGCTGAAGTGGTAATGGGCCGGCCATATAACTCGAGAAACCGACAACCGATGGGGAAAAAGGTTCTCGAGTGGCGGCCTCGTATCGGCGGACGAAGTGTAGGGCGTTCCCCCATTAGATGGAGTGACGGCCTGGTAAGAAATGCAGAAAGTCGATGGATGCAGGTGGTTCAGGATCGTGCTTTGTGGCATTCCTTGGGGAAGGCCTATGTACAGCAGTGGACTTATGAAGGGCTGTAATGATGATGATGAACAATAATCCAGCGTGGACCAACTGAATCACTCTTTAAAATGCCTTCTTCATTTTCCGTTTGCTAACATTTTTTTACAGAGTATGAAGTGTGAATATACGTTTCATTAAGATATATGATATGGTCGACCTACTTTACGATTTTGTCTCAAAATATTCAAGTACCTTCAGGCTACAATGTCATTCATAGTTTAAGTCCATTCATAGTTTTCTTTTGGAGCCACATTTTTTAAATCAAAATCCAATTTGTCGGATTATTTTCTATAATGTGGTACGACCCCCACTAAAATTAATGTCAATTTTTAACTCTGCTAATAATTTAGCCAAAGTAGGCACCTCATTTCTGACGATGTACATTTGATGTATTTTATTTCTGATTGCACACAGATCACTCCGTAGGAGTAATAGTGTTCTGTGGATCACAATCGCCGAACTCTATTTTTTTGTTGATTCCGTTTTTTTTAGGTGTGGATATTTTTATAGATGTGGAAGCAGAAACTTCGCCTTTTTGGTAATAGTACAGCTGACCTCTTGGTAGAGAGTAATTGTGTTCTGTGGTGCTGACAGTTTTGTCAGATATACCTGAACATGAAATGTCACGTAAACACTTTTCTTTTATATTGTATTTAATTGAAAAAAAAACTACTTTTTATAAATTCAATTATTTTATTATTCAAATTAAATTGGATTATTACTTTGATACAAAAAATGACGTTACTAATTACTAAATATTTCTAATTGTAACGGAACGTAACGTTACAAAAAACTTTTAGTGAAATCTAAAATAATTTTAGATTTCGCTAGTATGGGAAAACACGAATAGCAGGTATCAGGTAACACTATTTTACTCACCCGTCAAGGCAGCTACCCACTACGAACATTTTCAAATGAAATTATGGGGCCTTTCTCTTAAAAGTCTTGAGAGGGATAAACAGAAATAAACAGCAGTGCTTACACTGCCGCGTTGCCACCTGTTGTCTACAAAAAGCCTGTATAATTATAAGCTGTAAGGCATTTTATCTTAGTCCTCAGGGGTGAAAACACGTTTGTAGCTTTCTTTGTTTAAAGCTGACTGTAGGTGACCATGTACTGCAGTAGCCGATTACCATCAAGTGATACTTAAGTTCCTTTGTTACTTTCGTTTTATAAAAATATACATCAGAAGCATGAAGACAACAAATTGTACACATTTGAACATGCGTAAACGAAATAAACATATGCACAGTGAAATATATAATAAGGAACTACGCACGGGCATAAATAATGTGGGTACTGACCCAAACCCAGCTTTACTCTTTGTGCACTTCAATGAAAAAAAAACATTTTTGTTCAAAGTGCTTGTTACATTCTCTTTATCATTTAGACCATTTTTGTTTAACCTTCAATATTGTTCGGAAATCTGAAACATTATAAGAGTTTAAATTATCTCATTAAAGTGTTTACTATAATGCTATTTGGCTACGGAACCCTAAAAATTAAAAAAAAGAAAACAAATAATTACGAAAATACAAGATATACTTTTGCCTGTTAGAATCATATTGTCACGAGCTTCGGGTTCGAGACAATTAAAAACTGCCGACTGAATTACCAAAATTGACACTTTAATTACACAACACTAATTACAATCAAAAATCACACTAATAATAAAACACAGTTCGCCGTTATTTCGCTTCGAAGTATTCTCTTGTATCGCCAATTCAATACTGCCCCGGTCGTGGTCTATACCGGCCTTATAAAGGGCCTCAGATAGTTTCCGGAACCTTCTACTGTAGCGACATCTAGAATGTTCGAGTACATATCGGTCCCGAAATTTCTGGAAGGATCTTGACTCTGCTAGTTCTGCTACTCGACACTAGAGGGCGCTAGTGTAACTAGTGTTGCCATGTACAAGACATTAATAGTGGCGCGCAACACTGCCCCCTCCTAAGACATGCTCGTCCCGAGCATTATTGGCCCCATAATAACGCGCCAGTCGATCTACATGGACAATCTTAGGAGTACCTCTGGCACCTTTCTGTATCCGGTAGGTTACGTCATTGATCCTTGTCACAATCCGGTACGGTCCGTCCCATTTAGCTTGAAGCTTAGGAGATTTCCCTTTGCTGCGAACTGGATTGTGTAACCACACTAGTGAACCTTCATCAAAGCCCTTGTTGTTCATTTTGCGGTCATACCGTGTTTTCATCTTCTCAGACGTTTGCTGGCCCGTCTGTCTGATGTGCTCATAAATGTCATTCATTTTGTTCCGCAAGTCATTTGCATAATCGGTTATACTGCGTGGGGCATCAGGTGGTATTCCGGTGATCAGGTCTGCAGGCAGCCGCAATTCTCTCCCAAAGTTTGCGAAAGCTGGTGTCACTGATGTACTTTCGTGAACAGCGCTTCGATATGACAACAAAAACGGTTGTATGTGCCTGTCCCAGTCTCGTTGCCGTTTTTCCACAACTTTTGCTAGGTACCTCTCCAATGTCTGATTAAATCTTTCTACCATTCCATCAGATTGTGGGTGGTAAGAAGTTGTTCGTGTTTTCTGAGTACCCATAACTCGGCAAGTTTCCTGGAATATTTGAGACTCAAAATTCCTTCCTTGATCGCTGTGAATCTCTAAAGGTACTCCAAAACGACAGAAGACTTCATGAACTAGTTTATCTGCAACTGTTGAAGCTTCTTGATTTGGAATGGCGAAGACTTCTGGCCACTTAGTGAAGTAATCCATCACTACCATGAAATACTTGTTACCACTTTCAGTTTCTGGAAACGGCCCCGCAACGTCAATGGCTATCCTCTCCCATGGTGCACCAACATTGTACAATTTCAATGCGCCTCTACTACGAATTTGAGGTCCCTTTACAGCCGCACAACTTGTACATTTGCGGCACCAGTCCTCGACATCGTCACGACAGTGGACCCAGTAAAACCGTTCTCGGATCTTCAGGAGAGTTCGCTTAACTCCCAGGTGGCCTCCTGAACAACCACTATGGTACAGCTGTAGGACATCCGGTACTTTAGCCTTAGGGACAACCATTTGCAAATGACACCTGTCTCCCCGACCATTTTCCCATTTACGGCACAGGACTCCATCCTGAATCAGCAAGCTGTCCCATTGGGCCCAATAGCTTTTCGTGGTCGAACTCATTGCTGAGACGTCGCTCCACTTGGGCTTAGGAGCACTGGCCTTCATCCATTCCAGAATCGGTTTAATGTCCGAATCTTCCTGCTGTGCATGTTGTAGGCTGTCCTTCCATTCATTGCTGAGCTGGTCTGTCCTGAATATCCTCGCAGATACCACTCCTTTACCCTCTTGTCTACTACAATGCTTGCAATCTTCAAGACAAAGTCTTCTTGACAATACATCTGCGTTGCCACGAGATTTCCCGCTGCGCTGGGCGTTGCTGTTAGCCGCACTACCTTCTCGAAATCGATCACCTTCCCTTGCTACAGTTCGCTTAGGGCAGCTGGATCGAAGATGGCCCCTTTGCCCACAGCCGTAGCACCTAGGGCGGTAGCCGTTATTGCGGTCCCGAACTGTAACTGCTGCAACCTCCCTGACGCGGTAGGAACGATGATCCTGCCGCACGGCTTCCACCTCCAGTGCATGGGTCAAGGCGTCCTTAAGCGTCTCGTGGTGCCCGAGCCTCACAGCAGCTCTGACTTCAAGGTCGCGGATGCCGTCGATGAATGTCTGCACCAGGTTCCCTACAATGAGCGCAGGTACAGACTGGTACGCTTTTCGAACCAGCTTCTCCACCTCAAGGGCCCACTGCTGCAGGTTTTCGTTACTGCGTTGCACGCGATCTTTGAGCTGCGCACGAAAGACGTGTTCCAGGTGAGCATCGCCATATCTCGCCTCCAATGCCTCAAGGAGCTGCTCGTAAGTCACTTCCTTACCGAGAGCTTCCAGAACAGTTAAGGCCTGGTCGCGTAGGCCTAGGGTGAGAGCAGTCATGGCCTGACTTTTATTCCAGCCGTTTGCTTTCATGACAGCCTCGAACTGGATTTTGTAGGCTGACCAGGAAGAACTCCCATCGAACGGCGGCACTTTGAATCCACGTAGCGAAGGTGTTGTAGCTACCACGGGAACTGTAATTCCATCCCCAAGTTTGAGGTTGTCCAGCGTTTTCTTCACATCAGCCATCACGTTGTCAACCCGATTATTCACTTGGTCGATTCGGGTTTCAGCTTCCGACAGGCGGTTGTCATGTTGAGCAACCCTATCCTTCACCTCCCTTATCTCTTTCCCGAAGGTAGCGTGAAGGTCCTTCCTGAGGAGCATCTGTTCTTCCATACCGCGCTGCAGCTGCTCTTCCAACCGACGGGTCTGTTCCTCTTGTCGGCGGGCCTGTTCCTCCTGTCGGCGAGCCTGTTCCTCCTGTCGGCGAGCCTGATCCTGCAGCATCATCATCAGAGCACCTAAGTCAGGTGCTGCAGATGCAGGAGCTGCTGACGGGCCGGCCTCCGTGGTTAGCAGCTGCCCCTCAGACGTTTGCGGCGTTGCATTACCAATTCGTCTCTGGTCCGTCTCCTGTTGGCGTTGACTTCGGGTACGGATACCCTCCGTGTCGTCTTTAGGTAAAATCGGCATATTTGATCCCACTTCTGACACCAATTGTCACGAGCTTCGGGTTCGAGACAATTAAAAACTGCCGACTGAATTACCAAAATTGACACTTTAATTACACAACACTAATTACAATCAAAAATCACACTAATAATAAAACACAGTTCGCCGTTATTTCGCTTCGAAGTATTCTCTTGTATCGCCAATTCAATACTGCCCCGGTCGTGGTCTATACCGGCCTTATAAAGGGCCTCAGATAGTTTCCGGAACCTTCTACTGTAGCGACATCTAGAATGTTCGAGTACATATCGGTCCCGAAATTTCTGGAAGGATCTTGTCTCTGCTAGTTCTGCTACTCGACACTAGAGGGCGCTAGTGTACCTAGTGTTGCCATGTACAAGACATTAATAGTGGCACGCAATACTTTCATTTACTCGACACTAGGGGCGCTAGTGTAACTAGTGTTGCCATGTACAAGACATTAATAGTGGCGCGCAACAATATTATTGATAAGATGATATTGATAGTGTCAATATCTACAAAAATCAGCTGGGAATTCACGTATTTGTTATTATTGGAACGAAGTTCTTTATCGGACGGTACGGATTTGGCGGATGGAGGCTAGCATAGATAAATATATATGAGGCTAGGCGACAAAAAGTGTAAGATTTTTCCGTCACGACCCATTCTGTCATAGTGTAGACGGCCTTGGCGCCTATAAAAGAAGCGAGATTGAATAATATCCATTTCCCTCGCACTTTTTCTTATCTTGCCATGAAAGGAAAATATTATTTTATTTTAAATTATTAATTTTAATAGACGCTAGTAATTAAATTTGTATATTAGTTGCATTTATTAATTAATAATATAATACGTTTATCAATAATAATATACTAGGAAAGGAACTTCGTTCCAACCGAGTGTTCCACGACACTCCTGCAACTTTTTTTTTTAATATAATTCTTACGCATTTAGAGCATTATCGTAATAAAATGCGATATTTTCCCTAATCCATTTGTGTACAAACCTTTTGTACCATTTCTAAAATATTGCATTTAGAGTGCTAAATATTTTATTTATAGAAATGTTTTTTTCGAAATGTTTAATTTTGTGGCACAGTCACCATACAATCACACCTTTTAAAAACTTATTAATACTTCAAAATCAAACTATCGCGAAAAAAAAGCGGGATTTGTTTCGTTAACGATTGACGTCAACCCGATATAGGCCTATAGCGTATAGGTGTGTTGTCTAGCCGTTCTATCTCGTTCTAACGTTAGCATATGCGATGCTCTTTCTCTTTTACTTTGCCAGTCTAACGTAATTAATCTATGCTTACTTTTGTATTGAATTATTAGTTTTAATCGGTTGATGTTAATTCTATTGCTTAGGAGAATGGGATTTTTGGGCCTGAAGTTAACTAATTGGTTTATACTTTAAAAAATTGACCATATTTTTCTTAAGTAAAATACAAAAAAGTAGCTCTTTTTACAATCTAGATTTCGAGAAAAAAAAATAAAAATAAGAAATAAGTTAGAAAATTGATTGTGGTGTATTCTATATGGCAATAAATTGATTACCATAAAGAATACACGGGAGTTTTGGCGGGAAATTGACCGGCGGCGGTTTGCTGCTCCTGTATTATTGTTTAAATAATGGTTTGAAGTGGACTTTGATATGTAAAAGTGTTGCGATTTTGTGTATTAAGTGTCTACGCCTGTGAACTATTAGTGGAAACAGTGAAACAAGTGCTCTGATGGTGATGGATTCTCAAGATAAGCTGTTTGTTTGCATAGGCACCTTTAGATACCATCGCCAACTATCAGCTGTCTGCTGGATCAAGTTGCCGCCAAAATCTCCCAAGAACTGCACAATGTGACGCATCAACATATTGTGAAGCAGTGTACTATGAAGGAGTGGGGAAATTACAATAAATAGACTTGGCCTAAAGGTCTAGATACCAGGCCATAAACTCCAAAAAAAAAAAAGAATACACGAGTGAAATTCTCGTTTCTGAGCGTTATCTTCCAATAGCGGACTTCTTATTTTAAAACTTGACAGTACAAACTATATTTATAGTGCCACCAACTTATCTGTTCAGTTGACAGTGTCGCTAGTGGAGTGCTTACTATTGCCATTTAAGAAATTCACCGAGGAAATAGGTAACTACATATTCATTACACATAATATAAAATAAAACAAATTTCGTGTTAATATATAAAAATTAATGAGAATTAGTGTTATTATATATATTATTTATATTTTATAAAAATAATTGTGGTCGTTATCTCGGAGTTCAAGCGGCCTAATTCCAGTAATTTCTGTTTTGAAAAATGTACCGCATTAGCTACTGGTTCCAATAATTCATCTCCTGAGTCACTGAAATCGCTTTCACTATCGCTCTTACACTCTATAATAAAGGGTTCATCTAAATACGCGTCTTTTAGTCTGTATTCATTTTCAACTTTTTTTTTTACATGATTACAAATGTTTTTCTACTGCACCGGTGTGAATTTCATGAAATTAATCTTCAATTAACTGGGGCATTAGAACATTAGCAACACAAACTACAAAGCTAGGTACTTTAGATGAATTGCAGTAAATTAAGATATTTTTTTTACTATGTTTCACAAGTACATTAATTGGTAATTTCAATATTCCATATCTGGCAATACTAACCTGTCGCGGCAGCAACGTGTTCATACAGCTTTTCAAATGGTATAGTTGGGACTTGTACACATTTCTCTTCTTCCATAAAAGATAAAACTTTTAGGATAATCTATCGCGTATCACTTTTAAGGCCTTTAGGCATTTTATTTACACTTTTTAAGAACACTCACCTGATAGCTCAGAATAAATAATAGCTGACAGCGAAATGTCATTCACAAAATGGCGGTTTTAGTTCCAATTTTGTCCACCTGAACAGATAAGTTGGTGGCACTATAGTTAAAAAAAGACAGATTTTAGATTCGTTTTGAAACGAGCGCAATATAATCGATTCTCGATTAATTGAGCATTTTAGTATCTATTTTCAATTATTTTTCTATGTTTACTAGGGAGATAAAAAAAAATTGCGTACATATCTGAAAATAATAATATTAAATACAAAATATCAAAATTCCAACAAGTAACAGTTACAACAACAATTCAAGTTATCGATCTCAGATCGATATCTCTAATATTCACTTCACTTAGTTGTTGTTGTTTTAACTTTCGTTAATCGTTTCACCATTTCGTTTCATTATTAACTAGCTTCCTACATATATATTTATCTATGATTATTAACCACAGCTTTTTTATCTTTAAGTAATTATAGCGAAAAATAGCCTGTTACAGTTTAATAACAGTGAAAAATCACCTGTTAAATTGTAGGTAATAGATAATCTCACTTTTTCTTATTCTACAATGACAAATCTTGCCAGATTTTCAGCTATGAATTGTTTATATATACGCTTTCAAATGGTCCTACTTTCATCCTGTTAACACTTGGGCCCATGAATGTATGAAAATATCTCCTTCTCCTTTTACGCATGAAATCATTGTCTTATCAAGCTAAGCGTATTTAAAAGTTTATTAATTCAATATTTACATTTTATTGTAATTTACTATAAAATATTGATTATAATGATTATCAGGTATTTACACTTAATATAAAGGTTTTATATTTTCTTCCTTTGTAATTTTTTTTTGTTATTTCTTATTAATTCTTTTATTAGTTAGATAGGATCATTAGTTATATTTTATTAATATTCAGAAATATTATTTGCATGGTAACATCAATATATATGTACTACGCACTAGATTTTGCATTCCGAACATTGACAATGTTCAACTGAACTGTACTGCAATCCGTACACTAAACTAAATATGTATTGCGTAAATTGAAGATTTGTGAATTCCACAAAATTATTTTTATTACATTTTATTTTGAAATATTTTTTTTTAGATTAAAATAAGAGTATTTTATATTAAATTCTTATATTCTTTTTTATATTAATATCTTATTTTATATTAAATTAAAGCCTTCGCGCATGTGCGACTTTAATATCTCCCTAGCTTGCTACATATATTTTTATGTATGCTATCTCCCGCGCATGCGTGAAGACATAGAGTAGCGCACAATTTTTGTTTGGAATATCTTCTCTAGTACGTAGTACATATAACTCAATGCATGGTAACGTTTTTTTTTTTACAATAATTACATATGCCATTTTTTCGCCTCCGACCATCGATCACTAATAAAAAACTAGATGCACAATCTCATACAAAAGTTCTCTAAAAACTGTCGCCAAATGTTTTGACGTAATTCTAGTTGATATAAATATAAATTAATGTAAATTCAACCTTAAGTGAAATGGCTAAAGTTGTATTGACAAAGCAACGTACAAAAAGCAATAAAATTTTACGACCGAGGCTCGTCGCTTGGACAAGGAGAGTGGAGTCGAACTGCACAATATTTTTTGTTACTGTAATTTTAATTTTACAATTTTTTTAAACTTGTTTTAAATAATTGGTCTACTTATTAAAGCATATTCTATTCTACTCCATGGTGTATATGTGTAATGGTTATATTATTACCTGAATATAAATACGCTTTTGTATAGGGCACCACATTCATTTAGTAATGAAATTAATTGAAACAGTCATAATTATTTTTTTTTTATCTTGTGTGAAAATTTTAAAGATATTGCTTGACAAACAAGTTAAATATAAAGATAATAGTTACTAAATATAAAAAATAAGTACAGAAAGTTCTTGCAAAATTTAAGAACATTATTGTCCAAATTTTGATGTAATGTTTATTTTTTTTATACAAATAACAAAAAAAAAACAATCATACTTTAATAATAAAAAATAAAATAAAAAAAAACAATAGCGTTTCCACAAATGGAACAGAATCAATGTATATACCTCGAATGAGGACTTATTTTATTGCGACTTAATTTAAAAAATAGTTTTACGATGATTTCTTGACAAAATATTAGTATTTACAATACAGTTATAACATTTAAATAATGTTAATATTAATACTTACCGAAAATATGAAATCCATCCTTTTTAGCTCCTGGATGTGTGATTTTTACACTTTTTAAACGAGCACTGAGGCATGTTTACCGTCGGAGCATTCGAATGCTACTAGATTAAAAGTGCACCCATATGTTCGAGCGGGTGCACATTCGGTTATGCCATTTTTTGTCACTGATTGTGTATCTAATTTTTTATTAGTGATCGATGCCTCCGACACATTTTTCAAAATCAAAATGGTCCCACAGCTCGCACAGAATATATAACCCTAGGGAGTCTGTGCTTGCTAGCTTGCTACATAGCTACATATTTATTTATCTATTAGTTATAAATATAGCAGGTTATATTATATATTCTGTGAGAAGAGACAAGGAGTATAGATGCGTACTGCGTAGATTCCTCTTAGTAGTCTGTGCCGTACTCTGTGCTGTGCACAGAACACTAATACCCTGTGCCGTGGGTATGGATTGTAGAGAGAAGGAGGACCATCTCTATACTATGAAAAGTGTCCCTAAAAACGTGTCCAATAAGGGTGGCGCTGCAGTAGCATAGGATAAATTAAAAAAAAAGCGCCAAAAGTAATTAGAGTAAGATGGAGAAATAAACAAGGACCAACCAATTCGCTTGATTTTGTACTACGTAAATAGTTGAGATTTTGTATACTGGCATTTTACAAACTACTCTAGTCATGAATTTTTTTTTAATTATTGAATTCAGCTGACTTCACTCCGTTCATAACAGCTATCTTCATATCGTAGTTTTTCAGACGCCATCGCTATTGTGGTAGGTTATGGAACCTCTATTTTCAGTAAATAGTATGACACTTTTTCAACTTTCGCACCTTATAAGAGATGGTTCTCCTTGTACTCTACACTCCATAGCTGTGGGATATAGTAACTGTCATCTGTGATATAAGACTCAAAAGGGCTAGAACCCAGAGCCGTTAAGCTTGTTATAAAAAATAACTGTCATTAGGCGAATTAATTTTGAACTTCGTATTCGTACCTTCGTAGCACAGAGTACCTTTATATTATACTGAAACCACAAACTATATAGAAACACTACGCGTTACTGAAACTTCGTAGTGAATAGTGAAAAATAAGTTGTTTTGTTTATACCTATGAGACAATATAAATTAAAAATAATATACATAAATTGACGAAAAAATTGTAGAATGGTGGGTTATAATATAGATGGCCCCACACGGGATCGAGTTATGAAACTTATTGAAGAAAAGGATAGAATCGAGAGCGAAATACGCGACCAAACTGCTATTCTGGAATCTAACAACGTGAACATGCACGATACCTTGGTGGATAGTGAAGGCTTTCCACGTAATGACATTGATGTGTACAAAGTAAGACATGCACGACATCGTATTATTTGTAAGTAAAACTTAAAACTATGACTAAGCAATTTCGATAGTAAACTACATTTCTCCATACTTTTCCTGTAACAGGATACCTATTTCTAATAGAATCATCCATAGATGCTGCCTTACTAGATTACAAAGATGCTAGAAAATTCTAGTATTGGAAGTAACCGTTTGAAATTTGTTTTCAGCTGAATATTAACTTTTAATGGTGATAAAAGTTGTAAAGTTGCAGCCTACTTACGTCCCACTGCTGGGCACAGGCCTCTCATTTCTGAGAGGGTTTTTGGGTAAAGAAATGTGTGCCGTGCTGCCCCAATGCACGTGTTGGCGAACCTCACATGTCTTCGAAATATTTTTTTTTCTTATTTCTCAGACATGCAGGTTTCCTCACGATGTTTTCCTTCACTGCCGAGCACATAGTAAATCAGCTCTTAAAATTGCAACTAACAATTTCATTGGTGAGGGCGGGGAACGAACCCGGGTTGCTCGAGTACTGTGAAGCTTACAGTGAGTGCTAACCATCTGAGGTACAGCTTAATGGTGATACGAGAAATAAAATTCTTTAATGTAAATATATTTTTTTAAATATGTGGTTTTATGGTTGAGCAACAATCACTAATATGAATAAATCACGCAATAATATAATTAATGGTAAACCAGTAGTTTAGTTCACTTGTTTTGAAAGTTTGTTGCCAGTTGTCTTGTTTCTAAGTGCATTAACAGATGTTGCAGAAATAAAATCTAGTATAAAAGAAATGTAATAGGTATATGTTACTTGTTATAATCACTCTTCTTCTTCTTCTTCCTTTATGGCGGTTACGATGAATTCGCTAATGACATGTTACATGTGAGAAGGTTTAATTGGGACACAAACTCTGCTTAAAAAAGGAAATTGATAATACAAGAAATGGTAACAAACAAATATTATGTGAATGATTTTGGTCAACTTAACTGCTGAATCACCTAA
Source organism: Parnassius mnemosyne (assembly GCA_963668995.1). NCBI lineage: Eukaryota > Metazoa > Arthropoda > Insecta > Lepidoptera > Papilionidae > Parnassius > Parnassius mnemosyne. The sequence continues at coordinate 26,395,980 of CAVLGL010000086.1, forward strand.
AACAAAAGACAGACAATGTTGTTAGAACAATACAAATGTGTTATTATATGACAAACAAATTATAGTTTAATGTTGTTAGAGTTAATAAAATCACATAAAATATATACAAAAGAGGTATTTGTGAAGATTAGAAGGGAGTTAAAGTCTATGGGACGAGGGATGTCAGGGGGCAGATAATCGTAAAGAGATGATGACAATTTGGTGCAGTTAAAAAAAATATGATTAGTGTTTCCCTTATCTAAACCACATTCGCACAGAGAACTATCCCTAATCCTGAGTTTAGCTAGGTGAACATAGGTACAGGCATGTCCAATTCTCAACCGGCAGACAATAGATGTGGCACGTTTGTTTGCTTTATTAAATATGAAAAACCAAGGTCTTGATGGAATATTATCTTGTATAGCAGCATAGTGCTTGCCTTTTAGTATTTGTGATGCTTTCCATATCTCATTCCACGTATTAACAAGCTTTTTCCTAGCAAGTGACAGCAAGTCATGGGAATAAGTAACATTTAGTGGGGTGCCATTTCTAGTAGCCTCTTTGGCACACAAATCTGCTTTATCATTTTCACAAATACCACTATGACTAGGTATCCAGGCTAAACATACAGAAATCCCTTTAAGATGACACCTATACAGAATGCTTTTTATATCAAGAATTAGGGGAAATTTATATTTACTTTGAAATTGGTTAGCCAAAATAGCAGATAAACAACTCTTAGAATCGCTAAAGATCACTGTCTTGTCTAGGCTATGTGATTCAATATATAGCAGAGCTTCATGGATTGCAATTGTCTCAGCAGTAAAAATGGAACATAATGAAGGGCACTTAAAGCTAAGGATTATTTTAAACCTGGGGATCCAGACAGCTGCACCAGTGCAGCCATCATCAGTATTTTTGGATGCATCTGTATACATGGTCATCCAATCTTTCCAATTTTTCCCTATGGTTTCTTTTAATTTTAAATCTGCTTCAGGGGAACCTTTTCTAATATTTAGGTCAAGGTGAATGTTAGGTTGATATATAATAGCTTTGAAAGGAGTATTAAAGAGTCGACTTGTATTGCATGAGAAAATGGGCCCAGGAATTTGGAGAAATGAGACTAAGCTATTAAATAAATGTGGACAATCTTTATGGAGCCAGTACCTACTTGAAGATAAGAATTCTGAGAGGAGGTGTAACCTGGGAATTAGGGGATGAGAAGAGAGTTGACAGATCTTAAAGAAGAATCTGTCTGAAAGATATTGTCTTCTTATGTTGAGAGGAGGATCTACGCACTCTACCTGAAGGGCATTAATTGGGGAAGATTTCATTGCACCAATTATAATGCGGAGACATTTGTACTGTATTTTGTCTAAAGTTTTAAGTGACGATTTATTGCAAGGCTCTAAAAGAAAGCATCCATAATCTAAATGACTACGAATTATAGCATTATATAGTAGCTTTTGTGAAAAAGGATGAGATCCCACCACACTCCTGAAAGGGAACGAAGAATATTTATATTCTTCTCACACTTTTTAGAAATGTATTCAATGTGTTGAGTAAAGGATAATTTATTATCTAGTACCATACCTAAAAAATTTACCTTGTCCCGAATAGGAATAGGTAAGCCATTATATAAAACTGGAATATTAGGGACATTCTTATGGCGAGTAAAAATCACTATACTGCTTTTGGAAACAGACAGGGATAGACCATGATCAGTTAACCAGCATTGTAAATATTCCATAGTAGAATTTAACCGGGAATTAGCTGTAGTCAGGTTATCTGTAGAAATGTATAGGGCTAAATCATCTGCATACTGTAGGACATTACAAAATGAATTGACTGCAAGATCTAAATCGAAAGTGTAGATAGTATAGAGAATAGGACTGAGGACTGAGCCTTGTGGAAGACCTTTCCAAATATGTCGGGGAGGGAGTAGTGAGTTTTGAAAGTTTATTAAAATAGACCGAGAAGAGAAAAAGTTTGATATATAATTTACTATCTTCACTGGTATACTCAGCTTCAGCATTTTTTGCCTGAGTACAGGAAGAAGTACATTGTCGTATGCAGATGAAATATCGAGAAAGACTCCAACAAGGTATTCATTTTTAGAAAAAGCAATACGGATGTCAGTTACTAGTGTACTGAGGCTATCCATAGTGCTTAAGCTTTTTCGAAAGCCAAATTGGCTCTTCGGTAAAACTCCTTACTCTCTAAGAACCATTCTAACAGATTTTTATCAAATGTTCTAGTATCTTTGCCATTGTACACGACAGTGCAATGGGTCTGTAACTTGAAAAGTCTTCACTGGCTTTACCCGGTTTGAGAATAGGAAGTATTATTTGGGTCTTCCATTCTTTGGGAGGAATTCCAGAGTCAAAAATGTGGTTCAGAATGTCAAGAAATACAGTTTTATTTTTTTTACTGCTTTTAATAATGAATGAGTAAGGAATCCCATCTACTCCTGGAGAGGAGTCCTTAAGACCCTGAAGGACTCTAAATAATTCCTCGTAAGAAAAGGGGGCATCAAATTCATCTAGAGATTGTGTAGAAGGAGAATTAAAAACTAAACATTCAGCATGTGTGGGCACTGAAGGAGGAGCAAGATTAAGTGCAAATTCTTCAAGCCAAATTGAAGGGTCATTAGAAGACACATTCTGTTCAACTGTATTAGAACAGCGATATCTTTTAATGTTTTTCCAAACTAGAGAAGGAGGTGTGGAAGGAGATAAAGTAGAACAAAACCTATGCCAGCCGTTTTTTTTCTTCTGAGATAGCAATTTCACTGTTTCAGCTGCTATTTGTTTATAGGAAATGTAGTTTTCCATGGTCATTGATAAAGAGTATTTTTGTTCAGCCTCTTTCCTTTTTTTGCAAGCAGATGTGCAATCCTGGTCCCACCAAGGAGGTGAAACCAAATTGCTTCTGTAGGGTTGTTTTAAAGGAATAGTCTTATTGGCAGAAGATAATAATGTATTTTTGAATTCCATATAGACTGAATGTACATTTTCATGATGCAAAGAAGGAATTGTTGATGTTGCTTGATCTAAAACAGAAGAATAATAATGCCAGTCTGCCTTTGATAAATTATATTTTAACCTCGGGTTGAATTCAGAATTTGCTCTTGTAGAGTCAGCAGATGTGATAAAAATTGGATAGTGATCACTACCATGTGAATTTGGTAATGTTTTCATGATAGAAGGGAAACTAAGCCAGGAGAACAAAGAGTCAAGTCCACTACACTTCTTACATTCTGAGAAGGTGAAACACGGCGGGTAGGAGAACCATCATTAAGGATGCAAAGATTTAAGTCGTCTATCATATCTAGAAACGTAGATGATAGAGAATCACAGTGATGTGAGCCCCATGAAGTATGGTGAATATTAAAATCTCCCATGATAACAACAGGGGGAGTTAGACAAGAAATAAGATTAAAAAGTTCATTTAAGATGGTAACATTAGGATCAGGGATGTATACAGACAGAAAAGATATGTTGAGAGCCTTGACTGCAACAGCATTAATCGAGGAGCTGTGGGAAGGAAGAGGTATAGAAGAATATATAATTTTTTTTGAGATCAGAATAGAGGAACCAGCATGTCCATCGCTCCTATCATCCCGAAGACATGAATAACCTGAGATCCTAAATTGGGAGTCAGGTCTAAGCCACATCTCCTGAATGGCAAGAACAGATGGTCTAAATTTGTTTATAAGAAAGATAAGTTCATTCTTTTTATGTTTGATGCTCTGACAATTCCATTGTAGAATTGTGAATGTTGTTAGTTATTGAAGTAAGCTGAGTAAGTTTATGACGTAAACTGAGGGGAAGTTCTGCGTCACTGAAACGGGAAATCATGTTAATTAACATTGATACCATAAGTTCGCAGAAGTTATCATTATTAGAGATGTTGTCATTCCCCAGTAAAGCACACCCATTTGGAAGGGAAGAAGGAGGGTTCTCAACAATTGCCTGATGGGCTGGCTTATCATATCCAGAATTTGATGATTGTCTGTAAGTACGTTGAGGAATAAAGACTGTTTTTTTATATGATGTACATTGTGAAGGCTGAGCCGAAGGAGCTGAAATACTGTCATTTATGGGATAAGGGGTCTGATGAGAAGAATTATGAGGCGGACTTCTTGTTGCGTCCAAAGGATCTTCGTACCAGAGGGAATCTAGTTGAAGCTTCTAAATATGATAAATTTTCTTGTGACATAACTAGTTTAATAGATTTTTGCCTTAGATGTTCAGGGCAGGTAGGGTCTTTTGCTGTGTGGGGTCCTGAGCAGAATAGACAAGTAGGAGTTTGCTTAGTACATGATAAACCTTCATGATTCTGTGCACATATAAAGCAGCGAGGGGATGATCGGCACTGAGAAGTAACATGGCCAAATCTGCAACATTTATGACACTGAATGAGTGGCAGAACATATTTTACTACTGGCATAGAGGTGTAAAAACAGTAAATATGTGGTGGAAGTTTTTGTCCAGAAAAAGTTAGAACTACTGTTTGAGTTGGAATCCATGAAACGTTATTGCTGTCACTCACTGATCGTCTATTGAGTCGGCGAGCTTTAATTATAGTACCATATCCAGAGGGAATTTCTATAGCTGCTATTAATTCTTGTAATGTCCACTCTATAGGAACTTGTCTGACTAGCCCCATACGAGTGATATTATATGAAGGGATAATTGTTTCATATTTAGAAGTCTGAAGAGCTGGGTGATCAATAAAAGTGTTTGCATCCACTGCTGTTTTAAACTCAACTGATATCCTGTTTCGTCCAACTTTTTTGACGCCATCACAGACTATATTTTTAATGTTATTATGATACAGAAAGTGACCAAATTTAATTGGTTTGAGAGTTACTCCGGACACTTGATCATTTGACGTTTTACTTACGTGAACTAGAAAAGGAGCGGTATCATCTTGAGAGTACTTTACTTTCTTATTAATAAAATCAGGATGGGTATATGAGGATTGTATTGAAGGAAACTGTTGGTTTGGATCAGTAATAACTATTTTTTGTGGATGGGCAGACTCATTGCTTATTTGGGCGCGTTTACGATTAATAGATTCTACATAATCAACGGGTAAAGTAAAGGAGTCATTGTGAACCCTTTCGGGATCGGGAGGTTCGTCCTCCATAATATTTCTATAACTAAAATTTACATAAAAACGGCACAATTAAAAACACTTACTAATCTACAGATGTTAAAACCACCACCAAGACAAAAAAATTTACTATAGTGACTCAACAGCACTTAATGTAACAATAAATTTAAGCTAAAAAAATTACGACACTTGTATCTTTCACTTAACCTCAAAGCAAAGTCCTATAATCACTCTGTTACAAAGGAATGTGCATTGAGGGAGTTGCAATAACACACTCAAGTTGAGATGGTGGCCACAAGATGGTCCTCAATCATCTTCCTTATGAGAATATTTTGCAGTTGAGATAAACTATATATATATATATAAAACAACACAAAAACCTTACCACCAGTGTAGTGAAGTGCAATTTGTACAATATGTAGATTGTGTTTGTAGTATATTCATGGCTTTGCTTTGCAAACTTTCAAGAAGTTTGATATCTTTTTGAAATCCACTCCAACTGCAATTCATCTCCACACTTGGTATAATACAAATACTTCTATTCTCTCATCATCATCATCATCATCTTTACAGCCCTTCACAAGTCCACTGCTGAACATAGGCCTCCCCAAGGAATGCCACAAAGCACGATCCTGAGCTACCTGCATCCATCGACTTTCTGCGTGTCTTACTAGGTCGTCAGTCCATCTAGTGGAGGGGATGCCCTATACTTTGTCCGTCGGTATGAGGCCGCCAATCAAAAAGCTTTTTTCCCTATTGGTTGTCAGTTCTTAAGCTATATGGCCGGTCCATTGCTACTTCAGCTTACTAATCCGTTGGGCTATGTCGGTCACTCTCGTTCTACTGCGGATATCCTCATTTCTAAGTCTATCATGCAGTGAAACCCCAAGCATTGCCCTGTACATAGCTTACAGAGCGACCTTGAGCTTCCTCATACGGCCAGCAGTGAAGGACCACGTCTCAGTTCCATTCTCTTTATGTAATCATTCTTCTATTGTAAAGGCTTGAAAGGGGCTTATTATGGTTAGATAAATGGAATGGCTTTCTTGACAATTATTATAATGTGCTTTTTCCACTTTAGATTTGATGCTATGTAAACTCCTAGATCTCTTTGAAAGTTGATAGACTCTATGGTGCTACTAAACAGACTGTATGAGACTTTGGTGTTTTTATTGCCTTTGTTGCATTTAGTATACAATTTCAATCTTGTAGCTGTTCAGAGGTTATATGTGGATTAGCAAAAATAAAACCTTCAGTTTGAGTTTATATTATATTGGATGTTGAACTCACTTACACAATGATTTTTCAAACATTATTAGCCTAATGGCAGTCTGTAGACTGTGAACTTGAAAGGTCGTGGGTTTGAAACCGCCATTTGACTACTGTCGTGAACCCCTTCTAACACAAGCATTTTAAGTTTACCAGAAGTGGTTTAAGGGAATATTGTAATGTTTAATAGCATTACCAGTATTTTTTTTAGTAAAAAAATTGATTACTAGGTGGTCTATGGGACATGTCTTTGCGTAAAGACTTCATTAACCATTGTCAGATCTAAGATAGAAGGTGTATGATCATGTCTAAATCTTGTGGCGCTGTTAACTAGTTGGAAGAGGTTGTGATGCACTCCCTAGTGTCTTTTAAATTGAAATTTTATTTGTTTAATTGTGGTTATAAACAAGATAAATATTTATAGCCTCATAAAAAAAAAAACAGGAAATTTGAATGAAAGAGATAGATAAGGTCAGATATAACAACAGTAACACTTGCTTCTTTCTACCATTTGTTTATATTGAATAAATTGTAAAGTAAAAATCAAAGCCTTTCGTCTTACGAGTTTGGTCTATAAATAAATGTTTTATGTAAGTATGTTACATTATTTCCGCTTAGGATATTTAGTAAAGTCTTAATAATAACTAAAATAACTATGATTTCTGATGATTTTGTCAAAAATACAAAAAAACTGTATGCTGTGGCCTTGCCATGGGAATAAAATCCACAAACATTTAATCCCATGGCTACATCTTTGACATCACAATTCCCGGACTGAAAATGCTTGACGCAACTTTGTTCTACTCTTACTGACACTGCATTAGGTCCATATACGTCACAAATTTTTTCTTGACTTGAGTCGTTTTTTTTTTCTTTTATTTAATAAAACTTTAGAATGTATTGAATTTCTTCGTTAGATTCACTTATTTGGCGGACAGAAAAACAATTGAAAAATGGCGGGAGTGTTTTGTTACTTTTTTTTTGTAAACAGTACAGGGTTGCTCTCCATGCCCTTATACAGCACAATACTAAGAAATGCTTAAAGTAACAGCCTATGTACGACCCACTCCTAGGCACAGGCCTCCTCTCATTTCTGTAAGGGTTTGAGGGCAAGGAAAAGCACGCCGCGCTGTCTATTGGGGAATTTCCACATAAAAAAGATATAGAGAGGCTTTGCAAGTTGTGCAAAAATCACACTTATATAGATAGATGAATCTAAGAGATAAAAAAAGATTAAGTGTAGCCTTTTGACTGCAAACTTAAAGTAAAAGGTGCACTGTGAAGTTGCAATGCGTGTTAGCGAACTTCACATGTCTACGAACTTTTTATCTTTTTCTTAGACATGCACGTTATCTCACGATGTTTTTGGTAAGAAATGCTTACTACTGTCTAAAAAGTATAAATATCCCCCCCCCCCCCCCATTCTTCTATCAAAGTGACCTATTTTGTTCTTTATCTGTGAAAACTAATTTTTAATATAAAATTTTCATAAATATCTATAAAACACTATAAGTTTCCCCTACCTATTACCTATGGGAGATTGACCCTACCTGGTCGTCACTCCATTTATAGTATACGCGGACCATGTTAGAAAGCGGCCTCTTGATAACCTTATTTCTTCCTAGTTTTTAGGTTCTTAAAACTTTATGGCCAGTCCACTGCCACTTCAGCTTACTGACCAGTTGGTATATGTTGGTTACTCTGGTTTTACTGCAAATATCCTCATAAAATAGATCACTTCTAGAGAGTTAAGACAGGTTGCTTTAAATATAGAAGAATTCAATTGTCACTTAATAGCTGTATGAATTTTCACAACAACTTTTCAGGTTTACAAAATGACCACAAATCACTCATGAGAAAGATCGAAGAAGGCCTGGGTGAAGTATATTCAGACTTCAGCAGATCAAATGTTAATACATCGACATCACAAACACAGAATTCTTCCCTGCCTTATTATACAAATGGACATGGCTTGAATAATAGTCATGATTCTGGAAATGAACAGCAATGCTTTGCTGTTGTGGGATTTGTTCATGATGGCTCTCCTGCAGACATTGCTGTTAGTATTTTTATTTCTTTATAATTTGATAATTTACATGTACCTATTGTGTGTGTGTGTGTGTGTGTGTGTGTGTTTGTTTGCGTATGCGTGCTTGCGTGCGTGCGTGCGAGTGCGCGTACCCACGTGTATTGTTTATAGGTTTTTCAACCATTCTATAATTATATATTCAGCTTTTCACTTTAAAGTTATTTTGTTTTACGTTCTAACCTCTAAGAATTTTTTAATATAGTCTAGAGGACAAAATGTCTTCTAAATATAGCACTATTTGGACTTGAAACAGCACTTCACTCTGTCCTCGTATTACTTAGTTTTAGATTAGGGACAGTGAAACAATGATATCTCTGTAAACCTTGTATAAGTAATCTTTACATCATAACGTCCTTTGAGAAACTTTTAGGACAAGATGAAATAAAAGTAGAAAATTAATCAATTCATTATTGTCAGCCTTCTTATGTCCACTGGAGGATGTAACATAAGGATTTATCGAAAATGTGCCAGTGGCATTCATATTCATAACTAGTAAATATTTCCCCATAATTACCATGTTGGCCGAGTAGGTTGATGAGTGCAGACAGAGTGAATACTCTATACTCCCTATCAACAGGTTCAGGATTTTTTTAAGACTTTTCCCATCAGTTAGTCATTAGAGTTTAGTCAATTATCATTCTTTTACAAAGAAAGGTGGAATGGTACTCGAGTGGTCGCCTAGTACCTGCGAGCCAAGTATAGAGCGGCCACTCACTAGTCGGAGTGACGATCTGGTAAGAGATGCAGGAAGTTGATGATGATGTATTTTGTGGCATTCCTTGGAGATGCTTATGTTTAGCAGTGGAATTGAGATTGGGTGTATTGATGATGACTTGATGACCTAATAATTACCTCTTACATCCAAAATAGTTAATATTTAAAACATTTGTGAGACTGGCATCCATCCCACCATCTTATAAAACGTGTAAACAGGTGCACCATCTATTTCCTCACTCTTATAATCCGATAGAAAGTGTAATTCGACACAATCAAAGACGGAACATGTGCAAAACCAATGACATTATGTACTCTACAAGGCATGGGGGTGAAACACCACTAACTTCCTCACGTCAAGCTGAGCATTTCTTGACAAAAAATCAGAATAACTGATATTGACTCGACCCGGAACTTGAACCTGAGACCAGATTATAAGCAGTTGCGCTTCTCATTAGGAAAACGAGGCAGTAAAACAGTTATAATATAAATGTTTATATGAAGACACGGTTGGGACCTAGCCATTTTGTCGCAATGATCAATCCATTGTTTTTCGTATTTACTAAGTTAAGAGTACAGTTTGTGTTTGTGCATATGTTAGCATCAGATGGAATTCTACTACCTGTACATACAATGAATTTTTGTAAAGTAAATTTAATGTACATAATTTGTGTTTCAGGGCTTAACAGAAAACGATGAGCTACTTCAGTTTGGTTCAGTAAACTACAATAACTTTTCAGACATAACACAAGTCCACAATGTCGTGGCACATTCAGTAGGCCAAAGGATACAAGTAAAGGTGAAGAGGGATCGACAAGTTCTCTCTCTGACTGTTGTACCAAGGCCTTGGGCACATCCAGGCTTGCTCGGCTGTCAGATTAGAAGAATTACTCCTTCATAGAGCTTTCAATGAAAGCGAGATACTTTGTGAATGAGGAATTACGGCTACACTTACAACATAACTGGTTTGATGTGTTTTTTACAAATACTACCACATATTAATTAATTTGTTATTACTGTTAAATGGTAGACTTAAATTGATTGTGAATTGTGATAGTCGCCTAATGCAATATGTATTTTGATATCACTGAAAAGCTAATTATAGCTGTAACAATACTCTTAATTAAATAAATGAAAACATAAGCAGCGATTTACTCGGTCTTACTACAAAACTTGGTTTATTCATAGTCTCAAGTTTTAGCCCCTTTTTAGTCTGATTCAAGAAGGAAATCCCGCAGAATTAAGCGAACTAAGGGTGTTACCACACCAATCGAACGACAACGATCGACGTCGATCAACGGCATTGACCGATTGGTGTTGTAACACTCTGAAATGGAACGTATGGTAATTAACAGCAAGTGTCAAACGCAGAGACTCTAAAGGACTTATTTTATAACAAAGTACCTCTAATGATTTCTTATATTTACGCGAAGACTACACATTTTACGGATTATATAAAAATTAGCTTCAATTAAAGCGTCAGTAGCCTAATGGCAGGGTGCGGACCGTGAACTCGAAAGGTCGTGGGTTCGAATCCGCCATTCGACTACTGTCGTGAACCACCTAACACAAGCATTTTAAGCTTACCAGAAGTGGTTAAACGGAATTTTAGTAATGTTTAATAGCATTACTAGTGTTTTTTTTTATAAAAAAAAATCAAAGTACCTCTAAGTTTACCTAAACAAACTAAACTTCAGGCAAATTAATATATTAAAATTATTATCACTGCACATTTTTTGTTTATGTTGCTGCAACTACATCAATGTATACTATATTAATATAAATGGAAAAGCATTTCATTTATCAAAGAAAATTTAAATAATTGCGTTCAAACTAATATATGTTTAATTTGTTCCAAAATATGTTCTTTAAGAATATGTAAAAGAGGTTATGTAAATATTATATATTACATTTAAAAATAAATTTTATGATTAATAACCATCGCTTTTGATTTTCGCTTCATCTTTTTTTTTTGTACTTCTACATCATCTTTACTCTTAAAATTTATATCCGTGGTTTCCTTATCAATTTGCACCTCATCTTTACAAGTATTTTCGTCCTCATCGGGGTATAAGTATTTCATGGAGCATTCAAAGTAGACCTTATCATCCACTAATCTATAATCAGGTTTCGGTATTGTTCCTCTAACGCAGTCATGGTAGTAGCACACGATTTTTTCTTGTTCATATGTTTCACAGGAACCTGGAATAAATTAAAAATAATTTAAGTAATTAATTACAATAATAACTGCGGTTGCCAACTCACCTGCCAAGCGTGGTAGCTATGGCAAAATCCTTCTTTGAGGCAATCTGCGAGGGAGACCTAGGTTCAGCAGTTGACATATAGGCCGTAATGGATTGATAATGGATAGGTTTAAGAATCTACTCTGCACGCCAGTGTGTCGGCTAAGTTCAGAAAAGAAAAGGTCGACTCGCCAATAGTGTGTGAAAGAAATCTTTCAAGTTATGAAAGCCATTTGGGACTTTTTTGATAAGACCTATGTCCAGCAATGGACATAAAAAACTGACGATAGTAAAAGGTTTTTTATTATTGTCAATTTTCTAGGTTATGGGATGGGTCATTCATCATCATCATCATTACAGCCCTTCACAAGTCCACTGCTGAACATAGGCCTCCCCCAAAGAATGCCACAAAGCACGGTCCTGAGCCACCTGCATCCATCGACTTCCTGCATATCTTACCAGGTCGTCACTCCATCTAGAGGGGGGACGCCCTACACTTCGCCTGCCGGTACGAGGCTGCCACTCGAGAACCTGTCTTCCCCATCGGTTGTCGGTTCTTCGAGCTATATGGTCGGCCCATTGCCACTTCAGCGTACTAATCCGTTGGGCTATGTCGGTCACTCTAGTTCTACTGCGGATATCCTCATTTCTGAGTTTATCACGCAGAGAAACTCCGAGCATAGCCCTCTCCATAGCTCGCTGAGCGACCTTGAGCTTCCTCATCCGGCCAGCAGTGAAGGACCACGTCTCAGTTCCGTATGTCATCCCTGGCAACACGCACTGGGTGTACAGTCTCGTTTTCAAGTTTTGAGGTATACCTGACGAGAAGATGTGCCGTAATTTCCCGAACGCTGCCCAACCGAGTTGAATCCGTCGATTGACCTCTCGGTCGAAGTTGGACTTACCTAATCGGACTATTTGTCCCAGGTAAACATACTCGTCAACAACTTCGAGCTTAGTGTTCCCAACAACTACCGGCATAGGTGTGACATGGACATTAAACATGATCTTTGTTTTGTCCATGTTCATCTTAAGACCTATCCGTTGGGAAACACTATTGAGGTCATTGAGTATAGTGTTTAGGTCCTCCAGCGATTCTGCCATAAGGACTATATCGTCGGCAAATCGAAGGTGAGTGATGTACTCGCCATTGATGTTGATACCGTATCCTTTCCAGTCCAGAAGCTTGAAAACATCTTCCAATGCAGCGGTAAAGAGTTTCGGGGATATGACGTCACCCTGTCTTACACCTCTCTGCAATTGCATAGGTTTCGTACTCTGGTTCTGTACTCGGATAGCCATCGTAGCCCTACTGTACAAGCACTTCAACACTTCGATATACCGACAGTCAACTTGGCATCGCTGAAGGGACTGCAGCACCGCCCAAATTTCGACGGAATCAAAGGCTTTCTCATAGTCCACATACGCCAGACATAGTGGCAAATTGTACTCTTCGGACTTCTGTACTATTTGCCGAAGGGTATGTATGTGGTCTATGGTGCTAAAGCCTTTTCGGAAACCGGCTTGTTCGGGAGGCTGGAAGTCGTCAAGTCTGCGCGCGAGACGATTCGTAATGACTCTCGAAAACAGCACGTAGATGCGGCTCAGAAGGGAAATCGGTCTGTAGTTATTCAAGAGAGCGTTGTCGCCTTTCTTGAAGAACAAGACCACCGCACTTCTGTTCCACGCCTCGGGTGTAATGCCACCATGGAGGACGGAATTAAAGAGCTTCTGAAGGACTTCAAGTACCGGTTTTCCACCCGCTTTCAGAAGCTCCGCTGTAATTCCATCCTCGCCTGGGGCCTTGCCGTTTTTAAGGTGCTGGAGAGCCATTCTAATCTTGCTCAGACTGACGTCCGGGATATCATCGGAATAATGTCGGATAAGACTCGCTCTTGGATCGTTACTCACACTTGCGTGCGGCTCCAACGATGACGTGTACAGCTGCCCATAGAACCTCTCAATCTCACTCAAAATCTCAGGTGCCCCGGAAACTATGCTGCCACATTCTGTCTTCAGCTTTGACAGTTGGCGCTTTCTGGCAGACAGATCTCTGGCAAAGACTTTGAAGCCTTGGTTCCGCTCGATCGCTTCTTCAATACGAGCTGTATTGAATTTGCGTAAGTCCCGCCGCATGCATTTGGAGATCTGTCTGCTCAGTTGCCTGTATGCTGTTAAATCTGTTGAAGAATGTAGCTTCATCTCCCGTCTAACAGCCATGAGATTAAGAGTGTGATCGGAGAGTTTTTGTGTTCTTCTGCGGCGGGTCTTGCAGAACTTAGCTCCGACCGCATGGACAGTTTCCACGAGCTTGTCATTCAAATCGTCCACTTCATTGCAGTCTTCTAGGCACTGAAAACGGTTTTGTAACTCGAGCTGAAAGGTTTCGGGACTTTGGATTAGAGCACGAGGGGGACGGAGCGTTGACTTCATAAGACGAGACCTCTCCAACTTAACGTTTAGGTTCAGTGTGCCTCTAACCATTCGGTGATCGCTGCCGACTTTCACCCTCGTGATTACTGAGACATCACTGAACAGTTGTCGTCTGGTCGTCATAATGAAGTCAATCTCATTTTTTGTCGAACCGTCGGGGCTCGACCAGGTCCACTTCCTGTGGGGCCGCTTCTGAAAGAAAGAGTTCATCATAAAGAGTCCCTCTTTCTCCATGAAGTCAGCCAACTGCTGGCCCCTTGGGTTCCGTTGCCCTATTCCAAATTTCCCTACTTTCAGCTCACCGTTCTCTCTTGTGCCTAGTTTTGCATTCCACCGATCAGCTCCACGATCTTCTTGTCAGTCCTCAGGGTGCGTGCGTTGTATGTTGCGTCGTTTTAGGTGGCAACCGAACCTCCACCGGAGATTCTTAGCACCCCCTGCCCCGCCGTTACCATGGTCGCCACCGTAGCCAGGAATAGCGGGGCCGCCGGGGACTGGGGGCCGTTTATTATTGTCATTACTCATGGGGGGTATATTGCCATAGTTGCCACGCTTGGCGAGCGGGTTGGCAACCGCAGTTTTTTATTGTTATTTTGGCTATTATCAGGAAGATGCTGCTGCCCATCTCCTGCCTGTTTCCCTTTGTCGCCTTTTACGACACCCACGGGAAGATATGGGGTAGTGGATATTCTTTACCGCCACTACACGGCAAAAAAAAATGGGATGGGTAAGTGAAAAAAAAACATCGATATATATCGCATAAAAAAATCGATATATCGTCATGTTTTGCATGATGTAGTAGGATAAGACTCAAAATTTTATTACTGGACGGTTGGACGACGAAAAAGAAAAAATTACAACAGCACATGAATGCTCTTGTGGTTTAATGTTTTGTCGATTTATACATTTTAAAATATATCGATATTTTTTACCCAAGCCTATCCTTTACCGCAGTGGTTCTTAACCGGTGGTCCCTATAGGCAACGGCTGAAGTGGTCCGCGAAGGCATCATACAATTCTCTCACATGGAAAAGTATACAACATACCTGTGTGTATACACAGCATATACTGACGATACGTAGCATATTCTGTACAATGAGCTGCTAAATTAGTCTAGTATATATATATTATACAGTAATCTATGTAAATTAGAATAAGGGGCGCACAATGACACCTCTCTTCACATTAATTTTTGTATGTTTTTTTTTGTAGAAAAAAACTTAAAAATTAACCATATTATATTATTTACAAGGTGGTACGTAGCAAGATAAAAAAAGCGGTTAATGGTCTCATATCTAAAAGGTTAAGAACCACTGCTTGACGGCGGGGGAGCTACAGGGGAGAGGATAGACTGTTGCTTTTACACGGTAAAAGGTTCAAGACCCTGGACAATGCAAGTGTCGGGGCTCTTTATCTCCCTCTATAACGTAAACAAGTTTTTAAAGGTCGCGGGCTCATAAGCAGACCTACTGAACATTTAGGTTAATCGGGCTTTGTCATTGACAATTTAGTTTCATAATCCGTATCTACCGTTAATCGTTAGGTGATTCTCGTACCTACATAATAAGTTTAATATTACAGAAAATTACTAAACTTTAGTGACCTACCAGGCCTTTGTACCCGAACCGTTAGTACGGCGCGTTCGGGCGCCATGTTCTTAAAATGCACAAGGTAGCACGCCAGCATAGTACCAGTTCGACCTCGGCCATGTCTGCAGTGAACTCCGATCACCTGCAAATCGAATAATCAAATATAAAGTAGTCTTACGTAAAACATTATTATTGGGACCAATATTTTAAATTACCTATATCGAATAATACTAATTTTTACGGATTGTATCGCGTTTAATTTATTTACTTATTTTTATTTTTCTTAAAATATTAATAAGTAAGGGACCTAGACTAAATGACATTATATGAGATTTGATAAAACCCTTGAAAAAAAACATAAACCGCACAAGCAGTTAGCTACGTGGCAAACTGCCGGCTATATTAATTAAAAATCTAATTCCACCACTGCAAAACTATACAATATTAGAATTAACTAGATTAACTAACTATATTAGATAATGGTTACTATACGATATATCATGGTAGACTTCTATTGAACGCATAATGTTGGGTTAGAGTCCTGACTCATATTGAGCTATAAGAGCCAAAAGGCTAACCATCAGAAACCAGATTGTTGTGGTGCTATAAGAATATCCACTATGCCCTATATCTATGGGTGTCCTAAAAGGCGACAGAAGGAAACTGAACCAGGAGCGGCCAGTAGCATCTTCCTGACAACTACTATGGCAAAATCCTCCATACGGGGCAAGCTATGTGAGGGCCTACATCTAGTAGCGGACTTTTATACAAATAAGGTCGAACACCGGTTACCGGTCAGTACAGTAAATTGTAAAAACGACAAACGTCGGTAATTTAAAATAAGTTCAAAAACGATGAAATGCGTATTGTTTTATTTAGTAATTTAACAGTCGTTAACAAGTAAGAACGTTGCGGTAGGTGTTATACCTATGTTCTAATCCCTTTTTAACATATAAAATTTTGACAAATCTTTTAATATCAGGAAAATTCTACGTGCTATGTCAAATTCACACACCTTACTAAACACGTGCAATATATAAAAACTGTGGTTGCCAACCCGCCTGCAAAGCTTAGCAACAATAAAAAATGCGTTGTGAAGTTCGCCAACACGCATTGGGCCAGTGTGGCGGACTCTTCCTTGGCCTAAACCCCTTTCAGAAATGAGGGGAGGGGAGGTCTGTGCCCAGCAGTGAGACTTATATAGGCTGTAACGTAGACTACTTTTAATAATTAAGTCGTATCTAATCAGGTTAAGTTTCTAACCTTATAATTGTTTATATTTTGCAGATACATATTCGTTTATCTCTTACCTCTCCCTTCATCTCAGCTCGTTCGCATATTTCAATGAACTTCAAAATTTGCTTTAAAGTTGGCGCCCCGAACTCCTTTATTCCTATCTCCGTCCATTTCAACTTCCTTTCAAAGTCGAAAACTGGTGGCAACTTTTCCGGCGACAGTGTAATCAAATGATTAATACCGGAATCAACTAAATAATTTAAGTTTTCAACTGTCTGTGGCCAGCCCATTGCCGCAACTTTGTCCTTTACGAACCATGAGAAATTGTAAGGTGGATACGAGTCATATTGCTTCGTCTCTGGTTCTTCGACTTCTTGTTTTGTCTCCTCTTTAGGAGATGCGTCAGCATATTTGTAAAATAATTTTGCAAGTTTCACATTTGTTCTTTTTGGCACCGTACTCATGATGTGTTTTGGATGTAGGTACTACTTAGTTTTTTTTTTAAATACCGCAGTACCTGAAAGATAGTAACAAAGATGGTTATAGGTAGTTAAATGTTATGACATATTATTTTATTTTGTAAATAAAGTGTTTTATTGAATACCATTACTTTTACGGATTTTATCGCGTTTAATTTACTTAATTTTAATTCCCGACGTTAAAATGTTTTATGACTGTAAATGTCAGAAATATATTCAAAATTGGCAATGGCCCAAGGTCGTTTTTAATTTTTTTTTAAAAACGTTTGATACTTAAAACTAATAATGTTCGGTATATTAATTAATACGCGATATAGTGAAGACCACAGAATAGATAATATAAGTACTAAGACTATCCTAATACTTACTCTAGTTAATGGTCTGGCTAAAGAACAGTTATCAATATACATACGAAGGCCCACCCGTCTTCCAGACGCTATTCAGCAATCTACGCCCAGGCTTATGCTTGAACTGTGATGATCTCCGTTGCAATACCGGGAAAGCCGGGATACATAACTATATAGGTATTACTTATTTAGCATCGCTGTGTTGTTGCGGCGCAAAATAATCCTTCATTTCCTTGTGTCCCGTGGGTGACGTAAAAATGCAACCGACTGTTGGGAATACCAGAAATATGGCTTACAACAGATGTGGTATAATCACATAACCATCTCGTTAACGCCAGGTTTCCTCACGCTATTTGCCGTGGTAAATCAGCACTTAAAATTACAATTAACAATTTTATTGGTGCTGGCATGATCGAACCCGAGGGTTGCTTGCGTACTGTGAAATTTACAGCGAGCGCTAACCATCTGAGTTAACACGGCTATGTTGGTATAAAAAAAATTGAAATAACCTTATAAAAATATAAATTCACGTTTATGCGATAAAACCACAAGTAGACTAGGATGAAGCATCATTGAATATCAAATACATTATTTATAAATAATTAAAAATTTAAAATTTTGTACAGCCGACTTCAATATAAGTTATTAAGAATAACTCAAAAACTATTGGTTCTGACTCAAATTCATACGGGACTACGACAAGTACCAGCTTTCAAATAAAAAAGAATCATCGTAATCGGTTCACCCAGTAAAAAGTTATGAGGTAACACACATAAAAAAAACACACAGTCGAATTGAGTACCGTCTCCTTTTTGGAAGTCGGCAGAAAAGAGACTGAACCCACCACGGTGTAAAAGTCAAAGTCAGGTAATGCTGATGTCTCACGAACCGTGAGAATAGGTCGATTCAATAAATAAGTACCTATATCTATTTTCAGCTTGAACTAAATTACCTACATACTCGTAAAGTTTATATTACATAATAAAATTAATGTGCATGTTGACATGATAAAATATTTAAGTACCTAAGGATATCTAACATTGTAAAATATAATTTATAGCCGAAAGTGACATCACTATAGTAGAATCTTTCTATGCTTTAACGTAAAACAAGATATACAAAATTTACCTTTATAAAAATCAACTCAATCCGAGTAAACCACGTCTTCCACAAAGCAATAAACAATCTCCAGAAATACAAGGCACATAAACAAATGAAATGTCTTCCGCGATTTGATGTAGAATAAACGGATAAAACAGAGGCGCGAAATTAATGGCGTTCACTAATTTTGTTCCGCCATATTGACGTCACTACTCGTATCTGGAATCAGGCCAGCATCATTGGCATACGGAATTGGCATGGACAGATTTGTGTCGCTTGTATGTACACATGTGCAGTGTCAAGTACATTACGCTAATTGATTGAATATTACGGGTTTTATATCATGATACATCACCTCATCTATGGATGCTGTGTGGTATCACCTCATCTATGGACTATTATAAAAACGCCATAGAGATTTTATGGCCTTCAGTAATTTCACTGTCACTGTTTAGCTATCACCACATTCATTTACGCCATGTTCGCCGGCGAACGCGAGGTCTCATCTCAGGTTCAAAGACTACATGAGATTTAACACTCGTGATGGTTTCTAAATCCACCCCTTCTATCGCCTTATCCGAAAGTGATAAAAGCAGAGGTTCAGTCGTTTTTTTAAAGAAGTCTAAGGGTGACAAATGAGCACACACTCCGGATGGTAAGTGGATACCATGGTCCATAAACAACTACATCTCGATGTAAAATCAAAATGCAACTGCCACGACCAACCAACAACCACGCTCTAACAGAATATCTGCGTAAAATACCAGTCTAATGATTGTTATGCCTGTAGATGTTTCGTAAGGTATGTGTAGAGAATTACTGGAAATAAGGTATTTCATCTTAGTCCTCAGGGTTGACTACGCATCTGCATTTTGATTCTTAATCGACGATAGCTGTAGATGTCCACGGGCCACAGCATCCACTTAACATTAGGTGGACTGCGTGCTCATTTATCATCCTCATTTAATAAAAAAGGGTCTCCGGTTCTTGCCACTCACTACACGAAAATAGGTGCAGCAGTATTAAGCTGGTATTTTATGATGTTATTCTGTGCGACCATGGTTCTTCCCCGGTCTAACCGACCTGTACCAGCCATAGAAGACTGCAGCGTGTTTCTGCTACGTAAAACCTCCTAACTCACATGCCTCCTGCTTGTGAGTTTATTTCGGTGAAGTTGTGAAGGTCGGAGGGACAACGACACTATACTTTGACAAAAGCCATATGCCAGATCCAAATGATCCAAATACCCAGATTAGCGTCGAATAGCAGCGTCAGATAAGATGTATCGAGATGTCTGTTAAATTGATCATAAATTGACAATCCTAAGAACAGTAGACATTGTTCTACTATAATATTTGCCATACATATATGTATATATATAATATTTACTTGGCAGAGCCATGCTGGATCAATATTAGTACTTAATATAGTTGTAGCACGAATGGGTCGGTTCGACCGGGTAAGGACCACGCTCTCAAAGAATACCAGCGTAAAATAGCAGCTTAACACTGCTGTGTTTCGTATGGTGAGTGTAGAGAACCGGAGACCCTTTTTACTGGAAAAGAGGCATTCCATCTTAGTCCTCGCGGGTGACAACGCATCTGCATTTGGATTCTTTATTGAGGATAGATGTAGATGTCTATGAGTCACAGCAACCATTTATAATAAGGTGGACTGTGTGCTCGTTTGTCATCCTATCCTATGAAAAAAATCATCGACGTATCGTATCATGGACGTAGAACTGATTACAAATTGAAATGTTTTGCCGTAATTGCTTTAATAATATTTAAGTCAGGTAATCTTTATGATGGTTTTATGGGAGAATATAAATCATAGAACTTCTATCCCAAATGTCGAATGTTTTGATGAACACTGTCAATTAAACGTTATTTAAGTAAATAAAAGAAATAAGTTTATATTTACAATAGGTATGAAATAGCAATAGCACTGGTTTCCCCCACGATGTTTTCCTTGACCTCTGAATGTGGTGAACTGGTGAATCAACTGATATAACTACGATAAATGTCTTCGGTAGTGCCGCTGCCAGTAATGAAACTAAGATTATTATTAAATTTAAGCAAGTTCCCAGATACTGAGCTATCACAACTTTACCTACTTTACTACGTAGCCGGAAATTTTAAGTGCTATTTTTAAAATGATGCGCAATTCACTGTCTCCGAATAAAATACAGGAAAGCATAATGATTACGGTTTTGGCCGTGAAAGAAAAAGGTGAGATCTGCCGCCGGACATACGAACCTTTTAATAGTTATGACGATCTAATGAAACTACCTTTACGGATTTTATCACGTTTAATTTTACTTGTTTTTAACTTCATACGTTTCGAATGCCTTGCACCACCTTCTAATTATACATTTCTGGTCCGATCTACGCAGAATGAGTTTAGTGTGTATTGCGGTGGTATGCTTGGGTTTGGTTTTAATTTTATTAATTACAGGATTACATTTCAAATTTTGTACAACCGACTTCAATATAAAATAAATTATTAAGAATTACTGAAAAACTATTAGTCAGACCTTGATCAAATTTATATTGGACCACATGAGATGCACCAGCTTTCAAATAAAAAAAAACAATCATCGAAATCGGTTCACCCAGAAAAAAGTTATGAGGTAACACAAAAAAAAACATACAGCTGAATTGAGGACCTCCTCCTTTTTGAAGTCGGTAGATAAAAGAAACAAAATTAAATAGCACTAAGTTGTATCGGTTTTGTTTTTTTATAAAGCTTGGCATGTATTACTGTCAAAATAAACATTATAGGTATCATAAGTAAATAAATTTTATTGTATTCAGGTACAATATATTTTTTTATCAAAATTAAAAATATTTCATAAATCACAATATTTTAAAATCACAGAATATCACACTTATATGACTTTTTTCGTACTCTCTTTGGCTGCTTCAATAAATTCCTCCATAACCTCTCCGCTAACGCCAAATCTTAAGGGATTGTTTTCTGTTAGATGCTCGAAATATTTCTCGACGACTTCCTCGTGTTCAGATGAATTTAAGGAACCTGTAACAACCAGAAATATTTAGAAAAGAACTAAAAAATCTGTAACAATAAAGCTCCCCAATCGTATAATATTAGACACTCCTATAAGAAAGAAGTTCTTTTCATTGTTAAAAGTTCGACATATCGAAATCGATTTGAGAATAAACATATACCAAATTAATTTACAATTTTATTTATATACATTAACAAATTTAAAAATATACTATATTAAAAACTATAATAATAATAATAAACTAGAAACTTAATTATCATATAGTAAAATAAAATAATAAACTTAATTATCAAGAATAAACTTGAATGCTATCTAGTAGCACTTTATCAAGGTAGTGTATGAAAAACTACGCCTATGTATACCAGTACCAGCTACTTTCTAAAGATAGATTGAGCTGAAAAATTACAGTTCTATACGCGATTTATTGAATAATCGCGTTGCATAGTAGCAGTTAGAGCACCTAATTACACAATATCAGGTTAAGTAACAAACGGGTGCAACGTATATCAACACAAGGGCATAAGTTTCTCATTTCTGTAAAGGTTTTATAACAGATACCTTAGTCCACTGTGTTACCTCAGTATATCATTTTTATAGAATAAGGGCGACAAACGAGCACACAGTCCACACGGATGCCGTGGCCCATAGACACCTACATGTATCTTCGATTAAGAATCAAATTGTAGATGTGTAATCATCCACAAGAACCAAGATGGAATGCCTCACTTCCAGTAAAAAGGGTTTCCAGTTCTTGGTCCTACCATACGAAACTCAGCAGCATTAAGCTGCTATTTTACGTCGGTACTGTGCGAGAGCGTGGTCGTACCCCGGTGGGTTGCCCATTTGTGCCACAACTACAATATAGCTGCAGCATGCCTCTACCAAGTTGCGAAACTTGGTGGGACATTTTTGTTTCAAAACATTTCTTTAATTTCTCAGACATGCATTTTTTCTTATGATATCACTGCCCAGCATGTTGGTTCCCGCGGGGGTTGTCTTACTTTTTTTTTTATAAAACTAAAGTGGCTAACGAACACATGCGTTGTAACCTCTGAGGACTAAGATGGAATGCCTGAATGAAATGAAGCAAACAACGCATCCGCTAGTCTTCTTTGTTTGAAGTTTTCTTTTATAGAATAAGGGTGACAAATGAGCACACAGTCCACCTGATGGTAAGTGGTTACTGTGGCCCATAGACATCTACATCTATCTTCGTTTGCGAATCAAAATGCAGATGCGTTGTCAGCCGTGAGGACCAAGATAGAATGCCTCTTTTCCAGTAAAATGGGTCTTCGGTTCTCTACACTCACCATACGAACCACAGCAGTGTTAAGCTGCTATTTTACACTGGTATTCTGTGAGAGCGTGGTCCTTCCCATGTCGAGCCGGCCCATTCGTGCTACAACTATACTACTAATATACTTAGCTGCAGCATGGTTCTACCACGTATGAAAAAGTTGGTTACAGGTGTCCTGCAGATGGACTGCAGTTTAGTATCCAGAGGACCTATCAGAAGGACTGTAAGTTCATCTATCAATTCAATTTGAATTTAGAATAATTATATAATTTTTAACAAAAAGTAAAAACCGACTTCAAATTACAAAAAACGAATTTGTTTATTTGATACCCTTATGGGTGAAATTTTGTCCAAATTTATATGGGATTAAATTTAGACCCTTGAAGTATAACATATTTAATAAAAAAGAATCATCAAAATTGGTTCACAATCTGCGAATATATCGCATTACAACAAAAAAACCATACTCTCGGATTGAGAACCTCCTCCTTTTTGAAGTCGGTTAAAAATAAACGGAAACACTCCGAGAGAAACAAGAAAGATGAACGAAGCGCTGCGAACCTACATTTCAAAGCATTGCGGAATCATGCCAAAAACACAGTCACGCACTTTTTTTATAGCTAAGGGTGACAAACGTGCACACAGTCCACCTGATGGTAAATGGTTGCTGCGGCCCATATACATCTACATCTATCCTCTATTACAAATCAAAATGCAGATGCGTTGTCACCCGTGAGGACTAAGATGGAATGCCTCATTTCCAGTAAAAGGGCCTCCGGTTCTCTACACTCACCATACGAAACACAGCAGTGTTAAGCTGTTATTTTACGCTGGTATTCTGTGAGAGCATGGTACTTCCCCGGTCGAGCTGACCCATTCGTGCTACAACTATAATACTAATATAGCTGCAGCATGGCTCTACCACGTAAAAAACGCACTTAAATGCATTCTCGTAAACTATTATGATGTGTTAAATGCATTCTCGTAAATTATTATGTCCAGCAGTGTGCATCCAGCACTAGATTTTTAAAAGAAAAGAAAGAACGATTGATGAACCACGTTGACTCAAGAAGTTGAGAATGGTTTCGGCGTCACTCGAACATTTCATGTGGTGTTCTATCTTTCTTTGATGGTCTGAGAAGAAACACAGAATATTATGTTTTAGAAATAATAAATATAAGTTTTGAGTATCTTCAAGGCAACACTGAATAGGCTTTCGTTAAGCGGTCTTCATCTACATCACCACTTACTATCAAGTAGAGCTAACATGGTAGAGCCGTCAGCTGCAGCTATATTATAGTTGTAGCACGAATGAGTTGACTGGATCGGGGAAGGACCACGCTCACAGAAAACTAGCGTAAAATAGCAGCTTAATGCTTAATGCTTAGTGTTTCGTACAGTGAGTGTAGATGTGGAGAGCCGGAGACCCATTCCACCTGCATTTTGATTCTTAATCGAGGGTAGATGTAGATGTCTATGGACTCCAGCATCGATTTACCATCAGATGATTTGCGGGCTGTCTCCGTGATCGCGAGGGTGAAAACTGGTAGCGATCATCGAATGGTTAGGAACCTAAACGTTAAGTTGGAGAGGTCTCGTCTAATGAAGTCAACGCTCCGTCCCCCTCGTGCTCTGTTCCAAAGTCCCGAAACCTTTCAGCAATGATAGAAGACTGCAATGAAGTGGACGATATGAATGACAAGCTCGTGGAAATTGTCCATGCGGTCGGAGCTAAGTTCTGTAAGACCCGCTGCAGAAGAACACAAAAACTCTCCGATCACACTCTTAATCTCATGGCTGTTAGACGGGACATGAAGCTACATTCTTCAACAGATTTGACAGCATACAGGCATCTGAACAGACAGATCTCCAAATGCATGCGGCGGGACTTACGCAACTTCAATACAGCTTGTATTGAAGAAGCGATCGAGCGGAACCAAGGCTCTAAAGTCTTTACCAGAGATCTGACTGCCAGAAAGAGCCAACTGTCAAAGCTGAAGACCGAGTTTGGCAGCATCGTTTCCGGGGCACCTGAGATTATGAGTGAGATTGAGAGATTCTATGGACAGCTGTACACGTCATCGTTGGAGCCACACGCAAGTGTGAGTAATGATCCAAGAGCGAGTCTTATCCGACACTATTCCGAAGATATCCCGGACGTCAGTCTGAGCGAGATTAGAATGGCTCTCCAGCATCTTAAAAACGGCAAGGCCCCAGGAGAGGATGGGATTACAGCGGAGCTTCTGAAAGCGGGTGGAAAACCGGTACTGGAAGTCCTTCAGAGGCTCTTTAATTCCGTCCTCCGTGGTGGCATTACACCGGAGGCGTGGAGCAGAAGTGCGGTGATCTTGTTCTTCAAGAAAGGTGACAATGCTCTCTTGAAGAACTACAGACCGATTTCCCTTCTGAGCCGCGTTTACGTGCTGTTTTCGAGAGTCATTACGAATCGTCTCGCACGCAGACTTGACGACTTCCAGTCTCCCGAACAAGCCGGTTTCCGAAAGGGCTTTAGCACCATAGATCACATACATACCCTTCGGCAAGTTGTACAGAAGTCCGAGGAGTACAATTTGCCACTATGCCTGGCGTATGTGGACTATGAGAAAGTCTTTGATTCCGTCGAAATTTGGGCGGTGCTGCAGTCCCTTCAGCGGTGCCAAGTTGACTGTCGGTATATCGAAGTGCTGAAGTGCTTGTACAGTAGAGCTACGATGGCTATCCGAGTACAGAACCAGAATACGAAACCTATCCAATTGCAGAGAGGTGTAAAACAGGGTGACGTTATATCCCTGAAACTCTTCACCGCTGCATTGGAAGACGTTTTCAAGCTTCTGGACTGGAAAGGATACGGTATTAACATCACTGGCGAGTACATCACTCACCTTCGATTTGCCGACGATATAGTCCTTATGGCAGAATCGCTGGAGGACCTAAGCACTATGCTCAATGACCTCAATAGTGTCTCCCAACGGATAGGTCTTAAGATGAACATGGACAAAACAAAGATTATGTTTAATGTCCATGTCTCACCTATGCCGGTAGTTGTTGGGAGCACTAAGCTCGAAGTTGTTGACGAGTATGTTTACCTGGGACAAATACGCAGACTAGGTAAGTCCAACTTCGACCGAGAGGTCAATCGACGGATTCAACTCGGCTGGGCAGCGTTCGGGAAGCTACGACACATCTTCTCGTCAGACATACCTCAAAACCTTAAAACGAAATTGTACAAGCAGTGCGTGTTGCCAGTGATGACTTACGGAACTGAGACGTGGTCCTTCACTGCTGGCCGTATGAGGAAGCTCAAGGTCGCTCAGCGAGCTATGGAGAGGGCTATGCTCGGAGTTTCTCTGCGTGATAAACTTAGAAATGAGGATATCCGCAGTAGAACCAGAGTAACCGACATAGCCCAACGGATTAGTAAGCTAAAGTGGCAGTGGGCCGGCCATATAGCTCGAAGAACCGACAACCGATGGGGAAGAAAGGTTCTTGAGTGGCAGCCTCGTACCGGTAGGCGAAGTGTAGGGCGACCCCCCACGAGATGGAGTGACGACCTGGTAAGACATGCAGGAACTCGATGAATGCAGGTGGCTCAGGACCGTGCTTTGTGGCATTCCTTGGGGGAGGCCTATGTTCAGTAGTGGACTTATGAAAGGCTGTAATGATGATGATGATGATGATGGTGATTTGCGTGCTCATTAGTCACATTTATTGTATAAAAAATGTGGGATAGTACTGGCTTGTGATAATTAAAAAAATGGACAATACTAATCCAAAGACTATTGCTAATTACCTGGCCTTATCATTCTGATGACATTGCAGGCTTGGTCGGGCAGGAACCGGTGGAAGTGAACCAGATAGCAAGCCAGCATTACGCCAGACCGACTGCGCCCCTGACGACAGTGAATGCCCATAACCTGGTGGAAAAGAAGGTTGTGAAAATGCAATACTCGTATTTATATATTTTTCGCGAGGCAAGGTTACGTCATGAAGGAGTCGTTAGGTATGACATGACGAAGGGCCTTCTTCACTTACAAAATTCCTAAAACTGTATTTTTCAATCATAATAATAAACACTCACGCCTGTCATCCAGAGGGGTAGTAGACAGAGACTATACGGATTTCCATTTAGCACGATACTGACACATTTCTCTCGCATCCCATACATCCATATACCTGGTCCTTTTTAATTTACTTAATTTACTGTACGCTATTTTTCTACTACATGCTTTACCAACATTATATAATAATATTGAGGTGTCAATTTATAAATAGTTTATTTAAACAAGCTCAGAAACAAAAAGTTTCAGTGACAGTGCGTGCCCGCTGCGCTGTGTGAATCTTAGAACTGTTTATTCTCAGACGAGATACTCATAACTCATAAGCCTTCTTCACTTTTAGAGAGTATCTCTCATTTCACATTTTAGATTAAAGATCAGTTTCTGTGAGAATATGTAGATGTTTAATTGAAAACTGTTATATAAACTGGATAGAATAACAAATTCAATTTTCGAATTACCATCCGCCGCCGGAACATGACATTGTTGTAAGTATAATTTTAAGTGCTGACTTAAAGAAGAGTTGACACAAGTTTTTAAAACTGGCCAAAATAAAAAAGGTTCTGATTTTTTTTTTATACTTAAAATATAAAACTTTGGTAACCCGATGAACGCTAGCGGATTGCCGCTTCTGTATTTATTGTAAAAAATAATGGTTTGAATTTTTTTTATAGGATAGGGTGGCAAACGAGAACACAGTCCGCCTGATGGTAAGTGTTTGCTGTGGCCCATCGACATCTACATCTAACCTCGTTTGCGAATCAAAATGCAGATGCGTTGTCACCCGTGAGGACTAAGATGGAATGCCTCTTTTCCAGTAATAAGGGTCTCCGGTTCTCTACACTCACCATATGAAACACAGTAGCATTAAGCTGCTATTTTACGCTGGTATTCTGTGAGAGCGTGGTCTTTCCCCGGTCGAGCCGACCAATTCGTGTTAAAACTATACTACTAATATATCTGCAGCATGGCTCTATCACGTTTAAAATTTTTGAATTGAAGTGGTATGTATAATATAATAATAATAATAATAATAATAGATCATTTTGTCTTAATTTTTTTGCCCGCTGCGGTGTATTGATATACTATCGCCATCGACGGTTTATTTAAGTAAAGCCAGTCGTTAAAATCCGCCAGAAACTGAGCAATGTGGGTGACATTATATTATCATCAACATATTATGATAATAATATAAACATTGTTGTAAAGGATAATTATAGTAACAAAAGAGTGAATTTCAATAAGTATTATTTATAATCTATATTGAATAAAAAAGTGTCTGTGTCTGTTTCCAAAGGTTATGACAAAAACTTAACCGCCAACAATTAACCTAATATTACCCAGCACTGCTGCTGATTGACGTTATTGTAATATTGCTTAAAGTGGGTTTTGATATTTAAAGGTGATGATTTTACGTAATTTATGCGCATGTGAACTATTAATGGAAACGATCAAATATAAACCTCTAATTATTATGTACTTTTTGGCACGTTCACGTCATTTACCCCCCATAAATGCTAAATGCGTTTTACAATACCCACGAGACGAAACTGTGTGATCGATTCTCTTATGCGGTTTTTACCTAAGTTATTTAAATTATTCCTCTGTAATTGTTTATTTATTTATGCTATATTTGCACACTAAATACAAAAAGGCGGAGTTAAAGCAGAAGGGCATTCTCTCCCAGTCTATATTGTTAATTGTTCTATATTCTGTATTTAGACCAGTTTTCAAATAATGACCAAATACGTCATGCCTAAAAAGCCATTCTGATCACGGAACACACTACGCAGCGTGGTCGACTACGCACTTGGCTTTTATTTCTAAGTAAATAAATGTCTTTTAAATGCATGTTTTTATATCCGTTAATAATTTTACTGTAAAAATACTATCTTCAATATTATATTTAAGACTTTAGTTTACTTTTAGAGATTACTTTACCGTTATTTTCAATTACTTTTCAAGCTTTTTTTATGTAATTTTTGTAAGTAAACATTGAAATATATATATATCTACGTGGTATCTTCAACGTGGTAGAGCCATGCTGCAGCTATGTTAGTAGTATAAAATAGCAGTTCAACACTGCTGTGTTTCGCATGGTGAGTGTAGAGAACCGCGGAGACCCTTTTCACTGGATAAGAGGCATTCCATCTAAGTCCTCACGGGTGACAACGCATTGCATTTCGATTCTTTAATGATCAACCACTTACCATCAGGTGGACTGTGTGCTGGTTTGTCACCCTATCCTATAAAAATAAAAGATAAAAAAATCTAACTTTTACAACCTATCAAAATCCCACTGCTTCCCCATAGACTGTCTCCTAGGGGTAATATTTGCCATAGTTGCCACGCTTGGCAACCATAGTTTTTTTGTTGTTATTAGGAAGATGCTGCCCATCTCCTGGATTGTTTCCTGTCTTTGATCGCTTCTTACAAAACCCACGAGTAGAGGGTATTCATACCTCGCCACTACACAAACATTTTCTTTATAACTTTTACTTTAGTGTTTTTTAATATAACTTGTGTTATATATGGCTTGAAGGACCAAATAATTTTAAATTAAAATATGTTTTTTTTTAATTTCTTTGAATAGATTACTATTTTTGTCGAATACATTCAAAACATATTTAATAGAATGAATGATATTGAATTGGTTGTAAATTATGTTAAAGGAAATAAATAAAGTAAATGGACTTACCTCGCCATTTTTGTCAGCTTTCTTACAAACATCGATAAACATTTTGACCTGTTCTAAAGTAGGCGGTTCGAATTCTTCTATTGGTATTTCTGTCCACCTCAGTCTGGCAATGTCATCAACGGGAGGCTTTTTGCCAGCTGTCAGTGTCACTAGATTCGTTATACCTTGATTCACTAGGAACTGCAAATTTTCCTTATTTCTAGGAAAAGCCATAGCGGCTAATTTTTTTGGAATGACCCATGAGAATTTGAGTGGGGGATACGCGTCTACTTCTATTTCCGGGAAAGGGTTCTCGGGTATTATAACGGTTAAATCGTTTCTTATTTCCTTTTTTGCGCCCGCTAAATATTTATCTTCCTGTTCCGTTATATTTTCCATTCTGGTATATACGTGATAAGTTTCGTCGTTCATAATGATGTAGTTGATATTTCACTTTAAAAACTTATTAGCTGCGATATTCTCGCGTTCACAAACTTCCAAATGTACTTTTAATTTTAATGCAAGTTACGTTGAACAACACTTTCGCACCTGACCATCGGGCACGGTTTTTGTGTGTTGACTGACGATGTAGAACGGAAACTTGGCACTGAATTAACGATTCTGGAGAGGATGTAATATTTATTTCTGGAGACCCAGACCTTGAATCTATCTGTCACCTCCTGTAAATAATTGCTAGTCGAGATAATGCTTTATGGCTACGAAATACGATTCAAATGTTTTAAAAATACTGTTTATATTTTGTGTATGTACCTAACACGTTTACTGCAGAAAGCAACAGGTGCTTTTGGCGCGTATTATCGTTCATTTAATTATTAGTCTAGTGATCTATCTTTGTTGCTTAGATGACGTAGGAATCGATAGTCTACGAGTATAAATCTATAAATATTTCATCAGGATGAAAGTGAATTAAATAGATTGTCAAGTCAATAAGCCTTAGTTTAAGTTCATGATGACCCTACTTCCGATTGAATTGTTATATGCTTATGATTATTAGGTATATAAAATGTATTAATGATTTTAACTTTTCTTACCGTTTATGCGGTTGTGTTTACGAGTAAGGACGTGATTTATAACATGATAATATTCTAGGCAGGATTAATAAATATATTTTTAAGGGTGACAATCGAGCACACAGCCCACCTGATGGTAAGTGGTTGCTGTGCACCATAAACATCTAAATATATCCTCAATTAAGAATAAAAATTCAGATAGCAGCATTAAGCTGCTATTTTGCGCTAGTATTCTGTAAGAGCGTTTACTTTCCCGTTCGAGCCGACGCAATCATGCTACAGTAATAATATAGCTGTAGCATGATTCTACCACGTAAAAAAACATATACATATAAATTATTGAAATAAATAATCTAAGAAAATAAATAAATATTTTTTTGGAAATGCCAATCTATCACCATCGACAGGTGGCGGTATAGGTAAACATGTTTACTCCAGGTGCAATATCTTTAGACCTGCGACGGGAAGCAACATCAACGGTGCACACGTCTAGTACTGTAATCACCAGTCCGTCTGCCAGGCGTGACGATAAAAACAAATCCCCATTACTGCGGGAGAGGCTCCAGTGCATAAAAGTCCAGCAGTGGACTTTTATAGGCTGATCACGATGAAGACTAAGTCAACTGCTGAACATCATTCAGTTAGAAGGTGTCCACATAATTACCATATTCTGATGGCAGAGTTGCGATATGCATTTTATTTAATTTTA
Source organism: Parnassius mnemosyne (assembly GCA_963668995.1). NCBI lineage: Eukaryota > Metazoa > Arthropoda > Insecta > Lepidoptera > Papilionidae > Parnassius > Parnassius mnemosyne. The sequence goes on from CAVLGL010000086.1 coordinate 26,427,380, forward strand.
TTTAAAATTAGAATATTCTTTCAATTTTTATAGTTGGAATTTCATAATCGCTTATTTATTTATTCTTCATATTTTATAGCTTTAGTAATTATTTTCACTATTAAAATGTTAATTACCATTATTGGTAAAATATGCGTATATGTAATATTTCTTGTAAATAAATTGTCATTTTATTAATGATAAAAGGCTAACCAAATTTCCTAAATTATAACATTAAGAATAGACATTATATAAAAGGTTATCTACACAATCAAAAATAGAGCTATAATTAAACGCTTTTAAAATGACAAAAATATCGTATTGTCGTATTGATTATTTTTAGTTGGAAGTATCGTTTATATTTCGTCACTTGCCAAGGGAAAATTTTGAGGTGACTGATCAAATATTACAAGTAACAAATAGGGCAGCCAAGTATGTCAACGTTGCGGGTCTGATCTTGATACTTGGGGTACAAATTTAACGTATATACTTAGATACAAATTCGGGCTCCTAGTTAGCACAGCATAGGGCCGCATTTTCTGCAGTGTTTTTTCTTGCAAGGCCAGAGAGGAGATGTCTCACATGTTATCGTGGCCCTACCACCGGTTTGTTACAACGTGAGAGGTGCGCGCCCAATGCCAATGCGATGGTCATTTCACCTTTGTTTACGGATCTTTTCATATCTCTCATCTTTAGTAGCCTTTTTTAAACTCACTGCTGAATTTATGTAGGCCTATTCAAGAATGCATGGCTTAAAATATTGAAGGCTTCTAACTTATAACGCTTGCCTCATCTAATTTGCAATGTTGTCGATATCAGTCTCATGTTGTTATGAGACTAGGTTTCATATAGTGGAACTTGTAATAAAAAGATATGTACCAACATTCAATTGTGTTTCTTGCCTACCATGCGCTGTCTTAAATGTGATTTTGGGTTTTTTGATTGTGTAAGCGCTGGTTACCCATCACTAATTTCATAAGTTTCCATCTCTAAACTCATATTTTTCCATCTAAATGACGGGGTTCAAGCCCGGACTGCTTGTGTACTGCGAAATTTAAGACGAGAGCTTTACCCCTGACTTACCACGTCTATCAGTAGGTATAATATTGTTACGAGTTACGACTACGACAGCCAGTTGAGTTTTGCTGTATAGCGCGTTGCACGAGAATGTTCACGAAGATAAGATTCAACGCCCTCTGTCAAGTTAAAAAGTTTTTAGACATAAGAATGGACAACGATCAAACTAATTGATGCTAGGAAAGCCCAACGCTTTCTTCCTATGGGTATAGGTATTGTTAATCCCGAAAATTTTGGGAATTTTCCGATTGAAGGAAGTGAGTGTTTCAATGACCCGGATTGGTCTAGAATGTTCGATAATTCTCTTTTTGGATATAAAGGCATGCACCGGCGAGCGGAGAATTGATTATTTGAGATTATTGAATTATTCTCCGGGAAGCGACTACAAAGCGATCGACCGCGCGTCGTGATTGGACATTTGGTATGTCTGGGGAAAATTACATCCATTCCTTCTCCTAATTGGCATTTTTATTCACGCCGCATGTAACAACTGGAGTCAGAAGCGGAATGCTCCACGCGTCAGGAACAGGAAGAGTCATGGAACCATACTGCTGCCTCCGAACCGACTCCTGCAGCGGTCTCATGATTAGGGCAAGGATTAGATGGGGATATGGCTGCGTTATTGACTTCTATTTAAGGCCAGTTGCGGGCCAATAGGAAGCTGTTATTTAAGAACGTCGCGTTAGTCGCTTCTTGGCGTATAATTCACTATCGCGTTTCCGGAATAATTATTTCTCCGATCGCTGGCACACGCACGCTTTTATATCCAACTAGCCGTACCCGCAACTTCACCCGCGTGTAATTTAGAGTTTTAATTTTTTTGCGCGTAATCTTTTTCTAAAATTAAAGTAGCCTAAGTTACTAGAATAGAATAGAATGATTTTTATTCAATATGGATTACTACATAATACTTATTGAAAGTCATTATTTTATTTACCACTGGTTCGGAAAATACCTCTGTCCTGGGAAGAACCAGCAAGAAACCCAGCGGGACTTTTTTTTTAACATAATTTCACTTAACAATAATTTTGTTTATACAATTTTAAATGAATTTTCATAGAACCAGCATGGTGGCGATCACCTTATTCCCAGGGGTTATTTTCATTCATGTATTCCTTGATATTATAATAACCCTTTTTGTACAGTTTTTCTTTAATAAAACTTTTAAACTTGTTTATTGACAAAATTTGAACATGTTCTGGGATTCTGTTGTAAAAGCGTATACATTGCCCCATAAATGAATTAATAATTCTGTGGAGTCTAGTAAGTGGCATTACAAACTTATGTTTGTTCCTAGTGTTTAAGGTATGAACATCCTTATTCTCATTAAAGCTGTTTATGTTTTTATGTACATACATTACATTTTCATAAATATATTGCGATGCCAAAGTTAATATGTTTATTTCTTTAAATTTTTCTGTAAGGGACTCTTTACAATTTAGATTATAAATCGCCCGTACGGCTCTCTTTTGCAAAACAAATATAGCTTCAATATCAGTTGTATTACCCCATATCAAAATTCCATAAGACATTACGCTATGAAAGTAACTAAAATACACTAACCTAGCTGTCTCAACATCTGTGAGACTTCTAATCTTTCTTACAGCATATACTGCAGAACTAAGTCTGCTTGCTAATTTAGATATATGGGGGCCCCATTGAAGTTTCGCGTCAATAGTAATACCGAGAAAAACAGTGGTATCCACAAGACTCAACTCCTCCCCATTTAAGAGCACATTGGTTTTCGAATGTTTTACATTAGGTATAGTAAATTTAATACATTTTGTCTTATTGCCGTTTAAGAGCAAATTATTGGCGTTAAACCAATGTACTAGTTTCGATAGAGCATTATTTACATCATCATATTTAATTGACTGCCGTTTCAGTTTGAAAATTAAAGAGGTATCGTCAGCAAATATTACTATATCGTGATTGTCCCCTACAAGATAAGGTAAGTCATTAATATAGATTAAGAACAGGAATGGGCCAAGAATCGAGCCCTGAGGAACGCCCATTGATACTACCGATCCGGAGGAACATTTACCATTAATGACGACTTTTTGAGTTCTGTTACTTAAATATGAAGTAATAAGTACTCCTTATAACATTAGCTATTTGCCAGTAAAAGTGCAGTCAAAATCGGTCCAGCCATTTCGGAGAGTAGACGGAACAAACATACAAACAAAAAATTAAAAAATTGTGCTTTTGATAAAAGAACCGCTTAAGTTGTCACTTAAATTGTCACATAACATGCATTGAGTGAAAGGCTGATATTTTGACATTACAAACAGATACTTCAATTTTATTTATTTATATAGATCTATTGGAATTATCGAATATTCTAGATTAATACGGCCATTCAAACATTCACTTCTTTTAATGGGAAAAATCATAGATTAATGAAAGTCACCGCGCGCTCTGACTAGATACCGCAGGCGCTCATGTAAAATGCGGCAACAAATACTACGCCGAAATCGGCGTACCCGAGCCAGTCGCGTTGCAGGCAACGTGTGAGGTGAACGTACCGAATGTTTTATTAAATTTTGATCATAATCCGTAGTAAAATACCAGTTTACGTATTGAAACTGTGTAAAAATAATACTACAAGAAATAAGAAAGACACTGGAATCACATACTATCATTAAGTATCATACAATTTCGAAATTTTAACATAAAATAACACGAGCCATAAATAAGTCACAAAATATCAATGACGCTATTCAGTGTTGCCGCGAAAGCAAAAATAAAGTTCCCCGTGGCTGAGATTTTTATATGTGAATTTATTGTTACTATATTTTATAATATAATATAAGAGGGCGGCACTGAAAATTTCGGGAATCAAGGAAGTGACACAACATTACTATTTAAAAATATATTTATTGCTTTTCGAAGTATTCTCCGCGAAATTTGACACATTTTTCCATACGATGGAACCAACCATTGAAGCAACCATTCCATTCGGAAGTTGAGGTCTCCAAAATGGCCGTTTTGTAGGCGTCCACAGCTTCTTCAGGTGATGAAAATCTCTGTCCACGCAATTTATTCTTTATTTTAGGGAAAGTATAGAAATCATTAGGGCTTAGGTCGGGGCTGTACGGCGGATGGTCTAATAATTCTATGTTTTCTTGCTCAAAAAACTCTTTTGTTCTGTGTGCGGTGTGAGAACTCGCATTGTCGCGATGGAGGATGATGCGGCGGTTGCAGTTCTCTTTACGGAGTTCAGAAACGACCTGTGGCAAACAAATGCTAGCATACCATTCTGCATTAACCGTTCTTTGTCCCTCAAGAGGAATAGTCGTAATATGGCCGGTTTTGGAGACAAACGTGGCCACCATTTTTTTCCAACACTCCATGAACGAACAATTTTTGTTGGCTTTAACTCATTTTCGAACACCCAAACTCGTGACTGCCTTTTTGTTTCAGATTCATACGCGTATATCCAGGATTCGTCACCTGATACGATGTTGTATACAGCATTTGAGGATCCTGCATGGAATCTTTCGAGAGTTCTAACGCACCAAGTAACGCGAGCCGCTTTTTGCTCTTCACAGAGCGAATGCGGTATCCATCGGCAAAACAACTTTTTTACACCTAATTGTTCATGCAAGATTATTTGTATTTGACTCATGCCAATGTCCAAAGTTGCCTGAATTTCGCGGTATGTCACATGTCAATCTTCCTCAATCAGCTTACGCACAGCATCAACGTTTTCTTGGGTGACTGCAGTTTTTGGACGACCTTGACGGGGATCATCACTGAGCTTGACATGTCCACGTTGAAATTCAGCAAACCAGCGATAAATTGTGGTTTTGGATGGGGCTTCATCACCAAATGCAGAAATCATCCGGTCAACACACTGTTTTTGTGTCAAACCACTTCGAAAGTCATAATAAATCATCGCTCTTGAATTTTCTCGAGTCAATTCCATTTTCTCAACGACCATAGATAAATATATATGTAGCAAGCTACGACTAAACAAGTTTGACAAAACCTTGTGACAAGACCGAGAATCTTTTTTTAAATAAATAAATGGTATTCGATTTTTAAAACCAAGGAGTTTTTAATTAAAAAGATTTTAATGACAGGAACAGTTGAAATATTCCATTCCCGATACTTTTAGTGCAGCCTATAATAGTATTTAACTTATTATGATATAACCTAATTCTATATTAAGTAATGTTTATTTCTGTAGTATTGCTCAAATGACATAATTGCCGTTTATTAGGGTTCCGTACCCAAAGAGTATCAACGGGACCCAAGTCTCCACTATTGTTCCGTCTGTCTGTCAGTAGGCTGTATCTTATGAACCGTAATATTTAGAATTTTCACAGAATGTGTATTTATATTGCTGCTATAACAACATAGAATTAAAAAGAAAACAAGTAAAATATTAATGGCCCCAAAAAATCATGTTTCTTGTATGAAGACCATACAAGAAACGTGATTTTTTTCTGTATTGATATGTGTTTTGTTTACAGACTAAAGTGAAACCTGGATGAACACGCAATAAAATGATGCTGTGTGTATGGTGTGATTGAAAGTTTATCATGAGCTTTTACCGCCGGGTAAAACCATCGATTCGGATCTCTACTACCAGTAAATAATGAGACAAGCAAGAAATAGAAAAAAAAACGGCTGGCATTGATAATCAGAAAAGGAGTGGTCTTTCATCATGATAACGTCAGATCACAAGATTAGTTATCTATTTAAGACTTTCAATACACACTAACATTCCTAAAAATCCAGTATATGCTTGAGTACTTAAAACTGGTTTAAAAGTTTTATTCATTATTTTCTTTTGTTGTATTTTTTTCCATTATAAATGGGATGACTGAATCCATGTTCCTTCAAATCTCTGGTATTGAATATATCTAATAAAACTACTTGTCGCATTTTTTTAATAAAAATTCCAAGATTTCTACTGCAACGTTTATTTTTTATTATGTACTATATACTGTATTTACCTACAAGATGGTAACAAATTATCGAAGACAATGGACCCATATATATTATAATTAAATGTAATAAAACTTTAAAACAAAAATGTCTTGAATTTGTATACAATATACGAAGAAACTTTTTCCCCGGTCTTATATACTAACTAAAGGTGTAACAAAATAGTACTTAATAACTTAGGGAATGATTCTGCCCGTCAACATTAATATTTTTATTATGAGATCATCTTCGAAATTTTCAATTTATACGTGATAGACCCATACTGCAGCTATATTACTAGTATAGTTGTAGCACGAATGGGTCAGCTCGACCGGGGAAGAACCACGCTTTCACAGAATACCAGTGTAAAATAGGAGCTTAACGCTGCTGTGTTTCGTATGGTGAGTGTAGATAACCGGAGACCCTTTTTACTGGAAACGAGGCATTCCATCTTAGTCCTCAGGGGTTGCAACGCATCTGTATTTTGATTCTTAACCGAGGATAGATGTATATGTCTATGGGCCACAGCAACCACTTACCATCAGGTGGACTGAGTGCTTGTTTGTCACCCTATCCTATAAAAAATATCTCAAAGTCAAGTTATTCCACACAAAATTTCGTAAAAAATTTCTCAATATGTATAGAAGACCTGATTTTTCTTGCGATTTGGAAGATATATCTATAGTAAAAGTTATTCATATTGACGCGTACAATAGAAAGCACTATTTTGATTACACCTTATTACATATAACTATTTTTTTTTAATAATTTGTGAATATTAGTTCGACATTTAAATAAAAGAATTAAACTAAAAAGGAGGCCTTATCATTTATATGTCATTTATTCAGAAGAAAAACCTATACATAATATACACAAATATATTGATACATTCGTTATTAATTTTTAAGTATTTCTGGACTACATTTATAACTATAAACTTAACAGTTAACTTAGTAGTTAAGTTCATAGTTAAAAATAAATTTTCCCGTTAATCGGGTAATAGTTAAGCTGCTGGCATATACAATTTTTCACGCACACTAGCATCATGCAAATTGTCTTATACACACTACAATATTAAGATGCCGCACTCACGGAGCTGTTACTTGCAGGGAGCGCGGTATCTAGTAAGAGCGCGCGATGACTTATCATTAATCTATGGGGAAAAATACTAGAACACTCGTGATTGACAATATGCCCAAAAGAGACAAGGCTTTGGTAGTAATAAAGTTGCGTTTTGCTTGCATCAATTAGTTTGAGCGTTCTTACCCTAGAGTATAAATCAGCTTGCTTATAAATACTTATAATACATTTTATTAACTTGACAGAGGCCTACTTTGTCCCCTATTTTCGTGAACATTCTCGTGTGCAACGTAATGTGACACGCACCTGGCTGTCGTAACATTATACCCACTAATATAGATAGATGGGGTAACCCAGGGGGCAAAGCGCTCGTCGTAAATCTCACAGGAGCAAGTACGATTCCAATCTCGCCGGCACCATTATTAATTGCAATTTCTAGAGTTGAAATCATGAAGTACCGTGCTATCATCTTAAGGAAACTTGCATGTCGGAGAAATAACATATTTCGAGGCAATGTTATGTCTGCCAACACCCGTTAGAGCAGCGCAGCGGAAAAAATTGCTTTATATTTCTCTCAGAAATGATAGGGCTGTGCCCAGTAGTGGGACATATATATAGAATTAATTTGTCCCTAATTATAATTCAATTTTGTTCTATAATATGAGAATTTAAGACGCAGGGCAATAAAACCTTTAAAGTAGGTATAGCCGTAAAACTTTGCATCTAGGCCTTGTAGAGTAATCACTAAAACCACATTACTAATCAGTACATTTTACAAACGATTCACCATAGACCAAAAACCATGTTGTTGGTTGCAAATGTTTTTTTTTAAATAGTCATAGTCATAGTAATTTATTCCATAGAACAATATTACATTGTATTGGAAATTTATTACATGGATAAAGACATTTACATGCAATTATTTTAATTAAAATTAAAATCGATAAAATTTAAACATCATTTAACAAATTAATTAAATACTTTTCATGTCATAATACACTACAAATTACATTAAAAATTATACAATACATAAACAATAAAAATTAACATTGATTAAGTTTATTTTTGTCATTTAAGTAATCGTCAACTGAGTAGTAGCTTTTTTTTAATTAATAAAGATTTTAATTTATTTTGAAATTTGTGGTGGCAATAAATAGTTTTAAATGAGGTAGGCAAAGAATTAAATAGTCCAATGGCTTGATATCTTGTGCTGTGGCGTACAACATTCAATGTTGGTGTGATAGAAATTTTTAAATCTTTTCGGCGGGTTATTTCTCTCTTTTTCCTTTCTTCGTATGTTTGATATTTGTGAAAGTTCTTTACTAAATGAGTAAGTGCAACTAAGATATACAGAGAGGGGACCGTTAATATGCCAAGATTTCGGAAATGTTCCTTACACGATTCAATTTGTGGAATACGTAACATGGTACGGATCGCCCTTTTTTGTAGTACAAACGCTGCCTTAATATTATACTTATAACTATTGCCCCAGAATATTATGCTATAACGTAGTTTAGATTCTACCAGAGCAAAATAAACCATTTTTAGCTGTTCTAACGTAACTTCTTCTCGTAAACTTCTTAAGGCATAGCATGCTGAACTGATAGTGGATTCTAGTGCTTTAATTTCCTTTTTCCAATTTAAATATATGTCTATGTAGATTCCTAGAAATTTGACTGATTCAACAGAGTCAATACTTATACCGTGTTAACGTTTATAGAATGTTTTTGTCTTGCTGTAGATTTAAAAAGCATTGCGTATGTTTTATTTGTATTTAATAAAAGATTGTTTGTAGTAAACCAACTTTTAAAGTCATACAGTGTGTTTTTCATTTTAGTATTTAATTCGTCTACCGAGCTAGCAGATACAATCGCGTTGGTATCATCCGCATAAATAGTTAGTTTACATCATGCTGTTTGGTATGGGTGTAAGCAGTTAAGTCATTAATGAATATTATAAATAGTATGGGTCCCAAAATGGAGCCTTGTGGAACGCCTTTCTATGGTTGTCAATTTCGATTTGTATACCGTTTCTTTACCGTTTATTATTGTTTTAATCTCAACAAATTGTTTCCTATTTGATAAGTAGGATTCCAATTACTTTAAAATTGAGCCTCTAATTCCGTAATGTTCCAATTTCAGTAGCAGTATATCATGATTGATCGTGTCAAATGCTGAACTTAAGTCTAAAAATAAACCTCCTACCTTATATTTATCATTGAGTCTACATACTACATCATCGACTAGTGTATTTATAGCATCTATAGTACCCACATATGGTTGATACCCAAATTGCCTCTCATTTAATATGGAATTTTGTCGTAAATGTGTTACTAATCTTACCTTGATCAGCTTTTCATAATTTTTTGATAATATGGGTAGCAAGGAAATCGGCCTATAGTTTTTGTTTTCCATTTTACTTCCCTGTTTATGTGCCGGAAGTACTCGCGCAATTTCAAGCTGATCAGGAAACAAATTTTGTTCCACACATTTATTGAAAAAATAAGTTAAAGGTTCAGCCAATATATCAATATTATCTTTAATAATTTTGGTGGGTATTTCATCATAACCATGTGATCTTTTATTTTCCATTTGCTTAACCATATTTAAAATTTCATGACTAGTAACAGCGGTAAAATGCATATCTGTCACAACTCTCTTCACACTTTGTTCCAGAATTAATTGTGCGGAGATTGAATCACTAGCATTCTTACTTAATGAAATAGTTTCACTAAAATGGCTCGAGAAAACATTTACTACATCCTGTTGATGACTTATGAGGTTATTGTTTACCTTTAGTACTATATTATGTCCTTTTTTACTAAACGGTTTCTTCCCACTACCATTTACAATATTCCAGATTTCTTTATTAGAATTTATCGCCAACTCAATTTTTCTTTGTATAGCTATTTGTTTTGCTTTTCTCAATATTCTTCTATATATCTGTCCTTTTATATTTATCTGCAAACACTCAAATGCATATGTATGCGGTGTTGTTACAATAAGACATGCTTATGGTTTAGTTTCGAGGTCACTTAAATGTACGCAGCGCTTCGTTTATCTTTTTTATTGGTCTGAGGAAGTAATTACATAAATTTCAATTCCCATTCTTTGGTCTTACTAACTTGTTTGCTATTAGGAAAGATTTAGTAGTCCAATAATTAAAAGCTAGAATACAAATCATGGACAGCTGCAACCAAGTTCAAACAAAAACTACAAGTGCACTGTCTCCATTACCAATATAGCTTGTCAAAAGTTAACTTTATATAGGCCTGCTCTATTTGATGCCTCATATTTTCCGTAGTTGCTAGGCAGGCGTGTTGGCAATCGCAGTTTTTTATTTTTTAGGTTTTATCAGGAAGACGCTGCTGTCGATCTTCAGGTTTGTTTCCCTCTGTCGTCTCTCACGACACCCACGAGACGATATGGGTTACTGGATATTCTAATACCGTCACTACACTGAATGCACTGCTGCTCTGCAACAGAAATAGGTAAGTTTTCTTTTATAGGTAAGCGAGGACACAGTCCACCTGATGGTAAGTGGTTGCTGTGACCCATAGACATCTACATTTATCCTCAATAAAAAATGAAAATGCAGATGCGTCGTCACCCGTGAAGACTAAGATGGAATGCCTCTTTTCCAGTAAAAACGGTCTCCGGTTCTCTACACTCACCATACGAAACACAGCAGCGTTAAGCTGCTATTTTACGCTGGTATTCTGTGAGAGCGTGGCCCTTCTCAAGTCGAGCCAACCCTTTCGTGCTACAACTATACTACTTATATAGCTGCAGCATGAATCTACCACGTATGAAAAAATCTTCCGTAATTAAAAGCACACATCAATAAGAATATACTTTATTACATTGGAACACAAGTGTAACACTATAACTAGAGGGTAAATATTTTATTAACATCTGTCTACCATTTCGCTACAACACGCGTATATCAACCGCATAATTGAGCCAACAATTGACAATTCACCTTTTAACCATAAGAGCCTTTTCACATCAGCATAACTTTTAACAATGATGATACTTCTATCTGTAGTTAAGCTTGTGTGAAGAGACCCAAAGGCAACTTGTGATAAATTAACTATTAAGTACAATTTCATATAAAAAGTTCGCGTATATAATATAATAAAAACATGATGATTTAAATAATGAATGAAGGCTGTCGAAGAGGCCATAAATAGTTAGTGTAGGGTGTTAGTACATTTTTGTTGTATCAACGTTATGTATACGTTGATATTAAGCCAAGCTATCAGTCGACAGAAGAAATATTGAAAATGGTTTTTAAAAATAAATAAGTTATGATAATTTTAGCCGTAGTGCATATTTTGCATTCTCCAGATTTCCATTACATATTTAAAAAAAATACCGACTCCTTACTAACGTCCTTCGGTGCATAATGAACTTAATAAAGTTAAGATAATCGGAAATCACACGATAAATTGTGCCGACAAAATTCCGTCAGGACAAGGTTTCTAGAACAAGCATAAATAGCAATATAAAAAGTATGTGTACCAGTGTTAGGATACGGTCGTGTTCCGATATACACTGCGAGTACTGATCAGTTGCTCTCACTGGTTAAAAATTATTTCCGTTATGGACAGCCAGTATACTGCCACAGTACCCAGGGATTATATGACGTCATTGCTCGCTAACATTTCTGTACTGTGAGCACTGGCGTTTTCGAGGCAAGGTGCTCTCAATACTTTGATCACGTGACCTAAAAACATAACAGCGCAACAAGATTTAACAGCTTCCACGAATGATTGTTAATTAATATTGTTATTCAAATAAACTCGGACATTAAGTTATAAAAGCAACAACATTCAAATAATAATTTTTCTCGTTGAAAAGAAAACCTGTATATGATAAACATTTTATTTGAAAAATGGAATTAACAGTACACTGGACTGCGTTCCGTTTTAAACAGTAACCAGTATAGCAAACTGAAAAGGAACGGCTTCAAAGTATACTGAATTGACGTCACACCTTACAGTGGTCACAGTGAATATCGGAACACACCCTATATAACAGAAGTGTATAATTAAGATCATTTACTAATAGCAAATGTGATAAGAATAAAATCGATTTAAAAATTATGTCACAATATTACAATTACGATGGCGATTGAACAGAACATTGTGACATGCAATAACTGTATATGTATGGTCATAAGACTTGCCAAATTATTTTTAAATTAAGAATAAAGGCTAAAAAAAGTAAAAAATTTTAGGAAGCAAAATATAAATATAGTTGCAGCTCATTCTTGAATACTGGCAAATGTATTTACAGAACAATTTTAATATGTTAAAAATAAGGTTTAATGATAATAAATTTGTGTAACATACGTTAATAGCAAGTTATAGTCCATAATTCTTTGCCTTAGTAATATATGTGCTGTAAATTCACATTGCATACATTTTAACCCTTTAGTGATTATGTTACAAACAATTAACGCTATAACCACTATGTAATAAATGTATATTTTGTTTGATTTATAAAAATGATATAATACATTCTTTAAACATTTTTGTTTCAAGTGTATTTATGTATAAAGGTATTAAGAACATTAAAATATTTTTATTTTTTATTGCAGCACTGGCTTCAAGGCCTTTAGCCATACCACAAACAATATTTAAAAAAAATCATAGAAATCTTTAGAATATTTTTCGTTTGGGAGATTTAGGCGTAATCTTAAACCAGCTCAGCGAGTCAATTCCAATAATATTTCAAGGCGCAAAAATGAACACAGTAACTCTTTTTATATCACAATCGGTACACTTGTGTTAACGCAATTAACTGTTCATACGCGCAAACACTTAAAATACAAAATCGCACCACTTAATACATTAAAGTATCAAAGTCTGCAAACCATTAATTGAATCATAATATAGCAATATGCCGACAAATATTGACACTAACATGATATGTATTGCTATAGTTGTATGTAAAGGGCTCACACATATTTTCTTCTATCTATTAAAAAAAATGTTTAGTATCAATTTAAAAGAAATTGTGTGATTCTGACAACATATTTGTAGTTTTATTCCCCTGTTTTGGATGTGGCATTTAGTTATATTCAAACAGCAATGTTACAAGATCTCACATTTAGAATATTCCAAAGCTGTTCTTGATATGTGCATAGATAGTTGAATAATACTAGATGACGAAATAATTACACAATCATACATTAAATATTCTTATCAGACTAAAAGTTAATTTAAGCTCGAAAAAACTAAAGGCTATTTGATCCAAATAATACATCTCTACAAAAATAGAAAAAATGTTGATTAAACAATTGTAAATATTTTTTCTTAATTTCACTGTTCCATACATGAGTACATGGATGATTTTAATATTTTTTTTTGTATAAATTGCCTTACATTTATATTTTTTAACCAAAAAAACATTTTCAATATTATACAAAAAAAATCAAATTTCAAAGGAACAAGACACTATAATAAGCCATATTTCATTATATTTCATTCACTGTTCACAGTACACCACTTTCAGCTAATTTCTCAAATTACACAAGTCATAAATATAAATTGACATATTAAGTTTAATAATGGTGAACTTAGTTTTATATGTTAACGTGCCTAAGAACAGATTCGAGCGAAATTATGTCTTTAGTAACGGAATGTATTGTTGTTATAATTTTTGAAACTTTCTAAAACCTAACATTTCTTTTTATTTCCTGAAGAATATTTATAAGTAACGGATTTCAAAAGATATAATAAATATTTGAATAAAACTTTATATAAATTCATGATAACTACAAACATAATTCTGAGTGATTTTTGATTATTAGCACCTTCCATGGGAAGTGATTAATTCTATGAAATGTTAATCAATACTTTATCTATTTTCTGAAATACGCACTGCATTCTTGTAAAATGTGTTGTTAATATAAAAACATAAACTAAAATTACGTTAAATTTAATAAGTTAGAGCTAAATATAATTTATAAAAGAATGCAGCGCGTATTGGTTGATTTCAATCATACAATATAAAACAAAATGGATGGAATTCTTCACCTACAAATCACTATATCTAATTTATTGTCCAATTCCTAAAACAATAATTTCAACCAATTAATAGATAATAATATTATAAATGGAAGGTATAAATAAACACAAATTTCAATACAATAATACTTTTTTGGAATGTAATACAGGAAAGTAGAATACATGTATACAATAGTCCTAACAAACTAATTCATAATACTTAATGACTATACTTTTGATTCAAATGAGAAGTTAAATGAGTCTTAGACTGATTCAATACGAAATGAAATGTTTCAAATAAGCAACAATAGAGAAAATAGAAAAGGATTCCCTAATCTGAACAAAACTCAAATCGGTTAGATTCTTAGTAATTTATAAATTTCTTGTAGATTATATAATACATCTAGTGTTTGCTTTCTAACAAAATCGCTAATCCGGTTTGAAGGATCAGTTGTAACCTATATTCATAAAAATGAATACGATACAATTTTGTGCGTAAAATTATATCATTTCATTATTATTTTTATCAGAATTACTTTTTTTTTGGGATAAAGGCATGATATTTTTTAGGCGTCAGGAAAAATCCTGCTCGGTTTTTTGATATAAGTTACTATCATGCATATATATTATAGTATTTTCTGACTTGCTACACTGAGTGACATTTATATTTTATGCTCACCATAGAGAATTCGTGCAGTCTCACGTGCATTTCATTATTGTAATTGTGAACTTTACATAGTTATTGCCAAGTTAAAAATATTATGTTAAAAAATTCATACAAATAATTGAGCCAATCATAACAGTTTAGGCACACATTTCTAGTACTCGGAACTACAAACCGACCAATGCTTTTTACCCAGACAGCAAAAATTCAGTCGCAAACGGGATAATGGTACCATGATGTTTTTCCTTTTCTTTTATCCACTCAAACGGGTCTATCCATCTTTGATATTGGTTTATAATAGTTCATAGACAAGGTTAATATTTTTTATTCATTTTAATAGTTGATTTATGAGAGGATTTTAGACGGCGTAAAGTTCTATGCCTTAACACTTTGAATCCACGGACGTAAGTCGGAATATTTTTTTGTATATGTTGAGTGGTTACGTAATAAACAAATGAAGTTCAGTACAATACAAGTATTTCATTAATAAGCTGAATGTATATCCGAATACTGATAGTGCCAATCTAATGCAATGGATCACCACCCAGCCAACACATGTATGTATGTTATGCTGAGTTAGGACCGATGTGTGATGACATACTTTTATATAAAATTTTAAGCAACATATTGTTCGACTTTTAATATCAATGTTTTGTTATAAATAAATGCATTTTCTTTCTTTCATTATCATAATTTGTATCTTTTATCTAGCCAATATGATTTGAACATATCACTTCTCTTGATATAAATAACAGTATATTAAAAAGGATTATTTCTTAATAACATCAGACTGATATATTTGAGTGTCTAAAGTAAAAAACATTATCAACAAATCTATACCTCAACAACGATTATATGTTTATCTGTAAAATCTGTGTGTTAAAGTCAATCCACACGAAAAGGTAAATTGATTTCTCTTTCACATTTACAATTTTTTTTTAAAAAAAAGTGTAAATTTTAATAAATAACCTAGCAAGGCTAAAACGGTGAATGCTAAATAATGTTGCCATGAAACAAAAACTTTTGAATTATTTTATACTATTTTTGATAATTGTATTAAATATAAAATTGAGTAAACAATATACGATATTTAACATGGCAACTCTGTTGTGCCATGTTAAAAATAACGTGAACCATGAGCCTAATAATGAATAATAATATATTATTTTTAAATATTTTTTTCTCAATCCACCTTTATAGAATTTATGAAATTTTTTATTTATGATTGCCCTGTTTATTTTATTCGGATAAACGTGAATTTAATGAATAGTTATTACGGAAATAAGAATCACAGTGTATCCTTGTCTTTAAGGCACTTGAGAATATTGATATTATATGAAATACTAATCCTTATTAAGTATTAAAGTCGACTAAATAATCATTGTTTATAATTTCGACTTTTATGTAATAGATATTATATTTGAACCAAGAAGATGGTTTCCAGTATTACCTTAAAAATAATATCATGTGGATTTACCTTAAGTGACCTTATACCATAATTATGATTTCATTGCATTAATTATTGCTAACTCTTATACCAATATTGTGACGTCCTATAAGATATACTATTTTGACACGTATCTATATATAGCTTAAGCGTACAATCGTCTATTGTTACGTTATTAAGTACAAAACGCACGGCCAGTCTATAATGATACTTATCCCGCTACAATTTAGAATATAATATGGAATGATCACTTCACTGCACCATATGAATACTAATTTGGAATGTCACTTCGCGATTTTAACACCAGTTAAGAGTTATGGTGTAAAATAGCTTTTTCCCTCGCCCGTCGATACCTGTTAAGTATGTACTAGAGATGTAGAACTTGACCGTCGTCTTTTGTAGGGACTGTGTGTGCGAAACCTGGCTCAGGGTGCTGGTCTTCTAAGGTAACGGCTGTTAAGTCGACGATTTCGTCCTGCTCATCTTGGTCGAATCTAAAAATAGAAAGATTTCAAATATTGGCGGACGAATAGGATAAGCACATTTTATTGAATCTATATTTTTATATGTGAAGAAAAAACTTTGTACCCCCTTTTTGATTTGGAATAGTTTGTTTTTATGGAGGAGTGCAGAAAGATAAAATTTGTATATACAGGTGTGGCGTAGAGTTGATATAGCTTTATCTACGGGTACATTATAACTGTTCAGAAAACAAAAAAGCGTACCCAGTAAAAGTCTCACAGTTTTCGAGTTGTGGGACATTATGAAATTTTCTAAATTGTTTACTCTTGTCTAATCCTTTCGGTGCCAAGATCACAAATGAAGGAAGTTTCTGTGTGCTTCGCGCACGACGACGACATTTCGTTGGCTTCTCCTCAAAGCACCATGTAATTGTCTGATAATTTATTTCAGGATTATAGGAAGGCGGCATAAGAGAATCCACAACTCATTTCGTCCCTGGTCGTTCGTGTTTTTTTTTTATATTAAAGGGTGGCAAACAAGCACACAGTCACAGTCCACCTTATGGTAAGTGAATGCTGTGGCTCAGAGATATCTACATTTATCCTCGATTAAGAATCAAAATGTAGATGTGTTGTCACTCGTGATGACTAAGATGAAATACTTAGTTTCTAGTTAAAAAGTCTCTGGATCTCTACAATCACCATACAAAACATATTTGCAGCATTAAGCTGCTATTTTACGCTGGTATTCTGTAAGAGCATGGACCTTCCCCAGTCGAGCCGACCCATTCGTGCTACAACCATAGTATAGCTGCAGTGTGGCTCTTCCACGTGGAAAAAACCATACATTTCCATTATTCATATTCACAAGGTCGCCTTTTACGACACTGTAAGAGGCGACTGTGAGAAACACCAAGTGAATGGTATGGCTTCCAAAAGAAGACGCTATAACTATCTCGTTTACGTCATACATCAAATACTTAGTGTAGCAATGGGAAGCAGTCAGGCACTGATCAACGATCAACGGGCAACAATAGTCCATCCCGCTGCCAAGTGTGTGAGGGCCAGCAGTGGATGTTTACGAACCCAGAAAGAAGAGAAGAAGAGATCCGTCTTCTTTTCTTATAAAAATTAAGTAATCCAAAGTGTTACCTATCGTCGTCAGGTTCGCTGGAGGGCTGTGAGTGACGCGAAACGGTCTCCGCTGGCGGAAGACCGGCTCTTTGGTTAGCTGGTCGAACTGTGATGATAAGGTTCGAGGAGTTCGCCACCATCATGTCCGTCACCTGTAATATGAGAAAGGGAATTAATTGTATTTAACTACTGCATGAAGCGCAGTACGATGGTACTCGTAGTTGGCCACTGCAACTTATTAACACCTGGAACTAACGGCGGTGACGAACAAAGAAAAATGGCCTGTCATTCACAAGGCAAGCAGCACTGCGAGTTGCTGGTTTGATTCTCACCCATAGTAGGTATTTGAATGGCATACAAACATTGTTTCGAATTAGTTCGTCCATGTGCAATTTATATAATTTGTGTAAGACGTCTCCACATATAGAAGAAAATTCTAAATAAAATTCTTCGGGTGTTACAGGATGTTTTTTTTTACGTTTTATACTACACCTGCTCTTTGTAATATAGCTCTGTTAATAAGATCAACTAAGATATTTTTTGCACAGATGTTGGCTTCAACTTGGATACCAACCCAGCACTAGCAACGTATTAGTTAGGTTTAAACACAGACCAAAACATTCGTTAATGTTTTTTTTTTATTACACTGAATACCGACCTGATCGAGGGTCTTATTGGACACGTCGATTCCGTTGACCTCCAGCACTTCGTCGTTGACGCCCAGGAGTCCTGTGGACTCGGCCAGGCCACCGGGCACCAGTCGCGATATGAATATACCCGGGGATCGCTCTACTCCGTTCGGCGTCACCCGGACTGACGTGCCGTCCCTGGAGAGGTGGTAAAAAAATTGAACTGATTGACTGACGAATAAATAATAAATGAAATCAATTCATATCCCCATATCATCCCGTAGGTGACGCGTAAGAGGCGACGGAGAGAAACAAATCGGGAAATGAGCAGCAGCGTCTTCAAAATAACGTGGCAACTATGGCAAATATCCCCCTATGGTTATATGGGCAAGTGAGGCAGGCCTATGTTCAGCAGTGGACTTTAATAGGCTGTAACGTAATCAATTCACCATCAAGCCTCGCTAAACGAGCGACAAAGCCGAAAGAACGGCCTTGGCTCTTCGCCGTCTCGTAGCGACAGAAACTAAAGAAAATGGCCCCGAGCTCCTCGCACATCTTTAATGGGGCATAGGTGCGAAGAATTTCCAGTAGTAAAATCGGCAACGGGGCTCAACAACCGATACGTTCTGCAAAAATTAACTGATGGATATACTGATGCCTCTCCCGTTGTAGGGAAGTTAGTCTTGGCAGGCGAATCGACAGTTGCAATACCAGACGTCTTGCACCTGAAGCTGCTGTCAAGTCCCGGTTTCAGTGATGTCGGACCATATATCGGAAGCCACAAATTTTTTCTGGTATTGCGCATGGTCGCCTATTACGACACCTATAGGATGATATTATATAGGATGATGGATCCTCCAAAGCCACCACCACATAGCATTAAACCTCTCGCACCTTTCACACTGCTTTCCATCTCTGTTCTGGGAATTTATGTCTGGTTTGTATATACAGGACCAGACCAGACCAGATCAGAATATGCAATACCTATCTATCAAAAAGTTTTTTTTTAAGCATAAAATGGTTATCATACTACCAAAGAGTACGTGATTGATAATAACCCCTGGGAATGAGGTGATTGCTACCATGCTGTTTCTAAAGGTTTTCACAATTATAAAAAAAAATATTATATTGTAAATTAATGTTTAAAAAAAGCCTCGCTGGGTTTCTTGCTGGTTCTTCCCAGAACAGAGGTTTATTTTCCGAACCAGTGGTAAAGATTAAATTACTCTCAATAAGTATTCTTGTAAAGCCGGCGCCAGATACAGCTTCAAACATTTGAACACTTGTTTGAAGCTATGTGTGGCACGGCACTTTGCATCAATGTACAAATAAGTGTGCAAAAGGCCGGCAACGCATCTGCAATTCCCTCCCTGGTGTTGCAGTTGTTTATGGGCGGCGGTAGTCACTTACCATCAGGTGAGCCGCATGCTCGTTTGCCCCCTCTCCTATATTAAAAAAAATGCACTTTGCCAAGCGGTCCCGGTTTTTTAGCGCACACCAAAACGTTGAAAGTCAACAGTGTTCAAATGTTTGCGTGGCCTGCCACACTTGCGCAAAGTTAAGTCGCGCGAGCGTTGTTGAGCAGGACGATCGTCCGCAGTATGTTTTAAAATAGGTCCGTTTAAAAAAGTAGGTAGGTTTAAAAAAGACAGTAAAAATGAATGAATGTGATTTGTATGGTCAGATTTTATCTAAAAAGTTAAAACCCTTGGATGAAGATGACAGACTAGTACTTATGAATGAAATATATAATCTTGTATTTAAATACTTTACTGTATTGTTTTATTGTATTATTTTTGCACATAATATAATAAATAATGACATGCACTTAAATAATACGGGTATACTGTATACACAAAATCGTCGTCCATCTTGTTTGAATTAAGAATAAATCAAAAACTATTGGTCAGAACTTGATCAATATATGGGACCACATGTAAAGCACCAGCTTTCAAATAAAAAAAAACATACAGTCGAATTGAGTACCGGCTCCTTTTTGAAGTCGGTAGAAAAATGATTCTATTCTATTATATTTTATAGGTATCAATACGAGATGGTTATAGCAAAATCTATAACAATCTTGAAGAGCCATACGATCATCTGGAATTTTCACTAAGTCGCCACTTCTGTAACCCACGGTATGCGATGGGGTAAAGACTTATGATATACTTACGCAATGACACGGTACGTTTGGATCTAGTTATCGGAGGACATTTAAGGCTGTTACTGCATCAGAATGACCAGTACGAGCCAAGATTTTAATCATCCACGTGAAGTATCTGCTGAACATATCTAGACAATATTAAAAAATAGAAAATACCTGATAAAAAATCCCAAGGGCCGGTCAGAGCCATGCTTAAGCAGCTTCACCCTCCTACACGTCTCCGGCACTATGTCCACGTCTATGATCGCTGACACCTGGATACAGAAAAAGATTATAATAATAAGCCATAATATATTCCACGCTTTGTGTACCTGATCGATAAGGGATTTATTATTGTGGGGTAGATAAATCGAACTCCGTACGAATATTACAGCGTATTTTTTTATATATAGAATAAGGGTGACAAACGAGCACACAGTCCACCTGATAGTAAGTGGTTGGTGTGGCCCCTAGACATCTACATCTATCTTCGTTTGCGAATTAAAATGCAGATGCGTTGTCAGCCGTGAGGACTAAGATAGCATGCCTCTTTTCCAGTAAAAAGGGTCTCCGGTTCTCTACACTCACCATACGAAACAAAGCAGCATTAAGCTGCTATTTTATGCTGGTATTCTGTGAGAGCGTGGTACTTCCCCGGTCGAGCCGACCCATTCGTGCTACAACCATAATATAGCTGCAGCATGGCTTTACTACGTAAAAATCAATAGTCCACTGCAGAACATCGGACTCCCTCATTTATTGTATTATTGGTGGGATATTTGCCATAATTGCCACGCTTGGCAGCCGGTTTGGCAACCGCAGTTTATATTTGTTAGTTATTATTAGAAAGACACTGCTGCCCATTTTCTGATTTGTTTCCCCCTGTCGCCTCTTACGACACACTGTACAATGTACATGATATGCTACTACAAGGTCTCTGCCTCTATACGGTCTAATCACAGTTTAAAGCTTTAAAATGTGGTCTAATCCAAACTCACCATTCTAAAGTCGTGCGGATTCGATATAGCGAGCCCCTTGTTCTTGGCCGGAGTGCCGCTTAGTATTGACGAGATTATGTTTCGTGGTCGCATCGTGCCATATCCATTGAGCTCTTCCAGACTGTCTCCTGCAAAATAAACAAGTTATTGGAACGAAGTTCTTTATCGGACGGTACGGATTCGGCAGATGGCAAAAATTGTAAGATTATTCCGTCACGACCCCTTCTGACGTAGTGTAGACGGCCTTGGCGGCTATAAGGAAGCGAGATGGAATAATATCCATCTCCCTCGCACTTTGGCATGAAACAAATATTATTTCATTTTAAATGACGCTTCATTTTAATAGACGCTAATATAATTAATTTATTTGTATTTTGTTAATCAATAATATAATACGTTTATCAAGAATAATATACTACGAAAGGATCTTCGTCCCAACCGAATGTTCCACGACAGTCACGCATGTTTTTTTTTACATAAACCTGAAGAGGCAATTAAACCCACAATCTACCATAGAAGTGGCTATTGCCTAGGCTTGGGCAAAAAATATCGATATATATCGAAATATCGATATTTTTTAAATATAAATATCGATATATATATTCACTTTTTAAATCGCTATATATCGATATTTATTTTAGAGTATCGAATTCGTATCAATATATTTCGAAATGTATCGTGTTTTTCGTCGTCCAACCGTCAGAAAATAAAATTTTAGACCTTATCTTTACATCAAGCAAATGATGACGATATATCGATATTTATCACACGATATATATCGATACTGTTAAAAAATATAGATCCGATATATATCGATATATTTTTTCCCTTGCCCATCCCTACTACTGTCGCGCTGAGATACGTTGTTACTTGTCAGCTCCGAGGACTAAGACGGAATGCCTCACAGACTGCAATAATTACTGGCTCTATACATTTTTGAAAGGAAAAAAGCAGTGCACGCACTTCGGCGGCAGAAATATAGGTAAGAAGGTGGTACCTAGCGAGACGGAATCTAAGGCATAAAAATAGTTCTACCACCTAGTAAAGAAGGCTATAATCGTTATGCTTGGTAAAATATGTATTTTCTTATTATATATATATATATATATATGTATATATATATATATATATATATATATATATATATATATATATATATATATATATATATATATATATATATATATATATATATATATTTCTTATAATAAAAGAGTAGAAAGAGTTAGTTTTAAGTATTGGTGATATACGAGCACACAGTCCAGCTGATAATAAACTTTTAATATTCTTGTAGGCCCGGCGGTGCGCGTGCATTGTAGCAGAGCGCCGCCTGGCAGGGTCGCCATGTAATGTTTGGAAAATGCAATAAATTAAGACTCACTGATGCAGTTTAATAATTCTCTCTTTATTGATTTGGAGGAGACTTATATATAGTAATTGTGACGTAGGTATAGGTAGGGGGCAGGATTTGTGTTACGTGGTTCCAGGTAGAGACACATGAATTGTATCTTCTTCTATAAATATAATATGATATTACTGAACTAAATAGATATTATTTCTACTCCTTACCATATAAGGTCCACGTTGAGTGATGATATCATTTAATATTTCAGTTATATTGCTTTGTCATAGTACCTACACCACATGGGTATGCTGTGGTCCGTAGACGTAAATAGACGTGTTGAACTCAAAATGCCCCCTTACCAATAAAACAGATTTCCGATTCTCTCACCATTCACCATACGAAATGACATCACCATCAGCAGAGCCAGAGTATACCAGGGTGAAAGAGCATTATATTGCTATCTCACGCTGGCATTCTGTGACGGATGAACCCTTTCCCGGTCGAGCCTACCCATTCGTGCTGTATGGGTTGCTTACGCATGCA
Organism: Parnassius mnemosyne; assembly: GCA_963668995.1. Classification (NCBI taxonomy): domain Eukaryota; kingdom Metazoa; phylum Arthropoda; class Insecta; order Lepidoptera; family Papilionidae; genus Parnassius; species Parnassius mnemosyne. The sequence goes on from CAVLGL010000086.1 coordinate 26,450,830, forward strand.
GCATGACTCTGCCACTTACAAAAATATTACGAGGGATGCAAGAGTACCCGACGTTAAAGGTCATCGAAGCTTTAATGACCAATGATCTAGAAAGATATGTCAAGGTTACATCTCCGCTTGGAACTTCTGACCACTACTTCGACTTTATAAAAAAAAACCACGATGTTACAATATATCAACAATTTTACTTCAGTGTTTAATGATCGGAATGTATTCTGAGGGTTTAATTAATCTGTAATCGTTAACGTTAGTAGACAATTATAAAAATGGAATGACACGTTCAGATATGTAATTCCCATTCATTTTCAGTTTTCTATTAGCGTTTACGAATGTAGAAAATCAACTTAGCTATCCCGTAACCAATGTGCTAGGTATATGTATATACTGTAATAGTCACAGGCACAAATGACTCCATAAATACTTGTGGCTACCATTATTAAAAATCAGAAAGTTTGAAAGACGAGGTCTTCGAAGAAGTTAAGAAAATAAAATCAGCAGTTTTCATTGCGAACGTACAGACAGATGAATCACGATACGCGATACGAGATAGAAGATGAGCTAGCTACAGTGGCAATTCAAGATACGTCGCATTTAACATGCATTTGTAATATTATGTGAATAAACAGTATTCGCTGTAAGCAGTCATTTTTGTTCTAAAAAAATAATATAAATTAAGTTGAAAATTCATAAGACAGCTTTCGATGATGTATAAAACGAAGATGTTCTAAAAAATTAATAACAATTATGTTGAAAATTCATAAGATAGTTTTCGATGATGTATAAAACGTGAAAACGAGTGAACACGACTGATTATGCACAGATCGTTACACGATTCGATAACAGACAGGCTGGTATTATCATTATCGATATACAAAACGCTGCAAATATGTTTACTAATTATTATGTTATACACATGCATAGGTAAATGGTGTTCACAGATCGATGGGAGTTACAATGGAAATGCGTTACAATGAAAAATCGTCATGACTTAGTCGAACAATTTTGTTGTGTAAACTTGCAGTAGAAAGTAAAAGCCGACTTCAAAAACTAAAAAAATAAATAAAAAATAAAAAAAAAAACAATTGTGCAATATGGTACAAGTGCAACCTTATTTATTTACTAGCTGTGCCCGCGGCGTAGCTCGCGTATACAGGTTTTACATAAAGAATTTGTCGTTTAGGTAAGAGATTATAAAACGATTTATTTCATTACTGTATCAATAAGTGGTAGCTAAATAAATCATTATCATCAAAGTTCTAAGTCAGTAAGTCAGTAAGGGTGTACACAAAAAGGTTACGGGGGCTACTAACGCGGGAAAAAGCAACATAGAGTTGGCCATGTGCAAAACAGTCAGTACTGAGGTACACTCCTACAACGCGTAAAGTTTGACCTTGCGCTTTATTTACGGTCATCGCATAACACACGCTCACTGTAATTGGGAACTGAACGCGCTTAAAACTGAAAGGAAAGTTACTTCTTAATAGAGGGTTTTGGGCAGTGCTGCCAGATAAAAAAAAACTCATTCAGCTCTAGGACAACACAAAAAGCCCTAGATTTCATGAAAACAGCGCTTTAAAAAAGCCCTAGATTTAGCGCTAAATTAACTACAAAAAAAGTTTGTGTTTTTTTAATATAATCATAATAAAGAAAACAACATTAAGTTTTTTTTCTGGCAATATTTTTCTGATGTATCAATACTTCGCAGGACATCGACTTATATTTATGGCAATTGCTGTCAACAGTATTTAGTACTGTACGAACAATAAAAATGTCATTAATTGTTTTAAAGTGCAATGTATTTCGCAACTTAGTTTCAGATATCATCATCTGATTGCGATTGCTACACAGTTTCTTTGTGTTATAACTTCTATATCTTCCCCATCTCTGGGCAGGGGCTCCCCAGTGCCAGCTCCTTCCACTTGACCGCATCCAACGCAGAGCTGCGCGAATCGTCGACGACCGAGCCCTTTCCGATCGGCTCGATTCATTGGCACTGCGAAGAGATGTTGCATCCCTTTGCATTTTCTTTCGCATCTACCATGGGGAGTGCTCTGAGGAATTGTTCGGATTAATCCCAGCCGCCAAATTTCACGAACGCACATCGCGGCAGAACTCTCGATACCATCCACACCATCTGGATGATTGGCGGTCCACCACTGTGCGATTTAGAAGATGTTTTCTTCCTCGCACGACCTCCTTGTGGAATCGATTACCATCAGCGATTTTTCCGGACCGATACGACTTAGGGACCTTCAAGAAAAGAGCGTACTCCTTTTTAAAAGGCCGGCAACGCATCTGCGATTCCCCTGGTGTTGCAGTTGTTCATGGGCGGCGATAGTCACTTACCATCAGGTGAGCCGCATGCAAGCAAAATAAATGCGTTGCCAAAACCATGAACGAAAACATTAATAAAGGAGATTTCCCCGCTTATAGTCGTCGGTAAAAAAATCAAGTTGATGATCGTAAAGAGGAAGCCAGGAGATACATAGCACAGGGTATCCTAGTTTGGACTCGTCTCCCACGCTCTTTGTTTTGTGGAAAAAATATGTTTGAAAAAGATAAACTGCAACGTACTATTTGTGGGAAAAATAATAAAGGTCATTATTATTATTATCGGTAATGTGGACTAACAGAGCTGCTATTAAAAGAGTTAGATTAAATACACCAAAAAGCGCTGGATTAAGCGCTAGGTGCTAAAATTTCGAAATGCGCGCTATACATTCCAAAAAAGCGCTAAATCTAGTTCCCAAAGCGCTAAAATAACAGTACTGGTTTTGCGTATATTATAAATACAATATCACGACATTTCGTTGCAAAATTTTTATTTTTGGTCGGGTTCCGTTGTATGGCTTCGATGGATACAAATTTCTTCAGTGAGTCTCAATACGTTTCATCGGCGAAAAATCTCAACACAGCAATTCAGAAAAGTTTGTAATTTGTACAACTCCATCCATTACGTCCTTTGTGTGAGAAAACATCCTTTTCAAATCTCTTTTTGTGTTTTAAGTATAAATATATTAATTATTATGGAACGTTTTTTTTACACACAAATCTTTTTATTACTATTTCTGAGATTTTATGGCGCCATTGAACAAATCCGAACCCACATTTCAAAATAATAATCATTACTTTCGATAGAATTAACCAATTTTAATAAAACAAAGATTAAATGTAACTCGAAGATACGCTTTATGATTTTCTTAACGATTTCTTTGAAAATAAAAGATGTTTACTTTAGACGTGATGCGTTCATATAATAACAGACAAATAGACAGACAGACAATTCTAAAAATTATAAAATGTTCTTATTTAATTATTTTCAGTTCCCCATAATGATTTTAGCCACCAAAATATACCTATATACAATGTGCAGAAAGAGACACAACATGTTATCATCATTTTTATTATATGTATATATTTAAAGAGATGGCGCTGCTAACATCAATTCTAAAAATAAAAGAGATTAATTGACGCGATTGATACATTATATAAAACGTAAGAGAACTTATAAATCAGTGCTTGCACAGTAAGCAAACAATAAAGTTTGACTCTCGCCAAAACCAACGCAATTGTTAATAGCTCTTTTAAAATTTGATTTACCACATAGAGTACTCGGCGGTAAAGAATAAATTGAGTTTGTCAACACGCAGTAGGGCAGCGAGTAATATAATAAAGATTAGCAGTAAATATGAAAACTCATCTACAGGCAAAACCACATTGCAATTGCATTACATTTTCACAACACCACCATCTATCGAAGAAATGGGTTAACTATTGTGCTTCAGATTTAGTTAATAATATATTTTTGTATAATATATTTAATACGTTCTTTAATACTTTTGTTTACTGCATTTTAGATATACATAATTATATCATTATTTTACATAATTTAACTATGATTTATGATATGATATTAGTTTAAAATGCACTTGATGACTCAAACAAAGCCACCGTTGAGCAAATTCGTACCTATACTTCCCTACCCATACTTCAGAATATTTATCATAACTTATGATGGAATGAACTGATTTTAATGAAATAAAGACTAAATGTAACCCGAAGATACACTTTATAATTTCCTTAACAATTCTTATGATATAAATTAGTACTTTATACGTGATACGTTAACAAACAAACAGACAGACAGACAGATAGACAGACAGACAGAAAATTCTAAAAATGGTAGAAATGTATTTAATTACTTATTTTTAGTACCCCTCAATCACTTTTATTACAAAAATATAAAATGTACAGACATCTGCTATTTACAGTTTTATTATATGTATATAGATAATTAATTTTTTTTTTTATAGAATAAGGGCGACAAACTAGCACACAGTCCACCTGATTATTATAAGTGGATGCTGTATCTATATTTATCCTCAATGAAGAAAAAATTGAAATGCGTTGTCACCCGTGAGGACTGAGATGGAATATCTCGTTTCCAGTAAAAAGGGTCTCCACTTTACATTCACCATACGAAACACAGCAGCATTTAGCTGCTATTTTACGCTGGTATTCTGTGAGATATTATTAATTCATTTTTTATTATTATTTTATTGAGACTGAGATAACAGGTTACACTGTATACAGTATTCTATCTTTTTCTCTCGTATGCTAAATCCTATAGATGTATATGTTTGTCTCTTTTATTGTCACTTTTTCGTTTCATCGATTTTCAAATCACAACGATTCGAAAGAAGTTTTCGCTTCAATAATTTCACATTCTGAAATCGGTGCTAATTCATAGCTTACAATAAGTCCTCCAGACTTAATTTCGGTCACGGCGGCCATCCTCAACGGTTACTACTTACTAGCCATCGGCGCGGGCCAAGATTATACTGCCCAAGTGTATGCGCAAGCACAGGTGCACTCTTCATACCTTCACTCTCATAGTCCGATGGAACGGTAAACCGACACGACTGAAGAGAGATCAGACTAACGACAATAGAATGAGATACCGCTAACTTCCTAACTCCGGGCAGCTACTGGTAATTTCTTGACGGAAAACTCAATAACTGATTTTTTTTTACCGATCCAGGAATCGAACCCGGGACCAATGAGGCATAGCTTATAGAAAAATTAAAGCTCCGAGTTCAGAATGTGAAATTATTTTAACATTGTCTTTAGTTCCTTGAAGTCTGCTTTTACATTTTATTCAAAGTCTTTTTTTTACATTTTCGAGTGTAATAAGGAAAAACACAAACCCAAAGTCATGTTAAAAATTGGTCCCCTATTTTGCCACCATTGCGTGTAGAATTTTTTGAAGCCGGAAGTGTAACCAATTTAATAAAACAAGAATCATCAAAATTATACATAAAAACATACACATATAAAAAATAAGAAAAAGCATACAGTCGAATTGTAAGCCTCCTTCTAGAAGTCGACTAAAAAACGCTATGAGGACGGAAACCAGGAATTAAAGCTTACAACCGACACAACAATGGCCGCAAAGTACCTTGACCCCGATTGCCCTGAAGCAGCTGAGCGATTAATGGCATTATGTCTTGATTAAATACTCATGAATTCATCCACGACAAGAGTTTATTAGGCAAGAATGTTTATAAAGACACATGGAATTTTAAAAGCATAAGTTACAGACAAGTTAAAATGGTTTTCAAATGGGGGGCAAACGGGAACTATCCACGGTCTGAGGGTCATCAAGATCATCATTACAGCCCCTCACAAGTCCACAGCTGAACATAGTGTGTTACCACACCAATCGATCGATTGTCGATCGATGCCATTGATCGACTTCGATCGCTGTCGATCGATTGGTGTGGTAGCTTTAGCTGATCGACGGATACTGGTCGATAAAACGTTGTTCAATCATCGACCGACAATTAGTCGATGTGGTTGTAGTCTCATCATTAGTATATTTCAAAGTGCGGTCGGTGGAGCGGGGCGGGTTCTCGAATAATCAAGCAGGTCGATCGATGTCGACCAATTCATTCTACAATCGATCGACCGGTGTGGTAGAAATTATCGATCGACGTCGACAAATCCATTCCACCATCGATCAATGCCATCGATCGACGATCGATCGATTGGTGTGGTAACACCCATAGGCCTCCCCAAGGAATGCCACAAACAGGATTTTGAGCCACCTGCATTCGAATTCCTGTCTTATTAGGTCGTCACTCCATCTAACTTCTTCCCCACCGGCAGTTGGTTCTTCGAGCTATAAGACCGGCCCAATACCACTTCAGCTTATTGTTCCATTAGCCTATGTTAGTTATTTTGGATCATTTTGAATTCTATCAAGTAGAAACTCCAAAATTAGCCTGCTTTACAGTTTTAGCTGAGCGATCTTGAGCTTCCTAAGGCGGCCAGCAGTGAAGGACCACGTCTCAGTTTCATAATTCATCTCTGGCAACGCGCTGTTTTCAAGTTTTAAGAATTCGTGATGAGAAAATATGTCCCAGCCGAGTTGAACTCGTCAACTAACCAAATATTTATTATTTATTTATTTTTATTTTTGAACGAAATAGTCGGACAATTTGTCCAAACGTACTTGTCAACACCTTTGAGCGTAGTGCTCCCAACAACTACCGGCCATAGGTGTGACATGGACTTTTCACATAACCTTTGTCTTGTCCATGTTTAAGACCCATCTGTTAGGAGACAATATTGAGATCATGATCATAGTGCTAAGGTACTCGAGGTAAGGCGATGCTGTCATAATAACTATATTATAGTCAGCAAATTGAGAATGACTGATGTATTCGCCATTGATGCTGACGCCGTATTCTTTCCAGTCTAGTGCCTTATTAAAACGTCTTCCGATAAAGCAGCGAACAGTTTAGGGCATTATGCAACTGGATAGGTTTCTTACCCTAGTTCTGTACTCGGATAGCCACCGTAGCCCCTACTCTACAAACATTTAAGCACCTCGATATACCGACAGTCAATACGACACCGTTGAAGGGACTGCAGCACCGCAACGTCCAAATTTCGACGTAATCAAAGGCTTTCTCATAGTCCACATAAGAAAGACAATTTGTATTTGTACAATTTGTCGAATAGTAAGTATGTGGTCTAAGTACTCGTAAAACCGGCTTGTTCGGAAGGCTGGGAGTCGTTAAGTTGCGTGCGAGATGATCCGTAATGACTCTCGAAAACAGCACGTAGACGTGGATTAGATAAATCACAGTACAATTATAGGTGAATTAACATGTTATCCTTGAGAACTAAATACAACATCTATACAAATAAATAAAATTGAAGTGTCTGTTTGTAATGTCAAAATAACAGCTTTTTAATAAATGCATATGAAAGTATATACGGTAATTATAACAAAAATACAATTATAAAAATTTTTGTCTGTCTGTCTGTCTGTTTGTTCCGGCTAATATCAGAAACGGCTTGACCGATTTCGACGGGACTTTCAGTGGCAGATAGCTGATGTTATAAGGAGTAACTTAAGCTGCTTATATTTTAGAAAAAGAGTTAGGGTTCCACGCAACATAACTAAAACCCTAAACTAAGAAGTCAATGATATTCAGATCAGAAGTTAATGATATTTTTGATTGTACACGTCAAAAGAACTCTTCGCTCATATTCAACTGCGGTCATGGTGACATCAGAAACAAAATTTATCTTTGAGTTTGTCATGTATACATTAAAAATGTTTACTACTGAAAGGTTTTCCCCATTGATTGCCTCATTAAGGAATATATCTGCCATATTTGTCAGGCGGGTGGGCAAACGCAGTGTTTTATATTTTATTTTAGTAGTTATTAGGAAGACGCTGCGGCCAATCTCCTGGTTTGTTTTCCTTTGTCGCCTGTAACGACACCTACTGTACGATATTTGGTAGTGGATATTCTTACACCACGACTACAGAATCAGGACAAGCTACTACTATCTACCTATGATTTGTTCTAAGTTAGAGTATATTGTGCGGGTCCCGTGTTTTCAATGCTGTATAACATTGTTATTATAAAAAACTTACAAAAAAACAATGTACCATATATTATGAATTGCCGTGTAGCGCGTGGCGTCAGGGACTACATCACATTATTTTGTCTCGTATTTTTTGTAAGAGGCGACAATAGATAATGCCACAACCCTTATAGTATCAAGTAGAAGGCGATAAACGACCTCGTTTACGCAAGACATAAAATACCAAACCAAAAAAATCGGCAGATTTGTTTACGAGAACGCTATTCTTAAATGTTTTATACCATTTTCAATTGTCCCTATATGTACACGTCCACCGTATTAGGTTCGATTAATTTCATATGTATCTAGGACATTTTGAATTTAATTGATTAAACGATCTCTAACACTCGTCTTGGCCTTAAATGTTCGTTGTGAAGCTCCATATTGTTAGTAGATCAAGGTTTAATTCGGGTATACTCTTAAAATACAAGTGCCGTTAATTAAGAGCCATTACAGTGAACTGAACACAGGTCCAATGCTTGTGGCTGGTTGTCGGAAATATTAGTTTGATTAGTTCGATTGGGCAGAGACCTGGGTTATGGATGCCATACACGAGCCAGTTTACCGTCAAGTTTACAGCACGCTTGAAGCGGCGTCCGGTAAACTCACAGAAATCTAAAGGTAAACTTGACGGCGTATGGCTATCAGTGTGCATGACAAGTCTACTTGAAGCTAAAATTGAATTTCGATTCTGCCGACTTGATCAAGCTTGCAGCGTCATGCAAACTTGAACGTGTGTATGAGTGGGCGAGTTTGCATGACGGTAGTCGAAGCAAATAAGCGAGAGACGCCATGGTTTCAACTGATGCCGCGTCATACAAACTCGACGGCGAACTTGAACGTGAGTGGTCTATATGAATGCACTGCAAACTTGACGCCGCTTCGAGCGCGCTGCAATCTTGACCGTAAACTGGATCGTGTATGGCATCCATTATATAAGTTGACGAAGAATAAACTCACAAATACGTTAGTCTCCTAGTATCGAAAAATTTAATAACAGTCAACTTCAAGTTCATGACCAGCAGTCGCGATTACGATCACTAGACCCACAAGGCAGTCAGGGCAACTACCAATGTAATGACGTGCAACCTCAAGATGTTTGATTGATATTGTCGTGTACCTACCTACCAACACATAATATCATCCCATCGATGTCGTAAGAGGCAAAAGGGGGATTTTACACAGGAGTAAGACTAGAAGCCTCATTTTCCTGACAACAACTCAAAATAATAAAATCTGTGGTTGCTAACTCGCCAGTGTGGCAACTACGAAAAATAGGGGAAATATGGGGTAATTTATGAGCATGCAATGCCCTATATTAAAACGGCATTAAAACCATAAAACTTAATGCCGTTTTAATATAGGTACCTAACTATCGATTACCAGCGTCCAATAAATCGTTCGGAGAAATACCGGCGCATTAGATATAATAACAAGTGTAAACGACTTTATAATATTAGAAATGGCCTCAAGTCCGAGAAATAAAACCAGTAAACACTCCCAGAAGTAGTAATCAATTTTAATACGCGATGGAGCCACGTTACAGATTCATTATGGATGTAACACGAATGGGTCGTCTGAAACGAGGATGAATCACACTCTCCCTGTACCTGAGCATCTACTAACCCACAAGAAAAGGAATGATTCGGTGGTTTGTACAAGAATGAATGAAGAAAGAGTGACAAAGCAAATTTATGCTGCAGTGAATAGCGACAGAGTCCGCAAGGGACGCCCTACACGGAAGTTTTTCGACCAAATTGGCGTAAATTAAAGTTGGGCCAAATCAAGAGTACCGTTATCCGACGAGCATGTATGTGTAGATATATGTACGTCGCAGAGCCATGCTGCAGCTATATTAGTAATACAGTTGTAGCACGAATGTGTCGTCTCGACCGGGGAAGGACCACGCTCTCATAGAATAACAGCGTAAAATGACAACTTGACACTGCTGTTTCGTATGGTGAGTGTAGAGAACCGGAGACTCATTTTACTGGAAAAGAGGTATTCCATCTTAGTCCTCACGGGTGACCACGCATCTGCATTTTGATTCTTTATTGAGGATTAATGTAGATGTCTATGGATCACAACAGCCACTTACCATCAGGTGGACTGTGTGCTCGTTTGTCACACTATCCTATAAAAAAATATGAATGTGAAAAAAGTGAGAGAGGTGTGTGAGGATTGTGCCAAATAGAAGTAATTGATATCTGCCTACCCCTCTAGGTCACAGGCATTAGAGTTTATGTATGTACTCGTATATTGTATCTAGTTTCATTAACGTGTTCTATACAGAAACAAAGTTTATCTGCATACAAATTTCGGGAGTTGTAAGTAAAATATTTAAAACATGTTAAAAAAAATATGTTAAAATACTTATAATAAAATTATAAAAGTATTTTAACATATGTATTTATATAATTTTATCCATATATTTTTCTTGGAATAACGGTGGGTGATAGAGAAACACACAATCCGCCTGTGTTCAAGTTGATGCTGGGGTCCATAGTCATCTATATCAATCCTCGATTATGAATTAAAATGAGTTGTCACCCTTGCGGACTAACAGGGAATACATCGTTACCAGCATGGCTCTACTACGTAAGCACGAACGTGGTATTTTGCTTAAGCGATACAATACCCATGGAATGAGTAAGGGGTTTTAAGCCCTTATAGGCTGCCAAGTCACAGCGGATCTTTGATAGTGATAAGTTGTATTTTCAGATTATCATTCGTTCATTACAGCTATCCACTACTGAACAATGACACGCCCATAAATTACCTCATATTTCCCCTATTTTTCGTAGTTGCCACACTGGCGAGTTAGCAACCACAGATTTTATTATTTTGAGTTGTTGTCAGGAAAATGAGGCTTCTAGTCTTACTCGTGTATAAAATCCCCCTTTCGCCTCTTACGACACCGATGGGATGATATTATGGGGTGGTGGGTACACGGCAATATCAATCAAACATTTTGAGATTGCACGTCATTACATAGGTTAACTACCTTGACTGCCTTGTGGGTCTAGTGATCGTAAGCGCGACTGCTGGTCATGAGCTTGAAGTTGACTGTTATTACATTTTTCATCGGTCAAGTAATTCTCGGTAGTAGCCCAGGATCCAGAATTAGGCGGTGATCCATATCCGTGCATAAAGCCGTTGGTCCTGCGCCTGAACTGTCTCCGGTCGTTTCGAATTGCAGTCCCATCGGACTATGAGAGCAGTGAATAGAGAGTGCAACTGTACTTGCACATACATTCGGGCCCTATAATCCTGTCCTACGCATATGGCAAGTCTCCGTTGAGGAGAACCGAAATTCGGTTTGGAGGACATTATATATAGTAGATAATGATGATACTTTTCGAGAATAGGTCTGAGTCAAATTTCCGAAAAGTATCAGATATTGTTTACCGGGCGGACGAATGTGCCTAAAAGAAAAGAAACAAAACAATCAAATTTACATCGCCGAAACGAATCAGCGGTCACTTATTCAATGACTGACCCAGCGGAAACGCTGTGTTAACCTTGGAAATTGTTTTGCTAAAGAAACAAGAAAAGCGCTTTATTTGTACAAAATGTTACAACAAATTTTATGGGGTATAGTAGGGTTGCCAAACTTCCTGTTTTCCCAGGACATGTCCTTGTTATTGTAGTGTCCTGGGATGTCCTGGATAGTTTTTAAGCAGCGTCCTGGGTTTTAAAGCGCCCTGATAAGGTTATGTATTTGTAAGATCACGATTTTAAAATTAACAACGAAAAATTATTTGACGAGATAGACAGCGAACCGATAACGGGCGAAGCGAAAACGAAAACGAACCGATACATGCATACATAGTACATACATTCGCTACGTATTTGGTTCGGTTCGGTTCGCAGTTATGTTTGACAAGGCCTTTACTGCGTCCTGTTTTTAAACTGAATTGTCCTGGTTTTACCAACTTCAAATCCTAGTGTTTTAAATTTCGGGTTGGCAGCCCTTAATTATAAGCCAGTGCTTGACCACAATCCCACCTGGTGATAAGTGGTGTGCAGCCCTAGATAGTAAATCGCACTGTCTTAGCGTAACAAAAGCCTATTCACTCTTGCCTTGAAGACGCCCGGATTGTATTGGGACGGAAAGATTACAAAAGAAGAAGCAAACCTTTTGGTTCTAATGAGTGGAATATCGGACAACAAAGGGGTGAAGACCCGCCGACCGCCTGGTTGTCCGGTAGTGGTATAGTCACGCGCAGCTATATAAAGCTGCAGCACAATTACATCGGCTCGACTTGGGTAGGACTATGCTCGCACTGAATACCAGCGTGAAATAACAGCTTAATGCTGCTGTTTCATATGGTGAGTGTAGAGAACCGAAGACCTTTTTAGTGGTAACGATACATTTCATCTTAGTCCTCATGGGTTTAAAATCTTAGGATTCTTAACAAAGGATAGATGTAGGTGCCTATGTGCCACAGCATCTTACCATCAGGTGGATTGTATGCTCGTTTGTAACCCTTAATCTATATAAAAAATGTAAGACGGCTTTGCGGTTGAGGCAAACGAAATGGGGAACATCTACTATTAGTGTCAAGCACGGGTCAAGCGTTTGCAAAGCTGGAGAGAAAACATGAGTTCACTTTCCATCCCTAGTTACGTACGCAGCCTAAGTTCTACTTAATATTTCGATAATAGCAAATAATTATAATTCAAAATGACAGCCATTTTTTACCACGTTTCCAGTTCTGAGCTTATGTTTATTTTGCAGATTGCAAAATTTGTTTCAAACAGACAGACGAGAAAGTAAATTTATATTGCATTGTCCTCCAGTTCTTGGCTATATTTAAAAATTCTAGTGTCTAGCACAACGGAATTTTAGTTTAAAATTGATTGTAACATTTTGTACCAAGCGACATAAGAGGATTCATCATTCCATATCTTCTCGTGAAAGGCGAATCTAGGAAATGCCAGAGTCTTAAGACTTCCGAAAGATGTCGGATTAGGACTGTTCACGTCAGATTGAAAACAGACTCAGCAGCAAGCAAACAGACAAGAAAACGTGTTAAAAATCAATGTGATAAACTGACCTATTGTTTCTAATCTATATTGTCAATAAACTAATAAGAATTTTATAAGAAAAAACACTTTAAACTTGTATGTTTTTTTTTTATAAAGATACTCGACGGTAATGAATGCAAGCATGGAGGAAGCCTGTTTTGCAGTAAATTTTATTAATGATCATTTTAAATGCAGTGATGAATCGAATAAGAATACGATAACCGTATATCTTAACACATTAAGATATTTGTTATAGTAATATTTATTACGATTCATTATCATACATACTTTTATAATAAATGATAGTTCATAGCTTTTTTTCATGAAACACACGGATAACGGAAAAAGGCTAGAGCATAAATATTTTATGTTTTTTGAAAATATTTAATTCAAATTCAAATTCATTTATTTATTTGTGAATACAGTAAGTAAGGTGTTCGTAAAATTTACATTAGGTATCGTGTATTCTACCACAGTGTGGTGTACAAATATTCATTACGATATTGTCAATAGAAGCAAAAGTAATATTTTTAAAATTGATTGCACATTATAAAAAAACCATAATCATATGTGTATGTAGTATTAAATATTCAAAAGTGAAAAGCATCGTGCAATGATACCCATGACAAATAACACATTTCGTAATGGCGCCTTTACGTCTATATTGAGAAAAAAAAAGAAACTGAAGTAAATAAAAATGTCATCTTTTCAAATTATTATTACTATTGTTAAATACACGAGTCAAAAATAAATACTGCATTTTAAGCTAATGTCACGAAATAAACTATATATATTAAAAAAAAAATACAAATTAAAAATGTCGATGTCATCGGGATGTCAATATGTAATATGTCAAATATATAATACATGGTATGTCAAATCAAATACAAATATTATAATTATGTAATTTCTGTGTCATTAAGATTTAAGATTAATAGAATAGTAAGATTTATTAATTAATAATGTTTTTAATGATTTTTTGAAGGTTTGTATATTATTTATTTTCTTTGTCATTGGGTATTTTATTATAGATGGGTATGGATAGGCAAAATATACTTTTTCGCATTTTTACTGACTTTGATTTTTGAACTTTTAATCTTAGGGGATACCTTTTATTATTTAAATTTTCAAACAATGATAGGTTTCTATAAACAAACACAGCCGTCTCATAGATAAAAAGACAGGGAAAAGTTAGAATTCGCAGCTCTTTAAAATGTGGTTTACAGCTGTCTGTCCAGTGTAGATTTTTGATTGCTCGAATGCACTTTTTTGAGCTTTGAATACCTTTTCCTGATCCACTGAGTTTCCCCAAAATATAACACCGTACCTATGTGTTGATTCAACGTATCCAAAATATGCTATACGAAGTGTTTGCGTATTTGCTCTTTTATTTAACCTATACAAGGTGTATGAAAATTTATATAATTTACTGCAAACACTATCGACCTGTGCCTTCCAGTTCAGTTCGTCATCAATGATAATTCCTAAAAATTTAGTTTCTATCGTTTCATAGATTGCTGAACCTTTATAATGAATATTAATACTTGATAAACTATCTTTTTGCGAATTAAATTTCATAATTTTTGTTTTCTCTAAATTTATATTTAAGTTATTTTTTACGAGCCAGTCAATTATAAGACCAATGGAACTGTTAATCTCAATTTCATAGCTTTGGGTATTATTTCTTTCATAAACGATCGTACAGTCTTCCGCAAATAGGACCATAGATTGTTGTATCACCGATGGAAGGTCATTAATGTACAAAAGAAATAGAAGTGGTCCCAAAACGTTTCCTTGTGGAACGCCATAGTACACAGCTCGGGATGTCGATCGATAAACCTTCTCTGTCAACTTTATAGGACATATTCTCCTTATTTCAGTAAGTTGCGTTCTGTCTGTAATATATGACTCAAAAAGATCTAAAACTGTCCCTCGCAATCCATATTGGTGTAATTTTCTTATTAATATTTTGTGATCCACAAAGTCAAAAGCCTTAGTCATGTCCATGTATAGCGCGGCTACAGGTATTTTTTTGTCTATACAAGTTAATTTTGTTGAGCACGTCATAAATTGCCGTGTTTACAGATTTATTTTTACGAAATCCTTTTTGCTCGTTTACGAGTATCTTATTATCTTCAAGATATTTATTTAAACGTTTATATAAGACTTTTTCAAAAACTTTCGCAAATATAGTAATCAAAGCAACAGGGCGATAACATCCATCATATCTGTCGGTTTTTTTAAATATTGGTTTTACTATTCACCGTTTTAGAGACTTAGGGAATATGCCTTGATCTTTAAAAATGAATGAGTAAAGTAAAATTCTTTTTGTAATTTAATTTAAATAAAAGTTTAATTAAAAGGAAAAATCGTAAAGCATTCGTATTCGGTATCATAATAGCCGTATCGCTTCATCATTAAAAAAAACATAATATGATAAATGTACGAAATATAAACAGTCGGTCAATCGAGTATATGCAACTAAATCAGAATAGTCAATTTAGTTCAGATCCTTACTGCAGTCCCTTCCAAGTAGTACACATACCTATACCCAGATATAATGACGTCACCAACAAACCTACACCTGCGTGAAATGACTACGCACAAAGAGCATAAAGCGCAATTCATTCAAAACAACCTTCCTAATACAGCTGGAATACCTTCGGCACTGCATACTATATAGGTGAAGCGTTTAGATTGTTGTACAATCGATTTACTAACATAAGAATTAATTGTTTTTTATAGGATACGAGCAAATTTATCCCCTGACAAGAGATAAAATTATCTGTCCTTATGCCAAAGCACGCCAACGAGGAGAAGTATATTCCCGTTTGACATAACGAGTAGACATATATCCCCCGTCCGTAGCATGGAGCCAAATTAAAGATAAAAAATTATGCTTTTTTGACATTTGAAAGAGACAATTTTATCCTAGTTCATTGAACGTGGGTTTAAGTTTATATTCATACAAAAAAATTATCAAGTCTATCTCCAGTGGCGTACTTATGTAACCATGGGCCCCGGGGAAAAAAATGAAATTGGTGCCCCATTTAAACTAAACTAAATACTTTAAAAGGTGCAAAACTACTTCATCATCAGCTCCTTGTCGCCCACTGCAGGGCATAATAAAACAAAGCTACTTACTACAATCTCCCATTTTATCTACTGTGGATATTATATCCACCGGTATGCCCATGCTCGAAGGGTGGATAAAACTAAGCGAGGGGATAAACGTTTTCTCTTTTCCCCGGGGATAAAATGCAAATGGTTAGCCCTGTTGTAAAGTAAAAAGTAAAGTTGCAGCCTATTTACACATTTACATCTATCCTGGATTAAAAATTAAAATGCAGATGCGTTGTCACTCCTGACGACTAAGATGGATGAGAAGAAAGGTCTCCGGCTCTCTACATTGGTGAGTGTAGAGAACTCGTATGGTAATACGAAACACCTACAACCATAATATACCTACAGCGTGGGCTTTACCACGTATATTATAGGATAAAGATGCTTCCGTCGTGTATTGTTGGCGTAATAGACCGCGATCCCATCGCGTAATGATAACGCCCATCTGATTTTAATGGAATTAAAATTTTTTGAACAATCTATCGCTACATGGAATAAAAAAGTCGTTTCTCGCAATCTGTATTCTTAGATCTTTTAAACTACGCCACGGATTTTGATGCGATTTTCATCAATAGAGAGAATGATTCAAGAGTAAGGTTTATATGTATAATACATGCATATTATATATAATATAATTCTTCTGTCCGTGTGTATGTGACTGAACTCCCTAACGGCTGGACCGATTTTGATGAAATTTCGTGTGTGATTAAGTAGATTAGAGAATGTTTTAGATTCACAATTGGACGCGGTAGGTGGCGCTGTTGCGGAGATCCAGAAATCAGCTGGGAAGGATTGCTATGTCATATAAATAAAATTGAAATGTTGTAATATGGAAATATAACTGGCTTCTGATAAGACATAAATATTTTTTTTTAATTCTGTTTGTCTGTCTAGACTAATGTTTGAAATGGCTAAATTGATTGTGATGAAACTTTACGAACAGATAGAGAACAATGCCAGAAAGCATTTTTTTTAAAAATACGAGAAACTTATAAAATAAATGCTACTATTTGATCATTTTAAACCTAAATTACGCCACTTAAATAGATCCTGTCCAGGCGAAGTCGGGGTGGGTTGTTAATAAAGCTTATGCCGGGCCTGCATTTGACATTTGGCTTCAAGTATCAAAAAGTGGGAACCCAAGTTTTTTTTTTTTTAAATATTTTTATGTGATATTACTGATAAATTTTCTAAAAAACTATTTAATAAAATTATTCGCTAAATATATAAATAATATACTATAATAAAACACTTGCGGCGAAATCTTTATATGCCCAGTAAAAACATATTCCTCTTTTAACAATTGCATTTTAATTTAAAAAAAAACAGATGGGCGTAGTAATCACGTGGTGGGATGATAATATGGATTATTTTATAAAAAAGAATCCATACTATTATCCCTAGCGAACTAGTGAACTAGTTATGAATAACTATTGTAATAACTGGCCATTTGACTTTCGAAATATTTTGTTTCTGATTCGAATTTCAAAATTAAATAAATGAATATAATACAACTTTTTTTTTTGCAATCAAAAACGCGGTTATAAGTGCATATGTATAAGTGCAGTAAGAAAAGTAACAAGTAAGATGTGTGACGTGAGTGCGTTTCGGCGTCACTTGAAACGTGCGTAGCGCTCCTTCTATCTTTCTGTGCTGGTCTGAGGATTGTGAATGTGTAAAATAATACAAGTAAAATTTCTCAACACTTAAAATTTCACTAGACATGAGGCTATGCGCACGCATGCGAAAATAATTACGTGAAAGTCGCCATCTGCTGCATATAAAATGTTATATTAGTATATATTAATTATTTTAAGCATTATTAAAATTAATGATTTCTAATATTTACGCGAAGACCATGAAACTAATTAACGGATTTTATCATCGTATTTTAAACGTCGGGAATTAAAAAGTTAAACGCGATAAAATCCGTAAAATTTAGTTTCATTTAATTATTAAAATTAATACGCTTACAATATACTTAATGAATTTATTAATAATAAATAATAAATTTATAATTTATATATAATAAATTTTTATTTGTATTTACTTTAATTTTGCTTTCTCTAAATAAAAACGTTGAATTATTTGACACTGGCAGTGCGTTAATACTTTCTAGTCTTAACATATCTATACACATATAAATAAAATTGAAGTGTCTGTCTGTAATATCGAACTAACAGGCTACTATTAAACTCAGGGGATATTCATAATGTTATTAAGAAATTAATAAACATATTATTTTAAATGTTTGTATGTCTGTCCGGGCTAATCATCAGAATGCTATATTTTATCCGAAAATATGGAGATATTTTTGTGAAATCGAAAAATTGATAAAATAAATGGCCGTTGATGATTATCTTAAACCTAAATGATGACATATATGCCATAGATACCACCAGGGCGAAGCCGAGGCGGATCGCTAGTTGAGAATAAAAGTAAGAAAACACCACAGCCTATATACGTCCTACATTTTTGAGTTCATCAACCTTTTATTTCTGACAAACTTTTGGAGCAGAAAGCGCCGTGTTTACTAAAAGAAGTTTTATTAGCAGATTTTACAACATTACTCCAGTAAACTCTCAATGTTTTTGCGAGTGGCGGATTCGAATCGAACTCACAGTTTTTTTAACCTACGGTTCGCGCCACAGCCGTATTAATTAACAGATCTTACGACAAGTGAGAATTTAGTAATTAAACGCATATTGCTAGTTATGTTTTTATTTTAAATACGACAAAATTTGACATCGATATAATATATCGTACTTATAACTCAATTAAATAATTGGAATTTTGTTAAATTTAAACAAATTTTAAATCGCCTCAGCTTAACGCTTACATAACCATTTATCTGCATAAAGCGAAGTTCACACTTGAGTGACGTGTCACGGTCATAGGATGTCAAGCGTGTGAATGTATGATCAGGCGACTGTGATGAATCGCTCGTCATCGCTTTCGACTAGAATTGCCATGTTTCGCGCATTTTGCAGATTAATCAACTTCTAACATTACTCTGTAATGCGATTTAAAGGAACGAAACAACCGAGAGTTTTTGGCAGGAACTTGACCGGCGACGGACTGCTGCTCCTGTATTATTGTTTAAATAATGGTTTGAAGTGAATTTTGATATGTAAAAGTGGTGCGATTTTGTGTATTAAGTGTCTGCGCATGTGAACTATTAGTGGAAACGGTGAAACAAGTGATATGATTCTCAAGAAAAGGTGTCTGTCTGCATAGACGCCTTGAGATACCATCGCCAACTGTCAGCTGTCTGCTGGCTCAAGTTGCCGTCAAAATCTCCCAAGGGCTGCACAATGTGACGCATCAACATATTGTACTTTGAAGGATAATTATTATAGATTGTAACTTCAGGCTCAAGGGCTAGAACCCAGAGCCGTAAAAAGCCAGTTGTTAAGAAGAAGAAGAATGAAACAACCGATTAGTTTTGTATTAAGAATAAGTGTGATTAACGAGCACACAGTTCACCTGATGGTAAGAGGATACCGTGACTCATAGACATCTACATATATCCTCCGTTGAGAATCGAAATGCAGAATGCAGATGTGTTGCCACCCCTGATAACTGAGATGCCTCATTTTCAGTAAAAAGGGTTTCCGGTTCTCTACACTCACCATACGACAGCATTAAACTGCTATATTACGCCGGTATTCTGTGGGAGTGTGGTCGTTACCCGGTCGAGCCGAACCATTCGTACTACATCCATAATATAGCTGCAGCGTGGCTTTACCACGCAAAAAAATTTCTTTTTTTCAGTTAGTTGAATCACATGCGAGCTTGCAGTCTAAATAGTAAATGGTCGACGGCTCCGTGGCGCAGTGGCTTAGCAATGAGTTGTTGCGCCGGGGCCGCGGGTTTGAATCCCGCAAGGAACTAGATATTTGTATGGCCTACAAATAATTGTTCCGGGTCGAGATGTTTGTCCTCGTGCAATTTATGTTTGTAAACTGCCTCCACGATACAGGAGAAAATCCTAGTGTGGGGGTAACGTTTTCTAATCATATAAAAAAAAGTGGTCAGTGCAGCATACAAACACCTGTCACCTACTTTATAAAATATAAGAATGACAAACGAGCAAACAGTTCGGTTCGCCTTATGGTAAGTGACCACTCCAGTTCATGGATATCTGCAACACACTTCAATAAAAGCATGTTCTCAGATCCAGATGTGTTGTCACCCATGAGGACTAAGAGAAACCTGCCACCTACTGGAATTATTCATGAAATTATGAGGACGTCAGCGTTATAAAACAAATTAGAAGAAGTTGACGTATGTAGGTATGATACGTTGAAAATAAGTGACTCAACTCTTAGATGAATTTTAGTAATGTTTAACCCAATTCTCTTGCAATATTAACTGTACTTTGTGAGTAATAACCCGCGTAAAATTTTATACTACAAAGAATATACTAAGTAAATAATGTTGGTAACATTAAAATATCAAAAAAGATATTATAACAGTAACAAAGGTGTCCCGCTTACATTTCGCATTCGCTGGTTCTAAAGGTGGGTTAGGATACACGGCCAGAGATACGGGCTAATTCACAATACACTAGTGTACCTTTTTTTTAAAGAATAGGGTGACAAACAGGCAGACAGTCCACGTGATGGTAAGTGGATGGTGTGGCCCATAGACATCTACATTTATGCTCAATTAAGAATCAAAATGCAAATATGTTAGTAT
Source organism: Parnassius mnemosyne (assembly GCA_963668995.1). Taxonomy (NCBI): domain Eukaryota; kingdom Metazoa; phylum Arthropoda; class Insecta; order Lepidoptera; family Papilionidae; genus Parnassius; species Parnassius mnemosyne. The sequence continues at coordinate 26,471,629 of CAVLGL010000086.1, forward strand.
AGGCATTGGCCGTTAGTTTGGAAACAGAAACAGAAACTTGTTTAATCAATATAGATTATAAATAATACTTATTGAGAGCCACTCTTTTGTTTAATTACCACTGGTTCGAAAAAAAGCCTAATTTTTAGTAAAAAAGGTCTCCGTATTCTCTACACTCACCATACGAAACACACCGGCACTCCTAGATAATTGATTTGACGTAGAAAATCATTTTCAATGCAGAGGTGATGTGCATCCAATCTTTCCTGCTTCATCATAGTTTCGACAAGGACTTTTTAATCTCTTTTTGTGGGAATGATTTTTCTGCTGACCAATGATGCCCTCTCTGCGGTCCTTAGGCCAGTACCTAGTGAGCCTTCAGTGGCGGATGATCCTTAAGGCAAGCTGCCTTTTTCTCTTTTTTTTTTATAGGATAAGGGTGACAAACGAGCACACAGTCCACCTGATGGTAAGTGGTTGCTGCGGCCCATAGACATCTAATCTAGAAAATGTAGATGCGTTGTCACCCGTGAGGACTAAGATAGAATGCCTCATTTCTAGTAAAAAGGGCCTCCGGCCACCTGCACTCACCAAGCGAAACGCAGAGGTAAATCTCTACTTCACGCTGGTTTTCTGTGAGGTCGTGGTACCACCCCCGTTTGAGCCGGCCCATCCGTGCGACAGCAAAAGCTGCGCCAATGACGTAAGACTTGGGTGCTGTTGGCATTTATTCCGCCTCTGTGTGCCTTATTATAAATCCATACTGTGTACCTGAGTGCTACATCGCGGGTCCTGGTTAACCTAGCAAGGCTAAAATTTGTAAAAAATATTTTAATATATTCAATATAAATTTTATATTGAAGAGCCGTGGGGTAGCTCAAATGGTGAGCGCTCGCTGTAAATTTCACAGTACGCGGGCAACCCGGGTTCGATCCCCGCCGGCACCAATGAAATTGTTGACTGCAATTTTAAGTGCCGATTTACCACGTGCTCAGTGGTGAAGAAAAAAATTGCGTGGAAACCTGCATGTCTGAGAAATAAAAAAAAATTCGCAGACATGTGAAGTTCGCCAACACGCATTGGGGCAGCGCGGCGGACACCTCCTTGCCCTAAAACCCCCTCACAAAATGAGAGGAGGCCTGTGCCCAGCAATGGGACGTATATAGGCTATAACTTTAACTTTACGTATATTAATCCATCCGTAACAACTCTTCGCCAACACTTTACCTTTCAAATCCCAACAAGGCAAATAAAATGCAATGAGAAACGAAACAGTCTACCTGATGGTAGATAATTAAAAAAAGCTAATGGACACCTGCAACTAGCTTTAACAAATGTGTTGGCTAATATGCATTTTTATCTCCAAGAAGGACCGTGGAAGTACCACACTCTCACAGAATACCAGCGTAAAATGGCAGCTTAACACTGCTGGGTTTCGAATGGTGTAGAGAATCGGAGACCCATTTTACTGGAAAAGAGGCATTCCATCTTAGTCCTCAAGGGTGACGACGCATCTGCATGTTGACTCTTCATTGAGGATAGATGTAGATGTCTATGGGTCTCAGCAACCACTTACCATCAGGTGGACTGTGCTTTTTTTTGACATTTGAAAGGGACAATTTTATCCTAGTTCATAGAACGTGGGTTTAAGTTTATATTCATACAAAACTCTATCTCGCATTTTATCTACTGTGGATATATCCACCGGTGTGCCCATGTTCGAAGGGTGGATAAAACAAAGCGAGGGGATAAACATTTTCTCCTTTAACTGGGGATATAATGTCACGTGCCCATGCTAGCCCTGCTGGAAGCACGTCGCGGGGACAGTACAGGCGTGTTACCATCTAGTTTAATCATAGAAATATAGACATCCATACTAGAATTTTCTCCTGTATTGTGAGGGCAGTTCATATACATGAATTTTACAAAGACAAACATACAGACCCTGAACAATTATTATTTGTGGATTCGAACCCGCCACCCTTAGCGCTGCGACTCATTGCTAAGCCACCGCGCCCGCTTTTTTTTTTTGCTTTTAAAGCTTTGTCTTTCGAAATATAGACCGAATCAAAATCTAAATAATATTTAATATGACCGAGTAGTATTTTTGAGAAGTAGCTACATACAAATAGTATCTATATTCTGAAACAGTTTATTTCCGTAGGTAGTCGGAAGTCGCCGAAGAGAAGCACTTCATTTTTATCACAAACCCACCGACCCCGTCACAGCCCGACGGTCAACAGTTTAAATTAACTGTACACAGCCACTGTACCGTGAACGTGCTTTATTAACATGTTCAAATGTATGTTCCTAACGTGCGCTTTGCAAATCCACTAACGCGAGACTTGTGCGGGTTTCTATATTTAAAAACGCTTCGTTTTATTTTACGAGTCGTTTTGCAGTAAATTAAGTTCATAAAAACCCTTCTTTAAAACAAAATACTAGTTCAATTATTTTTACGAACTATACTATTTACGAACCGTTTAAAGATTTTTCATTTTAAGTTATTCTAAGTTGCTCAAAAAATAGTCTCTACGTAATATAAAACAAAGTCGCTTCCGGCCGTCTGTACGCTTAGATCTTTTAAACTACGCAACGGATTTTAATGCAGTTTTCATCAGAATGATTCAAGAGGAAGGTTTATATGTATAATACATGCATATTATACATATAATTTGTCAGTCCGCTTCTATGTGACTGAACTCCTCCTAAACGGCTAGACCGATTTCGATGAAATTTTGTGTGTGCTTAAGTTGATTAGAGAATGGTTTAGATTCTCAATTGGACCCGGTAGGTGGCGTTGTTGTCGAGATCCAGTAATCAACCGTGAGAAGCCGGGTACGGATCGCTAGTTTGTAATATAAACTGTTTTACAGAGGTACCTACACCTCGTATGTAATAAAACGTATCATCACGTAGAACGAAACGTTTCATGAATATGTATTCAATATTTTTTCGTTATTAAAATTGTTATATTTATAGGAAAGTGTTTGTTGAGATCGTCTATTGACAATATATTGTTGGATCAGCTTTCCATTTTTTCTTTTATTTGAAAAATGTAACTCTCAGCATCTTTATTTTCATCCGATTAAGCATCACTTCATCTTTGTCCGCTGTATCACTTGCCACCAGGTGGTTAAGGAGTCAAGCACTGGTTTATAATAATTAGTTAAAAACAAAAATTAAGGTTTTCGGCTGTATTGTAAAGGCATTTTAGATACATAAGTTGCACGTGGACAAACATCAAGACCCGGATTATTAAGTGGCGAAGCTTGTGAAGTCACTTATTGATTTCACGATGTCTGTCCGTCTGTCCGTCTGTCCCACGATTATCTCGAGAACGGTTTCCAATTTTCAAATTCTGTTTTCAGCAATCGATTACTGATCACCCAGGCATCTGAATCTCCTATTTTGAAACTGATTGCTCAACGGCAACCGTTAGAAACCGCTACAAAGCTGATTGCTTCGCCACTTTGCTATGCTGTTAGCTTGCTAGGTTTATTTAAGTCTTGAATATACTTGGCGACAAAAGAAGTAACATGTTGCGCAACATGTCGCTCAACAACTACGTGGAATGTCCCGAGACATGTCGCGGAACATTTTGCAGGCCACGGACACGGGACGCTCTCGGAGCGGTAGCAAAACAACATGTCCCGAGTCACGTAAAATGTTGCAAGTCATGTTGCGGCACATTGTGCAACGTTGCATCGTCACGTAGATTGAGTGTTCCTCGTCCTGTTGCGGGACAAAATGTCCCCTAGTGTATACGGGGCATTATTTGTGGACTTGTTTCGTGTTTTTTCGAACCCGCGTTCTCGCAGCCATGTGCTCTGCCACTGCGATACATTGAAGACGGACACAAAAAGAATAAGTGTGAGTACCCCTGATTTCAGCGTACATTTACACTTTTCGCCCGGCAGAAATTTAACTTAAAAGTCGAACCGAGTGTAGGTGGGGATGATACTTTGGCATATTATATTCCTTTACCCGCAGACTTATATAAACGAACTAGTTACACCGAATTTAACTAAAATTTTACAAAAAATCCTTCCTACAATAGGGGAAGTCTGTGTCCACGTTTTTCTATGTAATGAATGGTCTCATGGCGGCTTTGTACCGTAGCAACAATTTTCGAATGTATCACGTTTATTTCACACTAAATATTACAATGGCATGAGCACAGAACACAATTACTCTCTACCAAGAGGGCATGAGCGTACGCTACGAACGTCAATCCACCTGCCAAATGAAGGCCAAAAAACGCCTTGTTAAAAAAGAATCATTTGGACGGCTCTGTAGCGCAGTGGGTTATCAATGAGTTGCAGCGTTAAGGACCGCGAGTTCGAATCCCGTACGGAACAGGCATTTGTACGTCCTACAAGGTCTGGAGGTTTGTTCTTGTGAAATTTATGTAACTACCACGATACAGGAGAGCAATGTTAGTGTGAAGGTAGTTTCTTTTTTAAAGAAAAAAGAAGAAGAAAAATTGAAACGCAGTCCACAATTGACGAAGATATCGAGTGACATACATACATAAAAACGAACAGGTTACACTCTAATTGAGACTCTCACTCCTTTTTTTGAAGTCGGCTAAATAGAAATACCAATTCGAAACGAACACCTATATATAGGTGTTCATATCGAATACAATATTACAAAATATACAACGTATCTAAATATTGTATGCATTTTGTAAGCATTGTATTTGGTTAGGACAAAAAAACATATGTTAAAATACAACTGACGCATTACATAACAATAGACACAAAACAAACAAAATCTAATGCGACATCAAAAACCGTCGTACCATCAACTTTTTTTTTATCACAGCACCCATCATTCTAGCCAGTACACTGACGAAAGTTAAACATCAAATTCTAGCAAGTGTGTCACTACAGTAAAAAAAAAAATATATCTCCTTTGTCAACATGCCACGGCTTCAGGCGGACAAACAAGGAAATCTGATCCTTATTTCATAACAAAAACATATTATAATAATGAATGGTCCCTGAGAGTGTCGCATTCTATGCTAATTAACTGCCTTCGCGACGATTGACCGTCGGATGGTTTGTTTAATCCTCGATAAAAAATATGTGTTAGATAGTCGATGTAGATAGTGTTATAAAATAGCCAATATTTGTAGTAAATGATTTATTATATTTTTACGAATACTACACATTAGATATTTTTATTTTATTTTATTACAGAGACACACGCAGGTGTTAGCATCCAGTCAATATTCCTATTAATAAAATCGGTGTCCCTTTTGTGGTCTCACCTAACGAAATGACAGGGGAATAATTATCATAGACTTCAGACTTCCTAAAGCATCGAGCATGTGTTTTGAATATAGACATTAATGAAACGAATCACGCACACAACTGTAAAAATTCAAAATACAGTGAGGTCATTCTACGTGTATCGGACCAAAATTAAAAATCTAATTTGTCAAACGATGAACTTTACGTGGTAGTGCCGTGCTATAGATATATCGTGGTTTTAGCTCGACCGGGAAAGGACCACGCTCTCACAACGTAAAATAGCAGCTAAATGCTGTTGCGTTTCGTACGGTGAATTTAGAGAAGCGGAGATCCTTTATACTGGAAATGACTCATTCCAATTTAGTAATCAAGTGTGACAACGCATCTGCATTTTGATTCTTTACCGAGAATAGATGTAGATGTCTATGGGATCACGAGATCTCTAAAACTATACGCCCCATTGACTTGGAATTTGGCATAAATACTCCTTTCTCGACGTAGAGGGTAGACACCCACTAAAAAGGATTTTGGAACATCCAACCCCTGAGGGTATGTCATAGGGTGATACAGCTTGTATGTAATATACACTTGTATAAATTTTACTTCATGGATCAAACGCTACAATATTAACACTATGAATCATCACACAATACCATTAAATATTTCACAAATGATTAAAATGAAAGGAATTTTAACTACGACTGTGTATTTAATAGTTTTAAAAAATATCTTAAAGATAAATTAATCTTAGCAAAACCCAATGGTTTTGGGGTTAGATGAACTGGTTGTCCCTGTGTTGACACGACATATATCGCAACCCTGGCCAACAGTTTGGAGTACCTTACCTACACCTGGTTTAGAATCACATCCGGTGCCACATTTGTGTAAGAACGAAGGGAATCAGAGTCTGTTTGTATTTCGATAACCAATTCGCCTTCCAAGAGTGGGGAATACAGGAAATCTCTATAAGAGACTTTCTCCGGGAGAGACTTAGTCCATTAGTGATTGTTTTTACGTACCAATGACTCAAAAGTTAAGTATAATATTCTGAGAGGAACGTTGTTTTAATAATTTTTTTACCCTTTTTTTTTACATGTTTCATAGGGGCTTATCTCAAGCAAGTGCGTTATTAGGTACGTATTATCTAGTAAAATATGACGTTGGTCTTAAATCCATGTAATTCTCCAACGGCGGTGGCCGTAGTAAGGTCGGAGACCTTATAAGCGGCTTAAAGACGTCCGAGTCATTTTGCCTTCGTTATTACTGTTCCTACGTTTCCTTTATTTAATTTGTTCTTACGGTTTGAAAACAATTGCATTTAATTATTGTAGAAAATTATTGTAAGGGGTAAATGAGAAACCAAACATTATAAACGTGTAGTGGCGGTGTATGAATATCCTCTATCCCATAACATCCAGTGTGTGTCGAAAGAGGCGACAGAGGGAAACTAAACCAGGAGAAGGGCAGCAGCACTGCCCTTTTAAAAAAATCATTAGAAAATGAAAAAAAAAACTGCTGTTGCCATCCTTCTTGCAAAGCGTGGCAACTATGGGAAATATACCCCCTATGAGGCAATCTATGGGGGAGGCTTATGTTCAGTAGTGGACTTTTGATAGATAATGGTAATGGTATACTCTGATAAGACATGTTCTGCATGTGGCTCAGAACCATGTTTTTCTTTGGGGGAGGCATAAATTCAGAAGTAGACTGTAAAAATGATTAATTGTGTACAACAACACTTCTTTCTTTTACAGCCCGTAAAATTCCACTACTGGAACCATTTCCAGGCTGGATTTAAACGAATCGTCACACTTGGTAAAATTGACGATCACAGTGCCAAATGTCTGGGTCTACGTATTTTACCTCAGACGTAACCGGAATGGTTATATTGCCATTAATTGGAAGCCATAAGATATTTCTGGCATTATTCATGGTCGCCCCTTTTTAATGAAAACGAGACGTTTCATGTTAATCCGCAAGGTTGACAACACATCTGCAAATTGATTTCTTAATCGAGCATAGATGTAGATGAACCACAGCACACACTTACGATCAAGTGGACTGTGTGTTCGTTTGTTATCCTTATACCATAAAAAATTGCAACCACTGGACGGAATGTGGTGACATATTGTCTTAATTACCACCACACGCCACTAATACTGTACGGCTACAATAATGCTCAACTATAACCTTTCAATGCTTCTACCATATAATAACTAACTATTTGCCAATAAGTGGCTGATAGTGTTGGAACACATGGTAGAGCCATGCTGCAGCTATATTACAGTTGTACCACGAATGGGTCGTTCGACCGGGAAAGAACCACGCTCTCACAGAATATCAGCGTAAAATAGCAACGTAACACTGCTGTGTTTCGTATGGTGAGTGTGGTGAACCAGAGACGATGATGATGGTTAGTGGACGCTGTGGCCCATAAACATCTACATCTATCCTCAATTAAGAACAAAAATGCAGATGAGTTGTCACTGGAAACGCGGTATCTTAGTTCTCAGGGATGACAACGCATCTGCATTTTGATTCTTCATCGAGGATTGAAGTACTATGGGTCACAATATCCACTTACCATCACATGGGATTTGTGCTCGTTTGTCACCCTTATTCTATGAACAAAAAAGAACACAATTCCGTCTGATGGTAAAAGGTGATATGCCGAAAATGGTAAGGTGCACTGGTTTAGTTGAACAATCCTCCGTTGACATCAAAATGATAATCACTTTGGAGTACATTGCGTTGTATGCTATATAGCTTTTCATAAGAGCAGAAATATTATGAGACATACGACGCAATGTACACTACAAAGTGATTATCATTGTTTTTTTAGTGTATTAATAGCAGGTTTGCATGCTATTGATAATTAAATAAACATTTTTACAATTTTTGTATGTTCGTCCGGTCTAGTAGCAGTGCCAGGAGGTACATAGGCTATATTTTATTCAAAAGTACGAAAATTAAAAATAATTTAAAATTAAATAATTTTGTACAACCGACTTCAATATAAATTATTAAGAATACCTTAAAAACTATTGGTCACCTTAATCAAATTTATATGGGACCACATGTGAAGGACCAGCTTTCAAATAAAAAAAAATCATCAATATCGGTTCACCCAGTAAAAAGTTAAGAGGTAACAAACATAAAAAAATACTGTCGAATTGAGTACCGTCTCCTTTTTGAAGTCGGCAGAAAATATATAATTAATGGTATATGATTATCTTAAATCTATTTAAATTGAGGCGAAGCAAAGGCGAGTCGCTAGTGTAATATAATAATACAATACGATATGTTTGTATGTTAATGTTAAAACTGTCCCGGAGTGATGAATCGCTTTGCAAAGGACCCCTTATTTCCTTGTTTTTGTTGAGAATTACTTTAATTGACCATCTATAATATACACTTACCTTTCCTTTGTATGATGACCCTGAGCAAAGGCCTCGCCGTAAGCAACGCTCGCGCCAGATTGTCGTCATTGTTGATAGGTAGGAGATCTCCATCTCGGGGATCAGTGTAGGAGATGAGGAACGCGACGTCGTGCAGCCGATGCAGCTTCTCTATCAGCGCTTTGAAGTCTTCATACTTGAGCTTCTCCGTGCGACTGAGAGAGAAGCGTCGGAACTCCGCGTCAAACTGTGGACGGACGAGTCTTGCATTAAAATCAACTTTGTGAAACGAATGCTGTAAGTTTGGCAGGGAGGGTTATTGTTGGTGTAAAGGAAGACGTTGATTGCCTCGTTCGTCTAGTGGGCGTGACCGTGACAGTTGATCATGCGGTCCAGGATCAGAATCCCGGGTTGATATTCTAATCTCATCTGATAATCTACCATGATGCCAAATTTCAAATTTCTAAGTCACCTATAAGAGGTCTAGGTTTTTGATGAGTGAATCAGTGATTGATAATAATTTAAAATTAAAAATTTTGTACAGCCGACTTCAATATAAGTTATTAAGAATAACTCAAAAACTATTGGTCTGACCTTGATCAAATTCAGATGGGACCACACGAGAAGTATCAGCTTTCAAATAAAAAAAGAATCATCGAAATCGGTTCACATAAAAAAAAACATACAGACGAATTGTGTACCGTCTCCTTTTTGGAAGTCGGCAGAAAATAGCACTTTTCAGACCTTAATAACTCAAGAAATTATAAACTATTAATGAAATTGAGATTCGATGTATTCAAAGTGTCCTTAGTTTTTGAGTTGTAAACATAGATACACACTGCCGATGTCACGCAATTTACGTGGTGGCTCTACCATGCTGCAGCTATATTACCGGTATAGTTGTAGCATGAAGGTTCAGCTGGACCGGGAAAAAACCGCGCTCTCACAGGATACCAGCGTAATATAGCAGCTTAACGCTGCTGTGTTTCGTATGGTGAATGTAGAGAACCGGAGACCCTTTTTACTGGAAACGAGGCATTCAATCTTAGTTCTCACGGGTGACAACGCATCTGCATTTTGATTCGTTATCGAGGATAGATGTACGTGTCTATCGGCCACAGTAACCACTTACCATCAGGTGGACTGTGTGCTCGTTTGTACATTTTATTCTATTAAAAAAAAAAACTAGGCTGTCTGTAAATTCCAATGATACATTTCGGAAAGAAGAAGACAAGCTGACTCCTTTTTGCGATGAAGAGACATGCTTGTGATTTGGAGGTGTTGTATAGTGGTGAAACAGGAGAGAATCCTTACATCTCAGTGTTGAATATTACAAGATTGGCATCGCCCATTCAGAAACAGCCTGCAGTGAGAGATTCACGCGCTCAACCATGGCTTCTCTTTCGGATAGAATTTGATCACGACTGTCCGAGCACTCAGCTGTATCTCCCAAATTGTGCTGTCATAATTTATATTAATAAAGATAAAGATATCGCAATAATTATTATTTTAGATAAGGGCCAAGTGTCTAAGAAATAAAACTTGAAAACCTAATTCTATCCAGTAGTTTTTCCGTGATGCGCGCACAACTGCAAACTCTATCATTTCATTTATGTATATAGATATAGATATAGAAGATATTCCACGCATTCGAATTAAACGGTTCGCTTAGACATAGACATAGACATGCATTTATTCAGCAACTTACACTCATACAGTTTTGATACAGAAAATAAAATAATATATAAAAACATCAAAGATAAAAGTAAATAACAAAAAAAAGTCATAAAATGATCCGATTGCATGAGTGATGTGATGCTGAAAAGGGCACTGACTCAACATAATGCTATCATGCTATCGCAGGATTGCGGTAGCGTTGGTTTTCAGCAATGCCCATTGAGGTTGGACTCGCCCGCGAGGATAGTATATTCGCTTTATTTCTATTTTCGAGAAAGATGTTATCAAAATAATAAAATAAAATAATGGTAATGAAAAAGGATGGGAACTTTATTTATGCAGTAGGTAGCAGTAGGTACATATAAATGTATATAATAAATAATATAATGAGAATTTACAATAAAACAATATAGATTTTTATATTATACTATGAAAATATAATGCAGCTATGTTATCCGCCCTAAATGTTAAAGTGACAAAAATATTCTTTTACTTTTACCTTGAAAAGGCTGATGGTATTTAGTTGGCGGATAGGTGGGGGCAAGTTGTTCCAGCATTTAGTAGCTGCATATCGGAAACTACCGCGTAATGCTGCCGTTGTGTGTTTTGGTATTGAAAGGACATTTGATTTTGTTCGTATGTACTTAAAATAACCGTCCTTGCGCCATTTTAGTTTTTCTAATAGATACCCGGGCTTTTTGTTTTGAAAGATACCGAACATTAGTGTTGCTAAATGTAGTGCTCTTAATTGGGACATTCTTAATAACTTTGATTTATTTAAATAGGGACTGACGTGCGTTCATGGGGGAATGTGGTGTATATACCTGGCACAAGCATTTTGAATCCTCTGAAATTTTCAATTTAATATTATCGTTCTTCTCGTTGAGCTTCGTCTTTTATAATGTGTACAGAAAATTTCATTTCTGTTTATATTCTAACGCATAAACTGCGGGAATTGTTCGAAGAGAAGGAATTGCTTGGATTAATTCCAGAAGCTGAATTCTACCATCGTACTCTGCGACAAAACTCGAAATTCCATCTACATTATCTCTATGGTTGACACGACCACAATGTGGATTTTACTGGCGCCACCAGTTCTTCCAGACCGATACGACTTAGGGGCCCTTGAAGATAATACTAAATTGAAAATTTAACACCCTTAACAAAAAGAGCAAATGATCTTCAAACGGCTGAAAAGATTTTATAGATTATCAAAAAATAGCTGCTCAGTCCAAAATTTCCGAAAGGAAAAAAAAACGGATGGCTTCCCTTCTGTGAGAGCCTATCTCCACGATTCCCTTCTTCTCTTGTTTGGCGCAAGTGTCAGGCGCTTCTGTGGTGCTTAAAATTATAGTAATCCCCCTTGTGCAGACCCTTCCTATTAGCTAGACGACTTCAGTAACAGACTTGCTCTAACCTGGGTTCCATTGGGAGGAGAGATATTTCCTAACTCTAAATCATTCCCTCCTCACTCATCCAACTCTTTTAATAACCTTAATGAACCATTTTCAATAGCTGAACTCTAGTTAGTGCTTAGGCACCTAAAGGTTTCCACTCCTGGCATTGATGGTATCCCCTACTCATTTCTTGTTAATATGGATATTAAGTGTAAGCAGTTCTTTTTAAGCATAACTAACTTTGCTTTTACAACCGGTTCCATTACTGATGATTGGAAAACTCATATTATTATACAAATTCTAAAATCTGGTAAGGACCCTTCTTCAGCATTAAGTTATCGCCCTATTGCTATTTCATCAATCTTGTCTAAAATCATGGAGCACTGTTGTTAATGTTGTTCTCCCACTGCTCAGACAAAAAATGCATCAGCTCAACATTCCTGAGAGAATAACCAATTTCGTATCAAACTTACTTTCACATAGACGCATATTAGTCTTCAAACTTTGTCCCTTGTAACAGTCGGTCAGGGACTCTCCATATAAGTCCCACAAGAATTTGCCATTTATTATAAAAAGTTATTAGTTAATGTTCACTCTCCTCTTTATCAATCCCGTAGTAATCCACTTTTCAATATCCCATACGAGGTTCTAATTTTCAACCCAGACATTATTCTAAATTACAGAATAGATAAGAATGATATTGAAGCAAATAACAAATTAAATATGCTCCTCCTCAATTGGCATGATTGGTTAATTATGTACACTAATGCTTCAAAGCTAAGTTACTATGGCTTAGTTAAGTCCGCAGTGTGGATCCCTACAAGATTATTTTAAATTTTAACTCTCTGCCTGAGTCATCTGTATTCACAGGGGAGTCTTTAGCTATCTTAGAGGCAGTATTATATGTGGAATCTCACAATCTGGAAAGGACTCTCATTTTCTCAGACTCCCTCAGTTGCCTTCAAAGCATAGCATCCAGTCCTTTTCACTCTAATATAAGATACTCCCTAATTTTAAATATTAGAAAGTCTCTGTACATCTGCCATAAAAAAGGGCTGTGGATGTCTTCAAGGCAAGAGTGAATAGGCTTTTGTTAAGTCAGTGCTCTTCACCATCTTAGGCTATATCACTACTTATACTGGCTTATAATAATATAAAAAAATATCAATGTCAGTAAATCCAGTTTTGACTATATTATTTCTTTGAACAGTTGATATCAGAACAGCGTTTTTTACACTATTGCCCTAGAAGGGTAATGTTTTTGAGATAATGTATGTATGCATCTATGTCTATTTCTTTGGCATGTTCTGTAGCCTAAACAACTTAACAGATTTTAAGGTCACTTAACAGATCTTAATAAGGTGGCATTAAATTGATCTTAATTGTGGGAGTGACATAGGATATACAGTGGATTTCAGATATAACAACGATGAAGGGACCACTCTATTTTCTTAATTATATCCGGAAGTTGTTACAGGCAAAGGTAACACATTACAGTTGCTACTCAGAATATCACTTTGTAACTGAACCATAAATTTAACTCCGAAACGTACACGCTTCCCTACCTACTTAGCTGAGATCTATAAACAAAAGGTAAAGGTCTCCACACTTGCTGACCATCTGTATGGATGTAAACAAAAGAAAAGAAATGTTTGTGAAAGAAAGAAATCTTTGTGTCTTTGGCGGCCGACTCCGGTCGCAATATCTGCATGGGATTTCTAGGAATTTGTTACAAATGATTCATTAAAAACAGTCGCTACACCCAAACTCGGCGTTACATCCAAAGTCGCTATAGCCTATAACATGCTAAGCACTATAACATGAATTTTGTACTAAATTATGCTTTAAATTCAAGGGACTTAGATTTAACATCGCTATAGGTAAATGGTTGCTACAATAAATGAAATCCACTGTATAATATTTATATATTACATCTGAAAAAGGTTTTTTTTTCAGTTAACTTTTTTTAATTACTGTTTTAACCATTAAGCTTGTTTGTTAAACATATCTAAGTTGTTTTCATAAAATAAGTGTAAAAAACGAGCACACAATCCACCTGATGGCATGAGGATGCTGTGAAAAAAGAAAGTGGTAATCCAATACAAAAAAATTCTCATGTCGCAGTGTTTGTTACCAAACTCCTCCGAAATGGCTGCACCGAATTGTATGAAATTTTGTGTGCATATCGGGTAGGTCTGAGAATCGGCCAACGTCTATTTTCCAAACCCCTAAATGATAAGGGTGACCCACCCCTATATATTTTTTTTTATTTTTGTGACAATTTTTTTTTATATTTATTTATTATGCTTTAACATTGAAAAATACATAAAACTTAAAATTTTCACCCTTCCATGATCAACCCCTGTTTTTAAATCGTGATTTTTAAAACTAAAAAATATTTCCTAGAAATATATGGCAAAACAACGTTTGATGGGTCAGCAAGTTTTCTTATAATATTTTTAGTTTTTAGGGTAATTACACTCCGTGTGATTAAATTTACCATGTTTTAGATGAGTGAAGTATGCAATTATTTATTTATTAACACAGTTTTCTTGGAAGTAAATCTTTGAGTGACATTTTAATTTGATATTTTTCTTCATTAAGCGAAAACTTAAGAAATAATAGAAAACTCTGAAAAAGTATTACATCCACCTTTCATCTCAGAGATGCTACATAGCATGCAGCCCGTTTGAGTCTCCACATCTACACTGGACCCCCAGAGAGCACCGGATCATTCTTAGTGATGATACTGTCCCTCTCAATGTCTATTCATATTTATTTGAAGACATAAACAGTATTTTAAAACTTTAGTTTTGTTTTGCCTAATTATGCACATATGGGCAAAAGACAGTACCATTTGTGGATGGACTGTTGTATCCCATGACTGGACCTATTTGCCTACTTGATATGCAGTATGAGTTTTTATAAGCATTTATGTGTCACTTCTTAAAATCTAAAATAATTTTTGTGTCAGTAAGTTTGTGTAATAGTGCTATAAACTTGTTTGACATAGTTTTATATTTCTATTTGGGAACTAAAACCTCGCTTTTTCTGCTCATTATTTTATCTTCTATAGTTAATGTTATACACAGTGAAGAGTCAAACATTTGAGGAAATCTTTTGAAATACATATTACTTATAAAAAAAAAATAGTTTTTACTCGTGTTTTATAGGTTGTTGTATAATTTTTTTTATATGTACATATATAACACACAATTTTTTAGATTGACAACCTCGAAGTTAGGACAATAACTTATACAAAAAGTTTTATTCTGGAATCAAAGTAAAAAACATGTATTCTTTGAACAGCGCTTATTACTGAATGGCTGCTAATTTAACTTATGACAGCAATTTGTTCCATTATCTAATTGTAGCTTCTCCAGATTCGGTGTAAATAGAAATTTGTTCTTACATACCTTGGTTTTAACTTCTACACTTTGGCTGTCGATACGAGCTGCAATTTTGTTCTTCGACATCTCGAAAGCATTTAATACACTTACACTAGAATTATAAATCTATTTTTAAAACATTTAGGCACTTGATTTGTTAAAAAACATTGTAAAACATCAAAAGTTTTTAAATAATTGTAGTTGTTCCATACACTCGTAACTCTCGCGTCGTAATTTTATAAGATGCTGTTTCGTTTACAAAAATTTTACAGTATTAGTAATAGTAAACCAATCAAATCTATCTAATTTGCTCAACTTCCTTTTTTATTGGACCACTGAAAACGACAAAGAAAACAGATATTTTACGTTTCTACGTATGCAATATTATGCATTTTTGTCGTATTTAAACTGTATTGTAATCTATGAGCAGTAACTACTAAAGCGTTCATTTCATACAACTTTATAATTCCTGTACATACAACTTTATAATTTGTGGTTCATTTCGAGTTTGCCGTCGTCGACCGTTATGACATCACAGCTGACGGTACCGTACCGTCACAGAATAAATAAGTACAGAAGTTGCACTATTTTAATGTTGACTGCTTGCCGACGTTTTAATAGCCTACATAGTTATTATTAAGTTACGAAGCTTGCGAAGTCGCTTATTGATTTCACGATGTCTGTCCGTCTGTCCGTCTGTCCGTCTGTCCCACGATTATCTCGAGAACGGTTTTGAATTTTCAAATTCTGTTTTCAGCAATCGATTACTGATCACCCAGGCATCTGAACCTCCTATTTTGAAACTGATTGTTCAACGGCAACCGTTAGAAACCGCTACAAAGCTGATTTCTTCGCCACTTTGCTATGCTGTTAGCTTGCTAGGTTTATTAATCAGATAAATCGCGCACGCAAGCTAAATAAAACTTTATCGCTGCGCGCGGGCGTCCGTATTACTTTGCATCTTTTCTCCGTACGACGTCACAACGGACTTTTCGTGGTTGCTAAGGGCTGTTAATAAAGAGTAATAATTACATTGTGAAATGGTAAGTTACTTAGGTAAAGTACCTATGCTGACTATAATCGAGCATATTATTTAGTATGTGAGTTCTGTGATGCCCAACGCATGCAACTTCCAAGGTCATTCGTCGGAAATCGCGATGCTTGGTTCGTATAGGTAGATAGCGTAAACAACAAATACGATTTCTAACAGAAATATGATCATAATTTATTTAGTTGAAAGTCTTGTAAACAAAGTTTTAATTTCAGTATTTTCGGCTATTATAACTAAAAATATTTTAATTACAAAGACGAGTATAGGTATGTCTGTAGGTACTTGCGTAGTGAAATAAATTTCAACTAAGTTTTGTAATAAAGTACTTAGGTAGTACTTGCTTCTATAGTTAAATACTTACTTAATTATTTTTCCCTATAAGTACCTATCTAACAAAAAAAAAATTACCTTTCATTATCTTTCGCTAACTCAAAAACTGATATATTATCTGAATCCTTTTAACAGGCGTATTACAAAAAACGCGAAATTACAAGGTCTCCTCGTTAAAATTGTATGTTTATCGTTCTGTTATATCCCTTTTTACAACGCAGTTAAATCTTAGTAAGCATTTATTCAATCCCACGGTACTTTTCCTATATATGACGTCAATCAGTAATTGTATTGTTCTTTTCCATATTAATTTCATTCCATTTTACAGTCAGTTAGATTCAGAGCCCCGGGTAGATCGGACATAGATTCCGATACGTATTAGAGTTCGGAAGTCAGGGTTAATATTAATTGTGTGTGTAAACTTTTTATAATAAACCCTTAGGTTTACCTTGTGGTTTTTTTTTAAAAAGTCAAACGGGATCGGCCTCCTAACAAATTGGTGTCAGAAGTGGGATGCCAAACAGAAGGTCATAGAAGACATTGGCATCCGAATCCGAGGTCCCCGAAATCATCAAGGTCGACATTAAGCCTTAGCCGTGCCTAAGCCTGCACCTACCACAATTTTGGACGACGATCAGCCTCCGCTCTGAAGCGTGAGCCCGCTCCACTTACACCTGGTCCTGAAATCTCCCGTCTGGCCGACGATAAGTCTCCACCAGGAGCCCGCACCAGCTGGATCTAACTCACCAACAAAAATTATTTCAAGAACTTTCTACGCCTTCCGGTCCTGCTATTTCCCACGACGTGACGGAGTCACCGCGTCAGCGATCTCGCCTGCCAGCCGCCACGAGTGTAACGTTTCACCTAGCTATTGTTACGACGCTTAAATGCTACGTGTAGAAATTATTACCATTCTGTAAGTCATTTTGTATTCTGTTTAAATTTAAAATTTACTTTTATTTTACACTGTTTCTGTACTATTACCAACCTTTTACGTTGTTTTATTGTGATTATTTTATATAAGTTTAATATTTAAAATTTAATTCTATGTCGCTTAAAGCAGAAAAAGGTAAAGAAAATATGTCGGAAAGAATCACGCTTTCATTCTTGACGAAATTTATAAAATCCTATAATGGGGAGAAAGATTCCCTACCCGCTTTTCTTACAAACTGCGACAATGCAATGTCGTTAGCTACACCAGAACAACAGCCTATTCTGTGCAAATTCATCATCTCACAACTAGAGGGAAAAGCACAAGTTGCATGTAGTTTAAAAACCTTTGAAACATGGAATCAAATAAAATCATTTCTCCGTTCTACTTTTGGGGAGAAAAAACACGCGACACATTTACTATCAGACTTGCAAAACTGTAAACAGTCATCCGAGGACGTCACTAAGTTTTCTTTAAAATTAGAACAAATTTTAACAAAAATTCAATCAGATATACACTATAGTTGCAAAAACGCTGAAGAGCTTCCAGGTAGAATAGCCGCCATGGAGGATCTAGCATTAAATACATTCTTGTTAGGGTTAAATCCTGCTATTTCTACTATTGTTAGATGTAGGAACCCTCAAACTCTAAATGAAGCTGTTCAATTAGCGATAGAAGAGGAAAAATTACAAAATCTCCAAACATGTTCAAAAAATTCAATAAAACAGTGTAGTATATGTAATAAAGTAGGCCATGTTGCTATTCAATGTTTTAAAAATAAAAAACATTCTAATTATAATCATAATAAACAAATTTCGCATTTATCTAGTTCTAATTCTGGTAAATTAATGTGTAATTATTGCAAAAACATAGGGCACACTATTGATCAATGTAGAAAGCGACAATATAATATGCAACAACGTCAAAATTTTAATCATAACTCTAATTATATAAATCGTAGCCCAAATAATAATTCTAATTTTATAAGTCGTAACCCTATTTCCAATTCTAGTTCCAACTCTGTGCCTATGCACATGACATATGATAACGACGACGCTGTCGATAACTCTAACTCTTTAAACTGAATAAGATTTCGGATGCGTGTCTGCCGAAATCGTACTATCGTAACGACACGAAAACAATTAATACTACTTTTTCTACTAAATCTTATAAAAATCCTTATGCTAAATCTTATTCTAATTCTTATTCTAACTCATCTCGGCAATGCTTTAGCAAGCAACCGAGTCATTCTAGCTCATTTACATCTCAGTTACCCAAAGAGGAACTGAGTCATTATAAGTCTATTACATCTCAGCAACCCAAAGAGGTGAAGCTGAGTCTTGCTAGTTCTTATGCATCTCAGTTGACCAAAAAGGTACAACCGAGTCCTACCAAATCGTTTACTATATCTACATCTCAGCAACCCAAAGAGGTGAAGCTGAGTCTTACTAGTTCTTATGCATCTCAGTTGACCAAAAAGGTACAACCGAGTCCTACTAAATCGTTTACTATATCTTCATCTCAGCAACCCAAAGAGGTTAAGCCGAGTCTTAATGAATCTTATTCTAATTCTATTCCTATCTTTGAAACGAGCATAAATACATGCAAAGTTTCGTTACCATATACAAATTTATTTACAAAATATTCTCCTAAGTGTCTCAAACTTCTTATCGATACCGGCGCGAGTGTCTGTGTCATTAAACACTCATGTTTAAAAATGAAACATGAGCTTCTTAAGGACAAAATAAGAATCAAAGGTATAAATGATACGGATACATATTGCGAAACGCTAGGCTCAATCTACTTACAATTTTTATTAAGTGATGAAACTTACGAGTATAAATTTTACGTTATTAACGATAATATAAATCTTAATTACGACGGTATTATTGGTACAGATTTTCTTAAATATTTTAATGCTAATATAGATTATAGCTCTAAGATAATGACTCTGTGTGGTTACCAAGTTCCCATTATATTTCATCAGCCAACATACATCGTTCCGGCACGCTCAGAAGCCGTCATTGAATGCGATATATCAAATTACTCGGTCGAGCTTTATCACAATAATGAAGGCTTAGTTCTAGATCATACCTTAAGCGAGGGTATTTACGTCGCGAATTGTATTGTGTCAATAAAACCAAACAAAAAAGTAAACATCACCGTTTTAAACACGACTGACACAGACTTAGAAATTAAAGATTATTTCGTAGAATTGACACCGATCGATTATAATAATTCTATTTCCTGCGAAAATCCTATATCTAGTAAATGTTTGTATTCTATTTCTACTTCTAAATCTAATCGAATAGATCGAGTATTAAGTCTTTTACGCTGCTCCCATCTCAACGATGAAGAAAAGAAAGCACTTTTAAATTTCTGTTCCGATTATACGGATATCTTTCACCTCGAAGGTGAACCCCTTTCGTTTACGAATGGCATCCAACATTCCATAGATACGGGTAACGCGGCCCCAGTTCACGTAAAATCATATCGCTTCCCTGAGTGTCATAAGGAAGAAGTCGATACACAAATTCGCAAAATGCTAAATCAAAACATAATTCGTCCCTCTGTTTCGCCTTGGAGCGCCCCTGTATGGGTAGTCCCGAAAAAATTAGACGCTTCTGGCAAAAGAAAGTGGAGAATAGTCATTGACTATCGCCGTCTTAATGACATCACAGTTTCCGAAAGTTATCCCCTGCCTCTTATCACCGATATCCTAGATCAATTAGGCCATTCCAAGTATTTCACAACCCTTGATCTTGCCAGCGGTTTCCACCAAATAAAGATGGATCCTAAAGATGCCCCAAAAACGGGATTTACTATAAGTACTAATTCGAGCATGTCTGGTCACTACGAATTCACTAGAATGCCCTTTGGTTTAAAAAACGCTCCTTCTACCTTCCAGCGCCTCATGAATACTGTCTTATCAGGTTTGCAAGGTCTACACTGTTATGTTTATCTAGATGATTGCATAATTTATAGTCATAATTTAAATGAACATATGGAAAAATTAAAACTAGTATTCAATAAGCTGCGCGAATACAATCTAAAATTGCAACCCGATAAGTGCGAATTTTTAAGACGTGAAGTAACTTATCTTGGTCATATTATCACCGATAAGGGTGTCTCTCCTAATCCAGAAAAAGTAAAAGCAGTGTCACAATTTCCAATTCCTAAGAGCCCTAAAGAAATTAAATCCTTCCTAGGCCTAATAGGCTATTATCGCCGATTTATTGATAATTTTTCTAAATTGACAAAACCACTTACTTCTTTATTAAAAAGGGATACTACTTTCCACTGGTCTCAAGAACAACAAATTGCTTTCGATGTTTTAAAAGAAAAATTAATCACTGCTCCGCTGCTCCAATATCCAGATTTCTCTCAACCGTTCATAGTAACTACAGATGCAAGTAATTATGCCGTAGGCGCAATCTTATCCCAAGGTCTTGTAGGCAAAGATAAACCGATAGCTTATGCATCACGTACTCTAAACCGTCCCGAAGGCAATTATTCAACTACCGAAAAGGAACTTCTAGCCATTCTATTCGCAGTCAAAACGTTTCGCCCTTACCTCTACGGTAATAAATTCAAAATAGTTACCGATCATAGACCATTGGTATGGCTATTCAATGTCAAAGACCCAGGTAGTAGACTCATTCGTTGGCGCTTAAAACTCGAAGAATACGATTACGAAATTGTTTATAAACAAGGCCGTCTTAATTCTAACGCCGATGCGTTATCTCGCTGTCCCGTTAATGTTATAGATATTAACACTTTAAATAATTCTAGTTATGAAAAATATTTTAAAGACCAATTTACAAATAAAACTCCTATTTCAAATACAATAATCCTAGAATGTACTCAAGGATTACACCTATCCAAACTAAAAACTATTGCTTGTCCCGTCTCTTTAGATTTTGACTCATCTATACCTCACTGTGAAGAAATATTAGCACAATTAGACAAGCCTGACGACTTATTAAATTCCGAACGCGAACCATTTACAATTCAATGCGTAAAGGATAAGAATAAATCTTACTATTTTATGTACACTAAAATTCATCATTATGAAGAAACCAAATTTAAAGATATTTACAATTTAATTATAAAACTCAGAGATAAAATTTTAATCGAGAACCCTGATATTACAGATCTCGCCTTATCAGACTTTTCAGATCCATTTTCTAAGCTAGCTTATATTAAAGTATATAATATGATTGCCTATATTTTTCATAACACTAACATTAAAATTCATATATACAAAAATCAATTAATTTATCCTACTCCCGTCGAAATCCCTAAAATCTTAAAAGAGAATCACGATTCACCTATTGCGGGTCACCCAGGTTCAAGTCGTATGTATAAACGAATTAAAGCCGCCTATTATTGGAAAAGTATGCGCTCTGACATTGTAGATTATGTAAAGAAATGCCAATTATGCCAAATTAATAAACCATTAAGAATGTCCAATAAGGCCCCAATGGAAATAACCTCTACTTCCACTAGACCGTTTGAACGATTAGCTCTTGACATCGTTGGTCCTTTACCTGACGCAGGTTTTCAAAAATTCAAATTCATCCTTACATTACAAGATGATTTAACTAAATTTTCAAGTGCTTATCCCCTGGTCACAGCTACCAGTGAAGAAATAGCCAGAAATCTTGTACATTTTATGTCTCTCTTCGGTTTCCCTAAAACAATCTTAACGGATTTAGGTACTTGTTTTACGTCTGATTTATTTAAAGAATTAACTCAAATCTTAAAAGTCAAGGCTTTATTTACTACTCCTTACCACCCACAGACAAATGGAGCTCTAGAACGCTCACATGCTACTTTAAAAGAATACTTAAAATCTTTCGTTAATGAAAACCAGAACGACTGGCATTGTTATTTATTTACCGCAATATTAGCTTATAATACTACCCCTCATTGCACTACCAATTTCACTCCTCATGAATTATTATATGGTTATAAACCTAATATCCCTAATTCTCTATATGAAACGAACAATAATACTACTTATAATGAATATATTCGAGCTTTACAATATCGAATGCGTTTTAGTAGAGAAAAGGCCATTCAAAATATAATTAATAGCAAAGAAAAATCCAAACAATATTACGATGTAAGTTCACGCGAAATTTCTTATAAAATTGGTGACTTAGTTTATATAAAACACCATCACCGACTCCGTAAGGCCCTATCACCTATATGGAAAGGCCCATATAAAATTATAAAAGTCCATAATAAGCACAACGTTACTTTACAAGTAGGTCGTAAACATGTTAAGTATCATATAAACGAGATTAAGCCTGCTATTAACACTCCTTAAATTTAACTTATTTTATATATTTTTCAGAGCTTTATGCTATGGAAGCCAAAGCCACGCTGAGTCGAGGATCATACCTATATCACATAGTCCTGGAATTTATTTTGAACCTATTACGCATATTAACTTTTATAACGATTATTGGAAGGTTATAACACATATAGACCTTATACCTTTAGCTCCTTATCTCAATAAAATTGAAAATTTATTATATGATACCTTAAACCTTTGTTCCAAAATAAATACTGATGAATTTTCCCAATGTAAAGATTTTTCAAACCCTATAGAGATTTTAATAAAATATAATTACGTCAAATTGCAATCCCTAGCACATATAATCAATAATAATCAATCGCCAAATAGAGTTAAAAGATCTCTAGAATTTGGAGGCGAAATTCTTAAATTTTTCTTCGGTACTCTAGACGCAGATGATGCGCGAAAATATGATGCCGCGATAGAATTATGTCGGAAAAGTGAAACAGAACTATTTAATTTATTCAGAGACAATATTCACATAATTAAATCTACCATAAATAATTTTAATGCCACTATTTATAAATTAAACCAAAATGAATTAAGATTAAACTCACAAATTAATAAAATGAATGAAATCCTTTCGCAAATCACAAAAACCGATAATTTACTTATTAACATTTCTAGAATAAATAATTTATTGAACATAATTGAAAGCTCCTTACTTGCTATTTCTAACTTGCTAGACACGACTATAAATGCTATCCTATTTTCCAAGGTAAATGTTTTGCATCCTAGCGTGATTAGCCCTTTAAGTCTTTATAATGAATTAACCAAGCATATCAATCAAATAAATAAACGTTTAGATTTTCCAGTGCAATTGAACATACATAATATTCATTCGTTAATTGATGTTTCGAAACTTAGTTCATATTATTATAACAATAAGATTGTTTTCAGCTTGCAGATTCCATTAATAACACCTGATAAGTTCATTGTTTATAAAAATATCCCATTACCGACTCCTCACGACGAGTCGCATATACAAACATTTGCACTTATTCAACCTTCTAATTCTTATATTGCTTTAAGTGACGATAGAATACATTATACTATGTTTAATAACTTAGATGATTGTAAATTTATTAATAATAACTATTCTATTTGTGAACTATTTACTATAACGTCTAGCATAAATAATCCTAATTGTGAATCGAAATTATTAACAGAAGTAACTCTTTCCTTACCTTCTGAATGTAACTCCAAGTTATTATTTAGCCAAATCAATATTTGGCATAAATTAAAAAATAATAAATGGATATATGTACAATCCAATGTAAATAAATTAACTATCAAATGTAACGATGATATTACTGATCATTCTATTATTGGCACAGGTATTGTCAAATTAACCGAAAATTGTATCGGTTATTCCAAAACTATTCAATTATTGCCAACAAGTACTTATCAATTTTCGATTAAGTCAACTATAGATATAAGCTTTGACATAACAAGAGATGATTGTTGCAAAAAAGATGTATTTAATAAAAGTTTACCATATTTAACGCCAATCTCTCTAAGCAAAGTTAACTTGGATTCCTTAAAATATGCAAATCATCAGCTAGATAGTTTAGAATTTGAATTAAATAATCTTCAAAAGGAATCACATTTTATAAAATACGGTTCATACTATTCCACATTTACTTATATTTTAATTGTACTACTATTTTTGTACTTAGCCTACAAATTATTTAAATGTTCCAGAAATCGACACAATAATAGTGGACATTGTATACAAATATTTAATAAGTGTAATAATAAAAGTCATCGAAACATAATTCTAAAACTACAAATTCAATTGAGATGATTGATATGTCAACATCTGAAGAAGATAATAACTCACCCAAATCTTTACCAAATTGTACTAATTGTGAACCTTATAGAACTGTACACAAAGTTCACTCTTCCTCCGGAAGAAATCTTAATTTCTAATTTTATTCAATTTTAGTTTACAAAAATGTTTGTATTAAAACAATTGATTAATTTTATTATTATACAATTTCAATTTCTACTTTGTCATTTTATATTTTGTAATTGCTACATTTTACTATTTTTTATTCAATCTAATTGTGATAAGTATTTTTTAATTTTAAATGTGTATTGTTATTTAATTACATACAATGTTAAAATGAAAATTGTAATCGAAACTACTATTTTGTTTATTAAAAATCAATTTCTACTCGTAATTCTACTAATTCATTTAAAATACTTTTAATTCTAGATTTTACTATTTTACCTTTATATAAATTCATTGTTCTATTTTATATTGATTATTTGTTAAATCTTACGCTGTTTCTTTTACGTAACTTAGTTACAACTTACTTTATCTTTATGTAAAATCGAATAGTTCGAAGTTTTATATTGTTATAAGATAAATTTTCTATGTTTTACTATAAATTTAATTTTCTATTTCTATATTTTGTAACGCCTTCCGACCTCTAACTATTTCTCTATTTCGAAACTTCGCTTTATCTTAATTTAGAAAAAGCTCAGTCAAAAGGGGGGAGCTGTTATATCCCTTTTTACAACGCAGTTAAATCTTAGTAAGCATTTATTCAATCCCACGGTACTTTTCCTATATATGACGTCAATCAGTAATTGTATTGTTCTTTTCCATATTAATTTCATTCCATTTTACAGTCAGTTAGATTCAGAGCCCCGGGTAGATCGGACATAGATTCCGATACGTATTAGAGTTCGGAAGTCAGGGTTAATATTAATTGTGTGTGTAAACTTTTTATAATAAACCCTTAGGTTTACCTTGTGGTTTTTTTTTAAAAAGTCAAACGGGATCGGCCTCCTAACAGTTCGTTGCTTGAAATAACAATTACTTGGTAAAAATAGTTCGTGTTCTCTCCTCAAATAAGCTCAGATCGGATTTTAGATAACTTATTTATTTAATCAGTAATAATCATTCTCCCGATGCATGTTTAGGCAAAAACTCTCGAAGACATGATGTGGGAGCTCTAATTTGTAGATTCTATTGAATATCGACCATCAAAAAAAAATATTTTTATCTCCCAAATATCTTACACTTTAATAATGATAGAATACATTTTCGTAATATGCCTTTCACGCTAGGAAAAAAAATCGCCATAATTCAAAAAACGACCGAAAAAGCTTCGATACAAGCCTCTATATTTCGGAAGTTCTACATCATTTAGACGTAAAACTTATACCAAAATAATCATCAACATTTGCTTAAACTATACTCGTACTATTATTTTTACTTTTTAAATCGTTACTATTATATTTTAATTAATTAAATAAAAGTACTATATATTTCACTACGCCGACCATCTGCGATCATTAACGCGCGAGCGCTTACCGAGGGTGTACCTGCGTCAGTTGATTTCGATACTACCGTAGTGTGCGTAGATTGCTATCGTAGTGTGCGTCGATTGCCTGCATGCTAGAGCAACGTCAACTACGATCGCAATTTTTGATCGATCGGTTTAAAACTATTTTATATAGTTATAATTTAGATCACGTCCCTTCCATTAAACATGGTAGGGGCAACGAGTCTGTAGCATTGGCACAATTGAGCAAACGAGAAAATATTATTATAGAAAAATGTGGTCTAATCATTGACCCAGATCATTGTTATTTGAGGGCTTCACCTAATGGTTTATACAGCGACGGTCTTATTAAAGTTAAATGTCCTATTACAGCTTTCGGAATAGATTTTGACGCGGCCTTTCGACAAAAAAAAGTTAAAGGTTTTAAATTCAGTGATTCAAGACTAACATTAAATCAAAATAATGACTGGTTTTACCAAAATGTCTAAATACTTGCCATAATATGTATTGGCCTAGATTATGCAGTAAAAGTACTAAAAATTTACAAAGACGACCAATTTTAGATTTTCAATATGTTACCCAAGTTACAAGCTTTTTATGAAAAGTGTGTACTGCCTGAAATTATCGACTCGAGAAAAGTTCGGTCAATGCCGTCGCAGCAAATATTTTTCTAATAAAAAATATGGTAATTGATTAAAAAAATATTAGTTACATTTGGTTGTTATATTTATTAAAACAGGCCGCAACCGTACTATTTATTTATTCATACCACTATTCTACCTGTAGTAGGCATAATCGATTATTAACATTCGATTACGGCGTAACAATTAAAATATTTACGTGTACTTATTTTGACACTAAATTTCATAAATAATGAATAATATATCAAAATGGTATATAATAATAAATTATATAACTATACAATAATAAATTAATAAGATAACAATAAAATGACACCCCAAAAAAATTTCCATCCACTGAACTCCATCCTAAGAAAACTTGTATTATGGAAGATCAAGATCGTTTAATCGCCATACTCACAGTATTATAGTGCGAGCGAGTGAATAGATATGAAAGAAAGTATCGGTCGCGTAGCTCGCCGCCCGCTTGGTGCGTAAACTACCTAAATTTGCGAAACGCCGAAATGTAAGAGGGCTCTTAATGGCTCATTAAGCATCTATCCCCGCAACAATTATAGTAGGAACGATGTTTTGTTATTATTGTTTATCAAATAGATAGATAATAATATACATATATATTATTCTTAAATTACATTAAAACTTTTTGAACTATTTTATCCTACAATTAAATATACTAAACACTAAACTAAAATTATTTCGACAAGTATTTAAACAACTATTTACAGAAAATTATTTACGTAAAAAGCGTTAAAAAAACTTTAATATTCAATCGTATAGAGCACGCTAGCCCCGACTGCGATCTACCCCTGGCGTAGCTCGCGATTGTAGGTAATTATTTCACGCAGGTATCAAGAGTGACAGAGGCCTGGTACCGTAGACAAAAAAGTAATCATGTTTATATTTTTTAATATTTATATTTTTAGTAAAGTTAAATAATAACAGTGAATATATACGTATCAGATAAAATAAAATCTTTTTTATAGCTTTATAATCGCTCGAGTCTGTGTCACTATTATCAGATCAGTCTCTCTGCCCACCACTGACCTCTATATATACAAGTAAGCTGGACTGGCTATAGTTCGCTCCCTTTCCCCTAAAGGGGGTCGCTTCCGATTGGGCAGAAAGGCCATACAGGCCAAAGCCAGTCCCACAGGTGGTGTTTAGTGGGTAGGCACTCCTTAGTAAGTCCCACATAACCACGCAGCCGGCTGCGTAGTATGCTATGAGCAATCACCACCTCCCTCCCCCGCTTCCGGAGGATAGCTTAGCTTTGGGCGCAAAAAAAACTGGCTATACCATACAAAATGCATCTGCCGATTTGAAACGTCCTCATTGTCCGTACCGGGAACTAAAATTTACATAATATGCCAAAGTCTGTTGTGTTATTTAAATTGTATCTCTGTATTTTGAACTTTTAAACTAAATAATGAAAGTATTTTAGTTGGTTTGATTACGTTTAATTTTATAACATAATATATTTATATTTATATATATTTATGATTTTCTAACATAATATAATATATTTATTAAACAGTGGTAGAGCCACGCGGCAGCTTTTGCTGTCGCACGGATGGGCCGGCCCGAACCGGGGTAGTACCACGACCTCACAGAAAACCAGCGTGAAGTAGAGGTTTACCTCTGCGTTTCGCTTAGTGAGTGCAGGTGGCCGGAAGTCCTTTTTACTGGAAATGAGGCATTCCATCTTAGTCCTCACGGGTGACAACGCATCTACATTTTGATTTGTAACAGAGTGTGCTCGTTTGTCACCCTATTCCTATAAAAAAAAATAAGAATTGTTTTTAGTAATAGTGAGTGTGCGTAATATATAAACTCTTTACCAAGAGGAAAGTGGGATAACATTCGACGAGTAAGTTAATTTACAGCTAATATTAAAAAATAAAACTATTTGATAATATAGGTACTTAAAAATTTGTTACTAATCTTAATATCGTAATTACCAACATGTTTGGCTTTATATTATTTAGTTTTGATAAACAATAAAATTCAATAGGGTTGTCGAGTTTCTTATCTATGATACTCATCAATGTTCTTTTCTATACATATCTGTTAACTATCAAAGTCGCCGACAATAGATAACTATCAAATGTTTATTAATTAACAGGTTTCCAACTGAACCTAGACTAAAATTATGGCTAAAAAGCATAAAAATTGTGAATTAGCGTTCGAAACAAAATCATTAATATAACGTGATTTACCTTTTTTTCCAGTCCTCTACAGAGATAGTATTTTACCAGAGCGAGATTTTGTATTTCTTTCTCAGACTGGCTTACACTTTTATCGGCTATTTTTTGCTTCATTAGATTCCACACATACTCGATTTGATTCAAAGTACGGTGGAAGGCGTAATACTACGTGTCCGTGACTTCGTCAATTTCATATTTTTTGGTAGGCTTCGAATGATATATTACATAGTATAATTCTCGCTTCGTCATCTTTGAGTCAAAGGATATACCATTTTCCTGCAATCACTTTTGCATAGCTTCTTTGCGTACCACTGAAGTCAGTGGTTTATCAATCTGGCGGCTGTAATACGGTGCATTGTCAAGCACAATAATGTTATTCAGAGGTAAGTTCGGTAGGAGATTTTCCTGTATATAATTTTTGAAATTATTTACGTCCATTTTATTATGGTAGTCCACTATAGTGCTTTTGCATTTATAAAAGAGCTCGGCACCTTTGACAAAACCATTCTCGCTGCCAGCTAAACCACAATCCAACGTTGTCCGGGGTTGAAATTTTTTTTGAACGCTTGCATCCGTGGCATTTTGCCAGCATTTTGAAACTGTATAGTGGCTGTGTTTCACGACTCAAAAACGAAATATATGACTGGTTTTTACGTAACGTACTCTCCATGCTGCTATCTCCGGTTTCTGAATAAGATATTGTCTTATATTTTTACATTTTGTAAACTTATATCCAAGCTTCGTTTTTATAATTTTCCAGAGTGACTTTTTGTCCAGAAAAATTGTAATCTTTCTTTGATTTTTATAATATTTTGCGCAGCGTAGGAACTTCCTTTTAAACGGTAAAGAAACGGTCAATTATGTTTCGGATTGAACACACCATGCAATCATCTATTTCCAACCTCTTTTTAGCTATTTTCTTTTTTCTCGGTGTCTTCAATTTTATTTCTTGTGCACTTGAATTACGGGGCTCAGGTAAGCTCGTTTTAAGTTTTTTTGCTTCAGTCTTCATATTTCTTAAAGTACGTTTAGATATACCAGTGGCGGCTGCAGTTCTCTTAATAACATTATTAAAGGATTTTTATAACGCCTGGTCCTTCTTTTCATTTTCCAACAACATCATTTCTATTTCCGACGGTGCAATGGGATGAGTAGGCAGTGTGCTGGCATAAGTATCAACTGCCTTTTCATTTATTAATCTTGCAATACTTTCCATAGCTTTGACATCTTGGACGTCATAAGGCGTATCAACTGCTTTTCAACATTTCTTGTTCAAAGAATGTCATTAGCTTATAAAATAAATTGCGTATGCCACTGTGCAAGACCTTTCCTCTTTTACTCATTATAACAAAACAAATTTATAACGTCAACAGAAACAAAACAAAAAAACAACAACAAAAATACCAACCAAAACGTGAACGCACGAGACCATAAAAAACGGACGTAAGTACACTTCGACGTTGCTATCGGTACTAAAATGCCGTGCCGGGAGATAACGGCATTCTTGAAGTAACTACTAGAAAAAAATGTAGTTCCTAATTGCGGGAAAATGTTATCTAGTGATATCTACAAATATCTACTCTACCACAGAATACTATAAATAATACCTTTTGTTAGATTTTATGTTATTGTATTTCTTGACTATTACTTTTTACCGAGAGTTCTGTAGTAAATGGTGTTCTGTGCTCTAATATCCTTTTTAGAAGAAATTATATACAAGGTTATTTTGTAATAATCGGCCAAATTTTCAGAGAAGGTTCAGAATATAGGCAAATGCTGAAGAAAAATTATTAAAAAAGAATCTCTTACATTCTTACTTACATATTTTTATCTTTTTTAAATTCAAAATGCGTGGTAAATGGTAATTCATTATTTTTAGTGAGCAACCGAAGATTCGGTTTCGGTTTAGGCAAGTTTCGACAAAAAAACCTTGTTTCGGTTTCGGCAAAAATCTGCCTAACCATCGGCGGCGCCGAAACTCAGTGTTTCGGATAAGTTCGTGACTCGTGTATTACTCATAATTATATTAGGTTAATGCTGTCATTGAATAATATATTAGTTTTAACAATATTTTGATATTGTTAAAAGTAATATAAGGGTGTAAGGGTTGATTTCTTATAAAATTTACTTAAAAAAGTATTTCTTAACGTTACATTGTTGATTTTTTTACTTTAAAACTAGCTGTTCCCCGCGACTTCACCGCGTTTATTTGGGGTTTTAAGTTTTTTGCGCGGAACCCTAATTCTTTTTCTAAAATAAAAGTAGCCTAAGTTACTCCTGGTGACATCGGCTATCTGCCAGTGAAAATCCTGTCAAAATTGGTCCAGCCGTTTCGGAGATTAACCGGAACAAACAGACAGACAGACAGACAAAAACTTTAAAAATTGTATTTTTGTTATTAGTACGGTATATATTTTCATATGCATTTAGTAAATAGCTGTAATTTTGACATTACAAACAGACACTTCAATTTTATTTATATGTATAGATAAATAAATATATTGCTACATGACTATTACAATTACTATTTTTCATTAACATGCACTACCTTTATGTATATGTTTAAAAAATATACCAGATTTCAGTTTATAATAAAAAATACGTCTAAATAAGTTTCCGTTTCGGCCGTAATTTACCAGACCGAAGGTTCGATTTCGGTTTCGGTTGAAAACCCTACGTTCGCAGTGTCAAGGGTTTTTGGAAACAATTTAAGCGTACATAGGGGATTCCTGCTTTTATTGTTTCACTAAGACAATGTGATTTACCATCTAGGTTAAGGGGTCTCAACGTTATGCTAGTCAATCCCTGCTATAAAAATATATTTTGTATTCCTCCCGCCACAGTTTGTTAATCTATGTACTATTGAGTGTTGGAATTTTTAATTAAAGGGAAGTGAAGAGAGGGGAAGATGGTCCACCCGATGTTAAGTGCTATTCTTTGCGTACACAACAACAGTACGACTTACGTCATTACGTCTTTCCCTACTTGATTAAGAGAAGTTCCAGTTAAGCTTTGCAACAGTAGTACCCACGCCAAGCTTGTCCGCCAAACAATAGAGCACTCGAACAGCAACAAAATGATCACAGAGTTACCTTTGTAAGTTTACATGATATTATCATTTTAAATTATTTTAATATCAAAAGGATGAATAAAAATGGTGAGAAATGTAACTGTAGTTATGTATACCTACGTAATTTGTTATTTTGCGTTGGCCCCGGAGGATTTAAACCAATTGTATTTATCCCATGCACCTTACCACACAGATGTCACGCCCCCACCTGTGGGTTCTGTGCCCTATTGGAAGATGCGTCCTCCACTTTGAAAATCTAGGGCTTCATTACTTCGTGTAGAATCTCCTAGTTAGTCTGTGCTTGATTACTACTGGGGTCGTAGTCACGCACTGTGTCAAATCTCCGTAATGAATTTTGCAAAATATGTCAGACTAGGCTGTATGGACATGGACTCCTTTGTATCTTATTATTAATGTCAAGTTGACATTGACAGTTGACACAAAAATAAAAATCTCAAATGATAACAAATAAACCCAAAAAATGACTAAATTAAATAACGCTGAAGCTGCGGCTCGTATGAATCCATGCTTGAAGGTTTTAATGAATTGTAACAAAATCTATCAAGTTGCATCCAAAATCTTTATATATTACTTGTCCGAAAAAAATTATCCATGTTTATCACTTACCGAAACTTACCCTGCATTATATAATTTTAGGAGCAAACCCAATCTTATGAATGCTTAAGTAAGAATGGATACGATCAAGAGAAATGCGAAGCTTACTTCGACAACTATAACACATGTAAAAAGTTTTGGGTAAGCATTCGTATTGAATACGTTATATTGTAAGCTTCATATCATACTAATTTGATAAACATTATTCACTTTAATAAAATGATTAACAGCAATCATCAATTTTAAATATGTGGTTAGTTGCTACTGCACTCCATAGACACCTGTAGTCAAGTTCAAACAAAGAATGCCACAGATGCTGTTGGCCCTTAAGACTAAGATGGAAAGTCTCACAGTTTGAAATTATACTTGCTCTCCATATTCTTCAGACTGCAATACAGCAATGCAAGCACTCCAATTCAGCATCAAATATAGGTAAGATTCCTAGGTAGTATTTTTTAACCCCCGATGAAAACGGAGGGGTTATATGTTTAACATGTGTATTTCTGTCTGTGATTTTGATTAAATTTTTTTTTGGTTGATAAGCGACTTGATGTTCAGCCATTTTAAGATTATCAGCTCTTTTTGTTTCGGGTAGTTATAAAATTTTTAATTTAAGTTGTCAATATCTTCTTTTTACTTCATTGTAACAATTTTGATGGTTAGAGATGAGGGTGATGCTTTTTTCAATACTGCACAGTCATTTATAGAAATGAAATTCAAATTTATCTTCAAAATAATGATAGATGATTTGCCACAAAAAATACTTTGTTTTCTTTTTATAGGATAGGGTGACAAACGAGCACACAGTCCACCTGATGGTAAGTGGTTGCTGTGGCCCATAGACATCTACATCTATCCTCGTTTGCAAATCAAAATGCAGATGCATTGTCACCCGTGAGGACTAAGATGAAATGAATATTTTCCAGTAAAAAGGGTCTCCGGTTCTCTACACTCACCATACGAAACACAGCAGTGTTAAGCTGCTATTTTATGCTAGTATTCTGTGAGTGGCCCTTCCCCGGTCGAGGCGACCCATTTGTGCTACAACTATACTACTAATATAGCTGCACCATGGCTCTACCACGTAAAAAAAGTTTTAAAAGATCATAAGCTCTTTTTGTTTGGAGGGGGGAGGGGGGGGGGGGTTTAAATTTTTAATTTAATTTCTTAATATCTTATTAGTATTTATTTCTTACTTGATTGTAACAATTCTAATGGTTAGAGATGGGGGTGATGCTTTTTTCAATACTGCAGTCATTTATAGAAATAAATAAATAAAATCTCTTTATTTCGGACTAATATCCATAATTGTTAGTAGGTACAAGGAAATTATAGCTATGTTAGTAATAATTAAGTGTAGACACGAATAATTAGTTTAAGTACAAACCAGGCCTACCTGAGGCACTAGGTTTATGCACATGCATATTCACCCAGTGTCCCATAATAGGACAATCTTGTAGGTTTGCTACTAATAGCCCTCAGTATGGTGTTGGAGCTACCACATATTCTGCGCATGAGCGAGGCGACACGTTTGTGCAACACCGTTTCGAAGCTATCAGTGCGCACTTGCGCATACATGCCCGACGCGCTGCAAAATCGCGGCAGACCCAACATCACCCTGAAGGCATTATTATACTGTACTCGGAGTGCGCTGAAAGCCTCCCGCGTATAATCAACCCACAGATTACGTGTACATTGTTTGGCAGAAGGCTTTAAACAATGTTATTTTAACTTCTGTGGTACATCGTGAAAATCTGCGGGCTAACATATTGCAGCGGACTGCCAACATTCCTTTCCCTCTCCATATCACAGTCATCCCTCAGCTTCTCGTTCACAATGTGACCGAGATACTTGAAGGACGTTACGCGATGTATAGCTACTCCGTTTAGGTACACTGGCAGTACATTAAGAGCTCTGCAACTGTCTGCCTTAAATACCATCAACTCACTCTTCTTTACATTGTAAAGAAGACCGTGAGACTCCGAAATGAAATTCAAAATTATGTCCTGTTAGATGATATTCCACAAAAAATATTTACCTTTCATATATGGTTTAAATGTGACATATTGACAACAAACAATGAAGATTGTTGAAATATTAGAGACAATCAGAACTAGACTTGAAATCATCAATGTAGCCAACAATTTGAGTTTGTTACAAATGTTGCATGTCAGCATGAATGCCAGATGCTCTGACCATGCAGTTACAAAATGCTAAAAATATATTTTGATTCTTTCAGGGTCAAGTATATAGAGACCGGAGAGCAAAAGGGATTCACCCATACTTACCTGACCTAGAAGACAGGGAAAAGATTAAGAGTGAATATATGAAAATGACTCAATGATTCAGACAGAAAATTAAATGTCAGTTATAGCATTATATTTGCAGTTAATTTTTAACTATAAGTCTTTGTAAATAGTAAAGATTAAAATTTTTATGTTTGACTTAATTGATTTTTCCCTTGTGAGATATATCCCCCCTGACAAGCCTTATTTCCGTGATGGATATTGAGTAGGTAACTTCATAAGAGAATTCGTGGTGGCGACATAAGAGAATCTATCACACCACTTTATCTCATTTCATTTCACTTTCTTTCCCTTTACTTGCTTAGTATATAGAGTCCTGTGGGTGTCGTAAGAGGAAAATCTCAGCTTGCATTTATATGCTAGTATAGCCATCTTGTTAGCACCAGACGTAAATTCCCAGTTAGAATCCGATAGGTGGCCCTGTAGTCTATTATTAACAAATTCTATATTTAAAAATAAAAAAGTGACTCATATTTACAACACATTACTTTTTTGATTGCAAGTGCTAAAAAGGAAATCATAATATCTGGGCCCCATAGATGACATGTTGGTCGAGGTGTTAATAAATGTTATCTATAATATAAAAATGAATCGCTGAATGTGTTGCTAAGCGCAAATCTAGAGACCCGCTGGACCGATTTGGCTAATTATTTTTTTATAATATTCCTTGAAGTACGAAGATGGTTCTTACGGAGAGAAAAATTAAAAAAAAAATGCCTGATAAAGTCTAAAAACAACACTTTTCTATATTCCCGTACAAAAGATTCGTAATAAAGTTTAAGTCTTAGTGGAGGGGTTCCGGGAAGGCAAAACAATTGAGTGACGTTAGTATCGTATAAATATTAATGTCAATATTTATACACACTGGCAGATAGCTGATGTTATAAGGAGTAACTTGGGCTGCTTTTATTTTAGGGTTTCCGCGAAAAATAACTCTACGCGGGCGAAGTCGCGGGGAACAGCTAGTATTCAAATAAAATTTATAGCGCCATCTACCGGAAAGGATAACGTTTGTACGGCCAGCTAGTATCTCGCAAATTAAGAAGTATTAGCTTAGGACTGTGCTTTGTGGTAACCTTTAATTTTTAGCGCCCCCTTGTCTATGTACAATATATTATATCATATCCATGTATTTATCGCGGATAGGCTTCAATTAACCACATACCTCATTTACCAAATTCACTTAACGATCTCAGCAATCTTGGATGGGTTGGTGAACGAAAAGCACATATTATCTTCACACTAGTGATGATACCCTCTATTAACTCTCTGACTGGTGTTAAGGCCGTTATTCAGACAATCTCGAGTTTAAGTTTAAACTCAAACTTAACAATACCAAAATTTGGGTATTATAGACCACAGAACACTATTACTCTATCAAGTGGTCTGGATTACAATATTATGACGACATTACGAAGTTTGAGCTTAAACTTGGGATCGAGTCAGTTTCTAATCTGGCCTTTGATTAGCTTTGTCTGTATTTGAAAATACTCATTTCAAAACAGAAATATTTTCTATGGCACTACGGCTATTTGCCGAGGGAAAATGAAACTAAGGAATATTTATTTAATCTTTTTTTAATTCGTGTTTTACGTGATATACAGCCAATAAGTGGTCAGCGTGTAAAAAAAGCTTATTACTAGTGCGGTAAATTTGTTTTATACAATACAACAAAGACAAATCGAAAAGTATTTATTTATCTATCTACAATAGTAGTTGTACATATTTTATTATAATATGCCAGTAAACTAATGTACTGGATACTGATTATCTCGCAGAGTCGACAAGAATCACTAGATAAGCTCATGTCAGAGATCTCTTTCACTGCAATTTTCAATCAATAAAAAAATGACGGTACCTATGAGGTTAACCAAGTTGACTTTCCATAATTGTTAACTGAGTAAATGAGGAATGATACTCGTGGCTTTATTAATTTTTAGCAGATTCAAAAAAAGGAAGAAAAAATTCCTTCCTATCTAAGGACAGAAAAATAGGGTCCGATTTTTGTTGTTGATGTAACTAATAAAGACGATATTCTAGTTATTTTGAGATTATGATTGCGTTTAGTCTACTTAAAAAGTTAATTATTTCATTCTTTTTAGTTCTTTGAAGTCTATTTATACTTTTTAAAAAATTTAATAATTGTATTTTTCTAGCCTTAATGATTGTAGAAAGTCAATTTGGCCAACCCTGCTGTGATATTTCTTACGCCCTTTCTTCTACAATCAGAAGAACTGTAGCAGGTTCCGTTGCCTTAAAATTAACTAATTGAGTGTAAGAAAGTGACTATCTGGCCACAATCGGCTAAGTACTTGTCACATTCATCACATCCTAATGATATTCGTGTTGCGGACTTGTCAGTTGCTGTACACATTTCTTAAAGTTAGGTAGCACCAACTTCAATATATATATATATATATATATATATATATATATATATATATATATATATATATATATATATATATATATATATATATATATATATTTATTAATTTACTAATCGTATAATTGGTTTACAGCTCTTATAAGACACTGAACTTGGTACTTCGTGCGACAGAGACGACACTACAAAGACTATAGTAGCCGATAGTCTCTTTCTAAAACTCGATGTACTTATAATGTTTACGGTTGAGTATTATAATCTTATATGTTGATAAATGTATTATTAAAAAACAATTTGACTTAAAATTATCAGGTTGACATTTGTACTGGAAAGGACCAGTGTTATATTCTTTTTCGGTGAAAAATTGTAAAATCCATTAGCTTATATACAAAAAGAAGCAGAAATGTAGGTAGAGCACGCGTAGTGGAGACTCGAAAACGTCCTATTTGGGACGTTTTGTATTTAGTCTAGGGATGGGCAAAGGGAAAAAATATATCGATATATATATCGAATCTATATTTTTAAACAGTATCGATATAATATATCGCGTGATAAACATCGATATATCGTCATCATTTGAATGATGTAAAGATAAGGTCCAAAATTTTATTTACTGACGGTTGGACGACGAAAAAAACGATACGAAAATATCGATATTTCGATATATCGATATTTTTTGCCCAAGCCTAATTTAGTCCGCGTCACGCAGGGCGTCGAGAAAGACGCTGTATAATTTTATATAAAAATTGCTGTATTTAAAGTGTGTACCAATTATGATTTTAAATTTAAAAAAAAACACAAGGAATCTTATATCAAACTTTGATTTATTGGTAAATTGCTATTATTTTCCTAATATTTTAATATGTGGAGGTTAGAAAAAAAAGAAAGTGGGCAAATAAATTTGAACGTGCGGTGATTGGTGGGCCGGATAACGTTCGGGTAACGTTTGTTTACACTTACGTGTAAGTGACAAACACTAGTTATCCTCTTTCTTCTTATTATTTTAATCACGCCATCATTTTTGCATCATTCGGCAAATTAGTGAAGTGTAAGATGAACGAAATGTATGTGAATGTGTGCCGTCAAACGTTTTTCGGTGATTTTGTGAGCTTATATCTATAGTATACAGGATTATTTTGCAATATACGATCAAATTCACAGAGAAGATTAAGAATAAGTAATATAAAAGTAATAATAATGAAGAAAAATTTGTTAAAAAATATCACAAACATTCTGTCCTTTTTATCTTTTAAATTCAGAATGCGTGGTAATGCATTGTTTTAACTGATTGTCATTCATAAGTATCTAACATCTAACATTCGTAAGGGTCGGACGGGCGGCAAAAACGTTGTGATTTGAATCGCACACAGAGAAGCGCGCGTACGCGTAGTTGTTGTCTATAAATCACATTCAATTCGGGATAATTTCAAAATAAGTAGATTATTTACTAGTATTTTCAACAACTGCAATAACGTTATATCGTTATTATATGTTTGAATTTAAGTATAAAATTTGGCTACTCTTTGAAAAATAACCTTTTATAATATCATCGGATTACACACATTAAAAACATACCTACACATGGATTAAGAATCCTGCTTTTTTTTTAAATGACTTAAAAGTAATATATTAAGTTCTCGATATAAAACATCACAAACATTGATCTACAGA
Organism: Parnassius mnemosyne; assembly: GCA_963668995.1. NCBI lineage: Eukaryota > Metazoa > Arthropoda > Insecta > Lepidoptera > Papilionidae > Parnassius > Parnassius mnemosyne. Next base: position 26,510,599 of record CAVLGL010000086.1, read on the forward strand.
GATGTCACATTAAAATATACTTAATTTGTTAAAGATAACGTGTAGTTAATAAAATATAAAATAGTAAAAATAATAATGTTTAAAACATTATTTTGCCTCTATATTATATGGCTAACAAGTAAGCTGAGAGTTAGTAAAACTATGTAAAAAATATGGAAATGCCAAGTTTCTAACCTTTTTTAAATCACTGAAATAAGCGTAAATATACAACCGTATATACCTATACCGTGTGGTACAGTTTATCCCATATTATAAGGTATGTGGACCCTATAATATGGGGTATGATATTATCATCCCGTAGGTGTCGTAAGAGGCAATGTAAGAAAATTGAAACGGTAGATGGGCAATAGCATTTTCCCGATAACAAATCAAAATCATAAAAAACTGCGGTTACCAATCCAAGCAAGCATGGCAACTTTGGCCTTATAGGGGAGGACTCTACGGCTCTGATGGATTTTAACATATGGGTATGGATTATTACTTCTACCCTCCGTACACATGGGATGTTGTTAGATTCATCTTCATGGTAGAAGTGACATAGGGGATATATTTGAATTTTTCTCTTTTTACACATGTGGCGCGTAGAAGGAAAAGGGGAGATCTCCCGCCGGGCAAGGTGTTCTGCTCCCAAATTTGAGTGATCTTATTTGGTGACTCGCCGCGATTGCAATTACCACTGGCAATCAAGAGATACAGAATGGCATTAGAGATGGTGGCAAGGAGTTTGCTATTACAACAGAAGGATTTATCCCCTGGCGCAGGTGCCCCGACTCGAAACTGTCTCGGATGGGCGCGAGCCGCAACTTTGACCAATGATCAAGTTGCCTTCCTAGAAAGCGCAAATATCATGGGTGATGCATATCCAGTGAAGTTTGCTAGGTTCCAATACAATATAGACTTATTTGAGAAGATATCCTTAGCATTGACTAAGACTGAGGAGAAGATTAAAATCGTTCCTCAGACGAGGAAGAACACAGAAGGAGCTTTTGCTCAAGTCTGCTGGACCGTTGTAAAACCTATCCTGCAAGACACATCAGCCAACGTATTTAACACAGAAAGCCGCAACAATCAAGTTGTGACCGCTGCTGAAACTGACTCACGCCAAGTTCTAGCCGCACTGATATTGTCATATCGTGTGCGAAAAGACCAGATTGGCAACTCTAGGCCATATTGTGTGTATGCGTTTGGGAATTACGCTAACGTTCCTCATCCTTGGCATGACACACGTAATCACGTCGGGGTCACCAGTGTGGCGGGTAGAAGGAAAAGGGGCGATCTCCCGCCGGTCAAGGTGTTCTGCCCGGGGAGCGGCCAACGCTCCGAGTGGTAGTTCGGAGCTATTCTATATATACAGCGGAACTTTGTTAGCGCGATTTAGGCTTCGATGTGTTTCGCTTGTGGCGTGACGACAGCGCCACCACACACACACATACAGTTTTACGTAGTCGGGGTTTTTTATTTATAATTGTTTTAACCATTGGGCTTGCATTTCTATAAGGCGCAAACAAATATACTCAATATAAGTGCAGAGTGTGAGGTGGGATTTAGGGCCCCGGTTAAACACTAGAAACTATTTTTAATATCTCTCAGACCAAATGTCTTACTAATTTGATATAAATTCATTTGGTATCTTAATCTAAATACATATCACTAACAAACCTTACACAGCAGCCATATTGTAAATAAGGCTTCATATTACAAAAAGCAAACCAAAAAAAATTTTAGAACATTGATTTTTGGTGATATGTAAATAATCATAGATACATATTACACATTTTAATAGTAGCGTGTAGTAAAACATTTCGATATATTTTTTTATATTACATCGATTAAAATTAAAAATAAGGTATAATAATAAAAAAGAAAAAGATTGATTTATAGGGCCGGACTAAAAAACATTTACACTTAAAACTAAATAAAAAAAAATCGTAACGATCAAGGCACACGCTTTCGTAACTTTCACACGTTCTCAGCTAATGCTTACACGTTTTTAATTGTAAAAATTGCCATATCTTATATTAATACTAAGAATCACTCCTCTTATAACTTACACAAAAGCGTGCAGTTTTAATAAATGTTTACCATTTCTGGTGTGTAAATGTTAGAAATACTACTTAATAGCTATACATTTTATAAAGCACAACCATCGTCAAAGCGTGCACCTCGGTACAAACATGTAGTTTCAAAATATTTATTTATTTAAACAACATAAAATAAATAAATATGTAAGACAATGCGTGCTATAAATCCTTAAAAGAAATATCATGTACATATAAATTTGTTCGATGACTTTAATATAATAAAATTATGAAAAACTGTTTGAAATTTCAAATACAGAAATATGATTATGTAACATTTTTTTTTTAATTAAGATAGCTGCAATACGTCAAAATGAAATCTCACAATAAGATTATTTGTTTGTTGAAATATAATTTTATATTTAACTTAGCTTCTTAACGTTTAAAAATGTATATTTAAAAAAATTGTTATGTACATGATCCTTATGCATAACATAACATTAGGAAAGGAACAACACAATAATCATGTATTAGCGCATACATTAAATAAGGAACAAGATACGAGTTTGACACAATGTAATAAATACGAATGATAAGGTCGGTATACAAATGTATGGTAACAGAGAGTATTATAGAGAAGGTAAAATGATATGTTCGGGGCACTCTCTTTTTTGTAAATTATTCTTAGTCTGTAATGGCTAAATTTTAAAGTTTAAAATATTCTAAATAACAGATATATTAATTTTTTTCTTTAAGTAGCTTCTTATTGATTCGTACGCGTTTGCTTTCAAAAAATTAAAAACCCCTTACTAAAATAATAGATAATAATTTCTTTTCAACCAGAATACCCTTCAATTTCCATTCACAGTTCAATTGTCAAACCTAACACGTAAGAAATAAGATATATTTTAGCGCGTACATGTTATATGTTGTTGACACCGTGAATTCAAGTTATGAGATAATAAATATAGTTAATTGTGGTGATAGCTTTCAAATATAAATTGTAAGAGCTGATTTTTTGGAGGTATCCATATATGAATTAATACTGGGTCATATACCAATTACTACTTGGTTGAAAAATTAGTTATACAATATGCCAAAAATAGTTTACGAAGTCTGTACTTCCATTAGTAGTGGACAATATAATGAATAGTATTTATTTAGAAATGTATAATGCATGCTATGTCGACTTATGACAGCATGCGGTTTACTATCACAATTTGCAAATGTTTATGTTATTTGCCACGGTGGTATTAAAATGTTATGTTATGTTATGTTATCTAGCACGCACTGTCATCTAAGAGTCAATCTGAACGTTGTTTTATATGGAAACAGTTTATTCTGAAGTGATTGCACATTTGTCGTACCTGTAAAAGAATTGAAAATAAGTTTATGTAAAAAACAAAAAATATATACCACATTGTCTTGCGATTATGAGCTATGTTCAAAATTTAGAATAAATTACTAAATTCGACCTTAACCGACAAACACTAAAGCGAGTTAAAAACAACCGGCCAAGTGCGAGTCGGACTCGCGCATGAAGGGTTCCGTACCATCGCAAAACACGTTTCTAGTAGGGGAGCCTCCTATAATTTTTAATTTATATTTATTATTTGTTATTATAGCGGCAACAGAAATACACATTCTGTGAAAATTTCAACTGTCTACCTATTACGGATTATGAGATACAGCCCGCTGACAGACAGACGGACGGACGAACAGCGGAGGCTTAGTAATAGGGTGCCGTTTGTTACCCTTCGGGTACGGAACCCTATAAAACGTGATAAAATAAGGTTTTATTTGGTGTCATACTTTCATATTAGACGAAGAGATCTTTAGATAGGCCTATCAAATCATCTGTCTTGTATCTGTGTGAAGAGTTGAAGAGATAGATAATTATGACCTTAGAAAGATAACGGAGTAACTCCTTCAAATTCCCTTCTTGTTTATGGCTCTATAAACTGTAGAAAGCTAACTGTTTTCATCTCCACAGGCTAAGGAGAATACTACCAAGGGGTGGCAATTTCAGAGAAACCATCATTCCGTTTAATCTCGTAACAGGCGGCTTAAGTAAATGCTCGGAACATTTTGTGGCTTTAGACAAATAATAACAATAATGTCCTCCAAACCGAATTTCGGTCACGACAGCCACTCCCAACGAAGACTAGCCACCTAGCACAGAATATGATTATAGTGTACTAGTCCCTCACTCTCATAGTCCGATGTGACGACAATCCGACACGACCGGAGAGAGATCAGGCGCAGGAGTAACGGCTTTACGTGCTTTCCGAGGCACGAGGGTGAAACTGCGTACTGAGAATTTCTTGACAGAGAAACTCAATAAATGATTCTTTTTTGAACCCGGGACCTCATAATCAGCAGTTGGAATTTCCGGTGGGTGTCGTAAGAACGTAAAATAATAAATAACTACGATTGCCAACATGCCTGCCAAGCGTGGCAACTATGGCAAATATACCTCCTATGAGGCAATCTATGGGTGAGGCATGTGTAACTAATAGGTTATAATGAATGAATTAATTAATTAATGATAAAGCACAGTCGCGGAGCAGGCATTTTTTTATTGCTTTGCATTTTTAAACTTAATTCCCATCATATAAAGTTTTATTTCTATTGCAACTAAGATAGTTTTATTTTTTTTCTTTTAGGTCCTTTTAAATAGTATTTGTGATTCGAAAACAGAGTTTATTCTCAAGTTATTAAAGTTCATATTTGTATGAATTGCAATAATTTGAAATTCCTCCTGCTCCGCGATCACGCCATAATAATAGTATAGAAATCCTTTAAGAATACTTACAACACAAGCACCGTAATGCACATGGGCTGCAACACTGAATACAGTGAGCGCGTAGAAAGCTGGCAACTCGTAGCTTGGCGCGACCAGAGACAACAGTGCGGCCATAGACAACGGCCAGGTCAGCCAGTTGACCGCCTCACAGCGCTGGTTGCTCATTTGGCTCACTATCAGTCGACACTGTCAGAATATTACTGGTAGAATAATCGTTTCATTTCAGCTAATCTAAGGTCTTTTGTAATTTCTCAGGGGATAACAGAGAATTTGAAATACTTATTTGGTGTGAATTATTATTTTTTAAGTCGTGGATGCCCACATTTAAGTTTTATTTTATTTAAGACAAGGTAGTCGTGGTGTGGGTAGTCAGGGGATAAGCAATCACCATAAAATATTTTGGTACTGTAGCAAACAGAGTTCTATTACCGCTAGCACCAAACATAATTAATTGCAATTTTAAGTACTGTTTGACTGTAAAGGAAATCATCCTGAGGATATATTCATGGCAGAGAAATTAAAAACATTCGTGGACATATCCTTCCTTGGCCTAAAACCATTAATAAGAAGGCCTGTTCCCAACAGTGGGACATATGTGACACAAAAAAAAATGAATAAATAACTTACAGCAACATTACTGAATATAGTTCCGATGAGAAGGAATACAGCTCGGAGATCATAATCAGGCAGTAGCGTAGACTTGTGAACCCAAAAGGTTGTTACTAAGAACACTGTCAAGATAGACCACAGCGGTCGTACTGCTTCACTAAACGAACGCATTTTACCGGTCCTCAACTTGTACGATCTGCGAATGGACGATACGTCTGTTAGATTTAAAGTTAGTTCTTCTGAATTATTATACAAATACATAAATAAAATTGCTCAACATGTAGTAACGATGTAAGAATATAGAAATTTAAAAAAGGGTCTCCGGTTCCCTACACTCACCATACGTAACACAGCAGCATTAAGCTACTATTTTACGCTGGTATTCTGTGCTAGTGCGGCCCTTCCCAGGTCGAGGCGGGTCATTCGTGCTACAACCGTAATATACATGCAGCGTGGCTCTACCAGGTATAGACCATCTCCTGGTTTGTTTCCTCTGCCGCCTCTTACGATACCCACGGGACCATATGGGGTAGGGAATATTCTTACACCGCTTCTACAAGGCGATATTATAGTCTTGAACAATAACTCACAAGTAAGTATTGTATAAGGCCACTGGTAGATTGGTGAAAACGCCCGTCGCGTAGATCAGCCATTCAAACCCGTTTGCAAGCGTGTAGCTACCAAATATATACCGCTTGAAATACCCCGTGCCATGTACCCCTGTCCAAAGGAAGAGGAACGTTGAAGCCTGCAACAATACAATATTACTATATTATGTTACATGCTAACCGCGTAGTGGCCGCATTAAGAATATCCACTACTCTATGGAACCAAACTAGAAAATGGGCAGCAGCAACTTCCTGACAACAAAGAGTAATAAGCGGCAGAGGGTAACAAATCAGTAATGTAAGTATAAAAAGGGTACCAAGCTATCCTAGCAATATCAAAACATGATTTTTAGGGTTCCGTAGTTAAGCAACAAGGAACCCTTACAGTTTCGCTATGTCCGTCCTTCCGCATTTTTACTCAGAAATCCAAGGTGACACAAATGTGTAATTTGGCGTAGTTATAGATATTAACCACGCTTACAAAACTGTGCAATAAAATTACGCAAAACTTTTTTATTTTGGGTACCTACTATAACAGGTAAAGCGAGGAAGCGTAAAAGGAGGATGTTTTTTACTTTACTTTACTTTTGACATTTCCGAAAACGGGGGCTGGGCACATCTATACATCTATACAATACAATACAATAAAATACAATAGAAACACTCACGCCTGTCACCCAGAGGGGTAAAATTACAATTTTTAAAATTTCTGTCTTTTTGTCCCGGGTAATCTCCAAAACGACTGGACCGATTTTGACGAGACTTTCACTGGCAGATAGCTGATGTCATAAAGAGTAACTTAGGCTACTTTTATTTTAGAAAAATAATTAGGGTTCCGTGAATTGTGTGAATCAAGAAAACGAAAACGCATGAGATCCAATCGTAATAAATCCCACGCGTACGAAGTCGCGGGTAGCAGCTAGAACTAATAAAAATACCACTATAAAGCTAAATATTTCGCAAACGGACAATAAATCGAAAAAATGTTGTTCCATACATCTAATATTCTTTTCCCTCCACACGATGGATAAGCGGGTAAAAAAATCATCCTCTCTTTACCCGTATGGGAGTTACCCAAAATAAAAATGTTGTTCAAGATTTTATTTGATAGTTTTGTAGGCATGACAACTATAACTAAGCCAAATTACAGATTTGTAGCTCCTAGACATAGTAAAACCAAAATAGTAGGACAAGTCCCGCGCCGCGCGAGACTTAAATGCCTACTGTTGCAGGGTTGTCACTGTCTTTTTGTTCAACAGCTAAATCTCATTTAGTTTTATAAGTAGTTATAATATTTACAAACATAATACATACGGATACGTGCCTATGCATCATATTTGTTAATAATTTATTTAGTTTCCTCTCAAAGAATCAATGTTTTTAAAAAAAAATCGAGCTTTACATTACAACAAATGCCAAATAACTAAAATACGAGTAAATTAACACTGAGCGTATGGTGTTAGGTCAGATTTAATGTTTAAAATTAATTTGATCTTCAATGAATAATTCTGGATTTGAGGAACTGTTGTTGAGGCATCCAAAGACAGTACAATATGTTATATGTGCTTTCGACATATTTGTAAAGCATAAGCATAGTTTAAATAGGTGCGGCACGCGAAATATCACAAGACTCAAACCATAGTAAAAACAAAATTCTGGTTTTACTATGTTCAAACAAAGATGACTGCGGAGCGCGGTGGTGGGCGTCCCTGACTCGGCCCGATCTTCCCGACTTAGCAAGTATCGTTGTGTGTGTGCTGGTAAGAGTCCGTACTGGCACGTGCCAGGCACACATTAGCGGCGTTCGGTACATTTCTTAGAAGATAGCATACTATTTTGTTTTTACTATGATCTAGGGTTTATATCTAAGGTTTCTGAGTGAAACCGCGGTCGGACGGACGGACGGATATGGCGAAACGATTAGGGTTCCTTCATTGTTTCACTACGTAGGTGAGATTTTTTTTTTATAGAAGAAGGTACAATAGAGCATGCGGCTCACCTGATTGTAATGACAACATAATAAATATGTGAATTATATCTTTTATATTATAAAAGTTAGATCTCTCCTCGTAATTTTAATAATGTGTTATTCTTCATGTATGAGTGCGGTACGCGGGCGCTACGCAATTTTAGACCTTATGTAGGCGTTTTTAAGTTTTTATAGAAATTATGCACTCATTCTACGCAGAATGAACTTACTAGATCAGACCATAGTTAATAATTAAAAAAGTTGGAGGTACTCCGGGTTAACTCTGACATCGGGACGTCAATCACCTCAGTCCCCCGTGACCACGTCGGGAATAAATAAAAATAAGATAAATAAGTTAATTTAACGCGAAAAATTCCGTAAAAGTAGTTTTATTCAATGTGTAGTGTATATCTATAAAGGTATGTTATACACATTAACATTAAACATTACTAATATTCCCTTTAACAACTTCTGGTAAGCTTAAAATGCTTGTGTTAGAAGTGGTTCACAACAGTAGTCGAATGGCGGATTCGAACCCACGACCTTTCGAGTACGCGGTCTGCGCCCTGCCATTAGGCTACTGACGACTTAGTGACGTCTATAAATTATGTAACACAAGACAATCTCACTTACCCACATGCTAAAATCGTATCCCCAAGGCAGAAAGAGAACACCAGTGTTGTACTTCTCCCAGTGGCTCAGATAGAAGTTGAGAAGTAAATTCCACATCACGTAATAAATTCTGAAAAAGAAATAAACTCGTAAGCGTAAGCTTGGACGAAACCGTTACCTATTTTTTTTATAGAATCGGGGGCAAACGAGAATTTTCTTGAAGATCCCTAAGTCGTATCGGTCCGGAAAAATCGCCAGTGGTAAACAATTCCATAGAGAAGTCGTACGAGGAAGAAAACGTACCTTAAGAACATAGTCTTAAGAAACCTTGTTTGATTAAACTTCTGTTTAGCTGTAAGATTAACTGTACTTTTTTTTGCTCACCACTGATGACAATACAACACGTGTTTCGCCTCTACACGAGGCATCTTCAGGTGATAGAGTCTCTTGTGTCTTTCCAATTGTAGTGGTGTTGGGAGTAGTGGTGCTGGGATTAGTGGTGACGCGGATTGTGCACGCAATTGAGGGAGAGCGGGAGGTGCTCTTCAAACTGGGTAAGACACATCATTTTATTTTATCGATCGGATGTACGCAAGGTAATTTTTACCAACTTTAATATAACGGATTTCAGCAAAGTAACGCCTGATTCTATTAATTACCTTATTGATTTATTATTTCTATGAAATTACGTAGGACATACATAAATTTCTTCTTTTCATGTTTTTAATACTTTTTTGTTGAACTTTATCGATTTTATCTATTTCAGAATGAGACACTATAAAAGAAAAACTGAACGTGCTTCCCAAAGCCATGATGTATACGATTTGGCTTCTGTTGAAGTCTTTGAAAATAAAACCAGTGTACGAAATGCTGTCTAGAAAGATATCAAAGTCAATTTTTCTTGAACCGGTGAATTCAATAGAAACTACTCGTATTATACAATCATTAAACAATTCTAGCTCATGTGGGTATGCTGAAATCTCAACAAAAGTCTTAAAATTCTGTAAAAACGAACTAGCCCAGGTACTAACATACCTAATTAATATCCTTTGAAACGGGATGCTTCCCTGAGGCGCTTAAATTCTCGATCGTGAAACCTATTCACAAAAAACAGAATAAATCTGAAATCGGTATGTTTAGGCCAAATCGTAATATTAGGTTTAGGCATCAAAACGCGCGCTCAGCGCGTCCATTCGATGGTACCAGTCACAGCCTGGCACCCCCCGCGCGCGTCACTCCGCTCACCGCTCAATCGCCTGACGCGTGGGCGAGGTCAGTGTTGTTTGCGACCGCTGGGTCGGTCAGACCGTTCAGTTTTGTGCGACCGTTGGGTCGGTAAGACGGTCTAGAAGTTACTCTCGTATAGTTTGGTCGCGTGACGACTGCCTCTAATTGAGTTGCCTTTTCGTTCGTTTTACGTGACAATGAGGCGCCTCGGGAGTTTTTGAGTGATTAAATTAACTTCAATTGCCATTAATTTGCATCAACGAGTTGTTTGTGCGTCATTTTGATATCGTAATAAAACATTTGCTTTGTCGGTTGGAACGCTAAAACTTTGTGACTCGAGAGGAGATCGCGTTTGTGCCCGATGATAATTTGGTGCTAAGTGAACCTGGGACATTGAACTTTGACCGACCGTTTTTAAGTTGTGCGTGCCACTTGTCTTAATTTCGATTAACGTTGATTTGGTTGAATTTGAAGTTAATTAAATGTACAATAAAGTTGATAAACTAATATAGTGAAATAAAAGCAGAAGGTTTCAATTGGTGAACTCCCACTGGAGGTGATCGCACATTTTGGAGAAAACCAGCGCCTGTGCTGTCCGATGACGTCGGTGAAGTCAGGTTACATCTACACACTTTCGCACACTACTTACATACACCTCACTTACCACCTGACTGAAACCCCGTGGTTAACCCTACCTCCGGAACTCGGTAAGTTGTGTTTGCTTGTTAGCCCTTAGTTGAGAATTATCCATAGGCCATTGGGCCCGAACCCTCTGTTGCTCGTCGAGGAGGCTACTATGGGCCCTAGCCCAGTCGACTTTTGCCGGGGCAATTGGGGGCCGTAACATTTTCTGGTTGCAGAGCGTCGTTGATTGTTTCTCCAATCACGCCCAGCCGTAATAAAAAAATGGATATTTTTTGTGTTTTATTAGCGGGTTGATTTAGAACCACGCCCGTTAGGCTGCGCAAGCGGGAGTGTAGTTTAGGATTAGGTACCTACGCGTCAGGTATTTCGGGTAGGTAGATTGAATTGCCGAAGGGTCGGTCTCCTGAGCGAGGCATCTTTGTTGACCGACTGTGTAATTTGTATTTAACTTAATTTAATAGTAATTGTATTTGTTATTTGTTAATTTAATTTGTATTTGTGCCGTGTAGTGTAATTTGTATTTAATTCAATTTAATAGTAATTTGTATTTAGTAGTGATGCCATCGCACAAGCTACCGGCGCTTCGCCTGCAGGCGGAGCTGCGCTGGGCCGCTAACGTCCATACCTTGATAGGGCGACCCGATCGGGTCCATAGTTTAGGGAAGCGGCACGATTAGGTCGCGGCCCGAAGGGCCGTAGTGGAGGAGGCTTGCACAGAGCTTTTGGCCTCGGATGCGGCCTGCTCCTATTGTCGAGCATCCGATCACAGGGTGACGTCGTGCCCGAAGTTATTAGGTAAGCCGGTCCCGGCAAGGCAAACTATCGCCAGGGAGCGTCGCTGGTGCTACTCGTGCTTGGAAAGGCACCTCCAACGAGACTGCCCGCACCAGCGGCCCTGTCCGCACTACCAGGGCAACCACCATGCCGTTTTGTGCTTGGGTGCGAACGGCGGTTCCTCTCGGGGCTCTGCCCGGTCCTCGACTCCCACGGGCGGGGGCGCTCAGCCACGCCCTCTGTCGGGCGACGCTCGGCGCTCGCCTGCCGGCCACCGTGCTCCTGAGTTTGAAAGGGGTCCCTCTCCCGACCAGTCGGGGGGTCGTTCCCCCAGGGGCGGGGGGGGGGGGGGTCGTCGCCCCCCTCAGCGTGTTGAGAGGAACTTCACGGCCACTCAGCGGTCAGCTAGGCCCTTCTCACCCCCGTTAGCTGAGTGGCCGCGACTGGAGTACCCCCCACCCCCCTTTGGTCGGTACCGGTACTACGGGGTTCCTGCGACCTCGAATCAGCCCCGGTTCGAGAGCCGGTCCGATGGATGCAGCCCCAGCTAGGTAGCTGCCGCCCTAGCTCCCACCACGGCCGCTTCCACTGATCTTCTAAGCCGTCAACAGTCCACTTGTCAAACTGTTCTATTGCCGACGGCCTCAGTAAAGGTGTACAACCCCAGTGGCGACTGTTTAACGGTTCGCGCTCTATTGGATTCGGGTTCACAACGCTGTGTGGCCTCCACTTGGTTGGTGGGAAGACTGGAGCTCCCCTGGAGCGTTGAATTACGCTGTCAAAGAGTTAGCTTTGGTTTTGGTCGAGCACTTAATTTTAAAAAAAATGCTTTGGTTTTTCCGCGAAATGTTTCGTAGTTGTAGTGGTTGTGAGTAAAAGGGTGAATTTGATATACTCTTTGAATATGAGTATATATGTTTGTAAATATATTTAATCATTATGTTTGCTTTATTGAAAAGAATATTGAAATGGAGTAACACTATTTGTGCCAAAGGAAATAAGAATCACTCCTCTCTTTGTTTTCACATTTTTGTTGGCGTTGTCGAAGATATTTATTTTGGAAAGAGGAATATGGCTGTCTCTTATGTTTATCGTTTGCTTAAGTTTTGATCTATGCGCATCAAGAAATAAATTTATTACAATTTATTTTCAAGTTTTACATGGTGGTTTGAGTGTTGATGCTTTTGAAACTTGGTTGAAATATAAGCATAGAACTACATGTTTAAAAGAAAAGCTGGCTAGTTAAGATGTTATGAGATTGAAATCAGCTACTGCGCAATTAAAGAAGTGGTTATATAGTGGATGGCTTGATTATGTCTACTTGCGTGAACTAAATCATGCTAAGGCCTATCTGTGCATTTTCGTGTGTCTCTCCACTAAGGCCGTTCACTTAGAATTGGTAAGTGCCCTCAGCACTGAAGCCTTTGTGGCCACGCTGGGCCGCTTCGTATCGCTTCGCGGTTTGCCGGACCTGATCCGGTCTGATTGCGGAACGAATTATAAGGGCACGGATAAGATGTTTGAAAGAGGTCGTCGAATTTCTGTCCAGCAACAGGACTTATTTAGGTACTGCGATGTATAAGAAGGGCATCCAGTGGAAATTCGACCCCCCGGCTTGCCCACACTGGGCCGGTATTTTTGAGGCGGTGGTTAAGGTTGCAAAAACGCATCTCTTTGGCGTCGTGTGCGCATTGTTAAGTTGTCGTATGGATCGGATGAAGTGCCTAAGATGGCCGAGGTTTTGGTTGGAGATTCGGTCTTGCAACGCGCCGTCGCGGCTCTAGGTCATATATTATTTTTATTATATATAAATGACTTACCGAGAGTGACTAAACATCAAGCATAATGTTTTCTGATGACATTTCCATTATTGTTTAATCTAATTATAATGACAATTTAAATAGTTATGAAAATGACATTAATAACACAATTAATAATATAGTTCAATATCTTAAATCAATTAATCTAAATTTAAATTTGAATAAGATCAATTTCATTTGGTCTGGTTCTGTGGGGCAACAGCATTAAAGTAAATAGAGTTCTCATCGCACAAGAAAAAATGTATATGTGCTATATGCGGTAAAGGTCCATTTGATACATGCAAGTCCCTATTCATTAAGCTGGGTATATTAACAGTCCCTGGCATGTACATATTGGAAATATATAAATTTGTCAAACAACATGCAGAGTTATTTAAGTCAGCTTGTGATATATATCCACGAAGCACTAGAGATAATAAACGGCTTTTCTTAAACCATAAACCAAATACTTCTGTCTATCAGAAAGGTTGTTACTGCATGTGTGTAAAAATATTTAATAAAATTCCAAAGCAGTTCAAGCACGGCTCTATGACTCTCATGACCAAAAAGTTACGTGAATGGCTAATAAAAAAAAATGTTATTATAGTGTTAAAGAATTTCAAAATGATAATAATATGCATGTTGACATATGATGTACGTAATTGCTGTGTATCACTGCGTATTACTATTTTATCTGACCTTTAATTAATTATTGAATGTATTTAAATTTTAATTATGACAAGTTGAATTATATAACTTACATTTAATAAGTTGACAATTTAGAATCTATTACCACCTATATTATTGGCAATTTAAAACAAAAGTTTGCATGTCGTATCTCATGGCTAAATAGGTCTTTAAGCAACTATTTATATTGTAAAAACCTATCACTTACCCTATTTATGGCAAATGAATAAATTTGAATTTGAATAGATATATGAAAAAAGAAGAGTAAGAAATTTCTATTAATCGGCTATGTCGAACTCAGATTTCAAAAGAGGAAGAAGAAGCTAAAATACGTGAGTACTTGCTTACTTGCTCCAACATCTACTTTGGATTGCTCCCTTTGGAAGTCAGAAAGTTTGGCATGCCAGTGTGCTGTTATGATTGAAGCGAAAAATGTACCTTCATCATGGCATAAAAATGAATTTAGCTGGACCTGATTGGTTCAAAAACTTTATGACAAAAAACATAAGACTGTCTCTGAGAATGCCTGAAGCTACATTTCTAAGCCGCGCAACATCCTTTAATAAAACCCAACGTTCAGGACTTTTTTTAGGAAGCTTACAGATTTTATGGATAGATATCAATTTACATCATCACGAATATATAATATCGATGGGACTGGAGTGACTACAGTCCACAATGCTAAGATAATTATTGTGGCTCCACGAATGTCGTGTCGGATTACCGTCTCATCGGACTAAGAGAGTGAGAAAATAGGGAGTGCACCTGTGTTCACGCACACGTTCGCACTGTGGGCACTATAATCCTGTCCAGCGCAGATGGCTAGTCTCCTTTTAGACTGACCGCCGAAAGCGAACTAGCTGCTACCCGCGACTTCGTCCGCGTTGCTTGTTATTTCAAGAAAACATCACTGAACACGTAGTGCTTATAAACAATCGTTGTTTCTTAAAACTTTAATAACTTTATATTAAATGAAGATATCGCAATAATCTTTATAAAAGCAGTGTCTAAGAAATAAAACTTAGAAAACCTAATTGAAATCTATCCAGTAGTTTTTCCGTGATGCGCGCACGACTGCAAATCTTTATCATTTTATTTATATAGATACGCTATTGCCTTGTTAGTTTAACGAAAAATCATGCGATGGTTTAACAATAATAATTGTAATGTCATTTGATAACGATATATCAAATTACGTATTGCCAACAGATCTTTGATCTACTTTATTTTGTTTTTGCTATCAGTAATTTTTATTAATATTTAATCTACATGCGTACGGCCTTGACATATATTATGCTTGCTCTACAATTTGCGGGTTGGAGATTTGCGATATGTTATTAGAGAATTTTAAATCTACAAAATATAGACCTTGTTCATATATTCTTTTTATTCGTGGTGCTGCAAAATGCCACCTGGCAGCGTCGTATTCAGTGGAGAGACGTGCTAAGAGGCTCATTTGGTGACCTTGATTTGGTTGAAACCAATCTTATCAGCCTCGAGCACAGGCGCAGAGTAGCCAGTCTCTCGGTATTCTATAGGATGCATTTCGGTGAGTGTGCGCAGGAATTACACGCTATAATTCCTCCCTCTAATTTCCACCATCGGACAACCAGACGGTCGGCGGGTCTTCACACCATTGTTGTCGATACTCTACGTATTAGAACCAAACGGTTTGCTTCGTCTTTTGTAATGCGTACAGCAAAGGAGTGGAATAATTTGCCGGCGTCTATCTTTCCGTCCGAATACAATTTGGGCGTCTTCAAGGCAAGAGTGAATAGGCTTTTGTTACGCTAAGACAGTGCGATTTACCATCTAGGGCTGCATCACCACTGACCACCAGGTGGGATTGTGGTCAAGCACTGACTTATACATACATACATACATAAACACTCACGCCTGTCACCCAGAGGGGTAGGCAGAGACTACGGACTTCCATTTGGCGCGATCCTGACACACCTCTCTCGCCTCTTTCACATCCATATATCTACGCATACACGCTCGTCGGTTAAGGGTACTCCTAATCTGGCCCATTTTCAATGTATCGCCGATCTGGTCGATAAACCTTCGTCTAGGGCGTCCCTTCCCGACCCTGCCGTTCACTTCTGCAACATAAATTTGCTTTGTCACTCTTTCCTCGTTCATTCTTTCTACGTGACCAAACCACCGAAGCATTCCTTTCTTAATCCTTGTCACAACGTCATCTTGCAAACCACACTTTTCTCTTATTACACTATTTCTCACCCTGTCATTCAGATTCAGCCCTAGCATACTCATATAATTATACATAATTATACTGACTTATAATAAGTTTATTAAAGTCCCACTGCTAGGCACAGGCCTCCTCTCATTTACGGGAGGGTTATGTATATATTTAGGCACCAACAAGATATAATCTTTACAAATTGTAATAAAAACACAATCTCAGAACGAAATATGCAAACGAGCATTATCTTAATTATAGGTAACCATGGCTAGGTAACAATAACAAGTAGACAACTGAAACACAAAAATTATATATTATTCTTCTTCTTCAATGTGTTTCTTGTATTTCATACAACTAAAAATATATAATTAAAAATTTAGTACAATCGACTTCAATATAAATTATTAAGAATTACTCAAAAACTATTGGTCAGACCTTGATCAAATTTATATGGGACTACATGTGAAGCACCAGCTTTCAAATAAAAAAAGATTCGTCGAAATCGGTTCACCCAGTAAAAAGTTATGAGGTAACACACAAAAAACACAGTTGAATTGAGTACATGAGAAAAAGGAGAATCATGAGTAAAGGGTACCAATCAGACAAGCTAGAGATTATCTTCTATAGTAAATCACTATGACTTAATAAATTATGAATATTTAATTTTATAGATAAGACGATATTTTTTGCTTAAATTAGAAGGATTATGTAGAATTTTCTTCGCCGCACTACTCCAATGCGTGTGGAATGACTTCAAGTCTTCGAAATATTTTATTCTTTGGACATGCAAGTTTATCATGGTTTATCTTTTACCGCCAAACACTTGGTAAAATCAGCAATTGCATCAAAATTGCAAATTGAAAATGTCATTGCTGCCGGTGGGGATCTAACCAGGGTTGCTCCTGTACTCTGAAATTTACAGCGAGCGCTAGGGCCTATGAGCTACGACTTGAATCGTGAGAAAGCTAACATAATAATTACAGACTGTAATGCATTCTAACTTAGGTGTGACAACGTGGGGAGGAGTAGTCCCATCCCAAGATGGGACATCCATGGAACAGTCGGCGCCGCGCCGGTAGCCACGGATGTGTGCGAAATCGTTCCGGAACCCTACCAATATACGGCGAGGGTGTAACACCATGGGGTTTTAGTTGGTGCGAGTCATATCCCGTCCTTGCCACCTGGTGATTACATACTCAAGCTTTCAACTTACGTTGCAACTCAAAACTAAAGACTGATGCAGTTACTCCAATTGGTTGTCATTTATTATAATCTATTCCATGCTTTAGATACCTTATAGGCGATATGGAGAAATCCCAACGTCCGAAGATGGAGTAAAGACAGGCCGGTATGAAGAACACCGAATAGGAGTCCAGCCCATGGTCGAAGAGCTCCCCGAGCGGGCCGGAGGTCTGCGTCCTCCGCGCTTGTTTGCCATCGATACCATCTGAAACATATTGTAAAATTTTAAATGAAATAATAATAATCTTTATTAAAACTTATATAGGTTACAAACAAATTGTTGCACTGATTCCTAAACTAGGATTAATCCTGTATCTTAGGATATCAGTACCTTCCCATACAATTTTACAATATTAAATTTTAACGCAGACTTTTATAATAGATTTTTTTTAAATAAAACTAAGTTATTCCTCTTATACCGTGTGTGTGTGTGTGCGTGCGTGCGTGCGTGCGTGCGTGCGTGCGTGTGTGTGTGTGTGTGCGTGCGTGCGTGCGTGCGTGTGTGTGTGTGAGTGCGTGCGTGCGTGCGTGCGTGAGTGCGTGCGTGCGTGCGTGCGTGCGTGCGTGCGTGCGTGCGTGCGTGCGTGTGCACGTTACCTATTAGCTTATACGTTAACACTAAGAAGTTTTTCACAAGCATAGTAGTCGAATTCTTTTAGCCAATCTAGCAAAACGATTTTTAATTTAAAGTTGCTTAGCTTCTGTATAACTTTTGTTTTGTTCAATATATTATATAGCCGAGGCGCAAGATATTCGTAATGCTTTCTTGCTATCGAGCTTTTTTTCCTGTTAGTAGCAGGGTACTTTGCAGTTCTTTTGTTCTTGACATTTGTGTGTGGTACAGATAAACGATGATACCGTCTGATAATAATAAGTTACCCAGCAATATTGTATAATTTAATTAATGAATAATAATAATAATCAATCGTATTGCTAAGCATTAGAGAAATGCCTGACTGGTACCTAACTTGTGACAGACTGGTGCCTGATGTCAGAACAAAATAAATCAGTAATTTATTATATTATAACTAGCGATGCACCCCGGCTTCGCACGGGTAAAAATATTTCTCTCTATCTGTTCGTAGTGAGGTGGTGGATATTAGCGATAATCCAGATTACAATCGAAAATAATTAAAACTGCAGTTGCCAACCCGCCTGCCCAGCGATCTATGGGGGACTATGTTCAGCAGTGGACTTTTGATAGATTGTTATAAATGAATAGAAAGCATCGGTAAAGGTTACATTATGCTGTGAAAGTTAATTGACTATCAATGATGATCAAAGAGTGTTTTTTTTTAAATTTAGAATTAGCTGTTACCCGTGGCTGCGCCCACATGTAATTTAGGGTTTTAATAAGTAGCCTTATTTACTCCTTATAACATCTATCTGCCAGTGAAAGTCCCGTCGAAATCGGTCCGGCCGTTTCAGAGATTAGCGGTAACAAACAAATAGACAGACAGACAAAAATTTTAAAAATTGTGTTTTTGTTATATATACCATTTGAACTTTCATATGCATTTAGTAAAAAGCTGTTATTTTGACATTACAAACAGACACTTTAATTTTATTTATTTGTTTGTATGTATGTATGTATAGATAAGGGTGAACACACAGTCCACCTGATGGTAAATGGATGCTGTGGCTCGATTAAGAATCAAAATGCAGAATGCCTCTTTTCCAGTAAAAAGGGTCTCCGGTTCTTTACACTCACCACACGAAACACAGCAGCATTAAGCTGCTATTTCACGCTGGTATTCTGTGAGAGCGTGGCCCTAACCCGGTCGAGCCGACCCATTCGTGCCACAACTAACAATGTGAATAGTATTTTATTACACAATGAAGTGTCGAAGAAGAAACACGCAGCGTAATTTTGAAGAAGTAACAGTAAGCCCTTCTAACATAGTAGAGGTCTTTGTCACAGTAGACTGTTTACAGAGTAAATAAGAAGACGAGAGATCGCAACTCCGCACAATAAAAATGCGATAGCGAGATCTGTCAGAGGCCACGAGCTTATTTTGAGACGACTTATTTGCGTGTTGGTTTTTTTTGCAAGTAGCTTCATGTTATTTATATACAATTTATTACTAGTTCATTTTACGTAACCAAGTATCTGTTCTGACTTAAGAAGCCGTTTTACTGCGGTTAGACAGACGTCATACATAATATGTAAATAGGTTTACATTTTACTAGAAGCTATAAGAGACACCGCACACTGCAGACTTTCTGTCGGGCGACAGTTGTGTGACAAGTGCGCATGCATACCCTTCAAACTAAATTGTTTGTCAACTATCGGCCAACTGCTAAATCAGTACGGCGCTCTTCGACGCGCGCATACACGCCCATTGTTTAGTCGGCTGACTCGCTCGATAATGTCACTGCTCAAAATTTTGGTGCTGAAAAGACGTGCGTATGCATCAAAATGGCGCTGCTTGTTGAATCATCTATTTTACAGTAGATAGAGGACGTTGTAATATGATGTAAATTTAAAGAAAAAGCTGGGGGAGCAAGTAATCTGTCACTGTGTATAGGATGCACCCAGTATTCTCGTTTTCTCTTCTTTGTATAATAGCAATAATAATAACATTTCTGGACGATATTTTAGATTTCATTACAGCTAATGTATTCATAAAATTTTAATCCTACTTTGTCAAAAAGTGTTACCAACTCGTGAATTTCCAAATATACAAAAAAAATCAAAAAATTCGAAAAATTCATGATTTTTTTAAAATATCAGCATGATTTGATTAAAATAAAAAAATCGTGATTTTTTCCATCCCTGTTTACTGGAAGTCCAACGAGCAAATTATAATCTATACATGTAAATATAATTGAAGTGTCTGTTTGGAATATTGAAATAACTGGTCTCCACAGAGTTATTTGTATGCTAACACATATTTTAAAAATTTGTCTGTATGTCAGTTTGTCTGTACGGATTAATCGTCGGAATGGCTAAACCGATTGTGATGAAACTTTACAAAACGATAGAGTGTAATGCCAGGAAGGATATAGGGTATATTTTCAACCGACTTCAAAAAGGAGGAGCAGGTACTCAATTCGACTATGTTTTTTTTATGTGTTTTACCTCAAAACTATTTCTCGGCGAACCGATTTTGATGATTCTTATTTTATTTCAAAGCTGGTGCTTCTCATGTGGTCCCATATAAATTTGATCAAGGTCTGACCTGTAGTTTTTGAGTTATCCTTAATAATTTATATTGCAGTGGGTTGTACAATTTTTTTTATTTTACCACTTATATTCAAAGAACTTAAATATATGTTTTTGAAAAAAAAAAGAACGAAAAATTAATTGAATATGTGGTTTTGATTATCTTAAATATAAATTTAATAAAACCCTCATGAATAGATCCTATACCTACTGCCGAAGCCGAGGCGGGGACGCTAGTTATAAATAAGAATCACAAGTGCAGTGATAGATTACTAACTAATAAAATGAGACGTAAGCTTCAATTATGCGCTATATTGTTTTTGCTATGGCGTGAGCGCGGAGCAGGAAGAATTTCAAATTAATGAAATTCATACACATGTGAACTTTAATACTTGACAATAAATTCGGTTTTCGAATCACAAATACTGTTCAAAAGGTCCTAAAACTATCTTACTTGCTATAGAAATAAAACTTTTTATGACGGGAATTAAGTTTAAAAATGCATTGCAATAAAAAATGCCTGCTCCGTGCTTTAGCGTAGTAATCGAGTCTCCGAAATACCATTAACCTGTGGCGGCGCTGTCGTTGCGCCACAAGCGAAACACATCGAAGTCTAAATCGCGCTAACAAAGTTCCGAAGTTAAAGCAGTATATATATAGCTCCGAACTACCACTCGGAGCGTTAGCCGCTCCCCGGGCAGCACACCTTGCCCGGCGGGAGATCTCCCCTTTTCCTTCCAACAGCTACATTGGTGACCCCGACGTGTTATGAACACGCAACTAACAACCTTCGGACACTACAACTTTAAAACCTTCGTCATCGTCCTCAAGTACCCCATTCATTCGCTAATTGTATTCGTACAGATATTGTCTGCAGTCTTCCCATTCTGCAAGCCATCTAGCTTTACAAAGGTTCATCGCAGCACTAGAATAATAATGCTTCCTGTTCCTTCAAGCTACTCTCTGTGCTACAGAGTTCGCCACGGCTCTGAGCTTGACTGCTTGCCTCTGCTTTACGGCACTCTCGCAGATCACTTTGCCTTCTTTTCGACTCACCGCAGACTACAAGGCAATACCTGGCACTTGCTCCGGCTCATCGTTCTCACTGGCATCACTTGCAAATGCGTAGTACGGCATGCATTACACACCGGCATATCGTTCGTACCGGCGTCACTTGCCCTTACGCACACAGCAGGCATTCCCCACCGACATTAAGGACGCACCGGCAATCAGACTGCACTATTGATCTCCGGTCTGAGCAGAGGGGTGATGTGGCGGCGCTGTCGTTGCGCCGCAAGCGAAACACATCGAAGCCTAAATCGCGCTAACAAAGTTCCGAAGTTAAAGCAGTATATATAGAATAGCTCCAAACTACCACTCGGAGCGTTGGCCGCTCCCCGGGCAGCACACCTTGCCCGGCGGGAGATCTGCCCTTTTCCTTCCACCGGATACAAACCCTTTTCATCACTATCAGATCAAAGATATCTTATTGCCCTATTTCTCATTCCTATCTTTCCTTAACTAATTGCTGTACATCCATTAATCGAGGACAAGGTGGTTCTGAAATGTTTTGGGCAATTGCGATCTAAGATAAAAAAAAACACTGCGTATGAGAAACCTGCTCGTGTCTTGGGATAAATATTATATAATATATCGTAAGAAGCGTTTTTCAAGCTATCAGTTGTCATCTTTAATGCAAAATAAAACCGACCAAGTACGATAAACGGTACAAATACGGTCAATAACCAAATAGCTTATTAAAAAAAATCGTTTTTGGTTATAGCTTACTAACTACATTATAAATGATGTTCTCAGTATTTGTTGTTTAATTACAGTATTAATTTTTTTATTTTATACAAATACGGTCAATAACCAAAGAGCTTATTTAAAAAAAATCGTTTTTGGTTATAGCTTACTAACTACATTATAAATGATGTTCTCAGTATTTGTTGTTTAATTACAGTATTATTTTTTTTATTTTATACAAATACGGTCAATAACCAAATAGCTTATTTAAAAAAAATCGTTTTTGGTTATAGCTTACTAACTACATTATAAATGATGTTCTCAGTATTTGTTGTTTAATTACAGTATTATTTTTTTATTTTATACAAATACGGTCAATAACCAAATAGCTTATTTAAAAAAAATCGTTTTTGGTTATAGCTTACTAACTACATTATAAATGATGTTCTCAGTATTTGTTGTTTAATTACAGTATTATTTTTTTTATTTTATACAAATACGGTCAATAACCAAATAGCTTATTTAAAAAAAATCGTTTTTGGTTATAGCTTACTAACTACATTATAAATGATGTTCTCAGTATTTGTTGTTTAATTACAGTATTATTTTTTTTATTTTATACAAATACGGTCAATAACCAAATAGCTTATTTAAAAAAAATCGTTTTTGGTTATAGCTTACTAACTACATTATAAATGATGTTCTCAGTATTTGTTGTTTAATTACATTATTATTTTTTTTATTTTATAACAATATAAATACATAATATACACAATTTACAAGTACATTGCATCGTAAACCTATATAAGATATGTTACATAATATACAGAAATTTCAAATTCCTTACTAGTTTGATTTTTGGCATAGACCCCGTAGCTAAACGATCTAAAAATATCAACTTTTCCAGTCCCCATTTCTTTATTTATATAGATAAAAAAGAATAAAAAAATATTTGTACTTTACTAAGACTAATTTAAAGAAGAAGAATAATTTAAAATTAAAAACTTTGTACAGCCGACTTCAATATAAGTTATTAAGAATAACTCAAAAACTATTGGTCTGACCTTGGTCAAATTCATATCGGACCACACGAGAACTATCAGATATCATATAAAAAAGAAATCATCGAAATCGGTTCACCCAGTAAAAAGTTATGAGTAACATACATAAAAAAATAGATAGTCGAATTGAGTGCCGTCTCCTTTTTGGAAGTCGGCAGAAAATATTAATATTAGCATTATTTAAAAATTCAATATTCGGTCTTAGGTCAACATTCTATACCAAATATCCAAATGAAAGGCCTAGAACTCATTCCGTCTATGACATAGAGATCCATATCATACGGAAGGTCAGGCGGACTTGATAATGAGACAGCAAATTGATATTAATAGCGTTCCGTTTTAACTATTGGCTATGCAACTCTAAAGTCATTGAAAAACAACTACTTATAGATGAACAATCCATCTACAAACGTAACAACGTTCAGTGCAACTCTTTTAAGCTTTTGGGTTTCAGTAAGTTTTATATAACATCAGTAACAAATAAATAAATATATAAAACGTTTACGTGGTAGAGCCATGCTGCAGCTATATTAGTAGTTTAGTTGTAGCACGAATGGGTCGGCTCGACCGGGGAGGGACCACGCTCTCACACAATACCAGCGTAAAATAGCACTTTAATTTGCTTCCTTTTAATTGCTATGTTTCATATGGTGAGTGTAGAGAACCGGATACCCTTTGTACTGGAAAAGAGGCATTCCATCTTAGTCCTCACGGGTGACAATGCATCTGCATTTTGATTCGCAAACGAAGATAGATGTAGATGTTTATGGGCCACAGCAACCACTTACCATCAGGTGGACTGTGTGCTCGTTTGTCACCCTTATTCTATAAAAAAAAAACACACTGCAAAATTATTTATACGTAAAAGTTATACCTTATCAAAATAAACATTTATTATCTCACTGTCTGCATCAAGTTTATCTATGTACGTATTTTTATCTGGACGCATATTATGTAGGCTATCATCGAAGCAGCAAAAATAAACCTTGAGCTGCGCTAAATAGTTCATCGGACACACTTGATTTTATAAAATAATATTGCGAGTATGTATTTTGTTTGTTATATTATCTATACATCTATACAAATAAATAAAATTGAAGTGTCTGTTTGTAATGTCAAAATAACAGCTTTTTACTAAATGTATATGAAAGTGTATACGGTAATTATAACAAAAACACAATTTATAAAAATTTTGTCTGTCTGTCTGTCTATCTTTTTGTCTGTCCGTCTATTTGTTCCGGCTAATCTCCGAAACGGCTGGACCGATTTCGACGGGACTCTCACTGGTAGATAGCTGATGTTATAGGGACTAATACTTTTATTTTAGAAAAAGAATTAGGGTTCCGCGCAACATAATTAAAACCCTAAATTACACGCGGGCGAAGTCGCGGGGAACAGCTAGTTTATACATATAAATAAAATTTAAGTGTCTGCCTGTAATATCGAAATATCTGCCATAATATATTGAACTGAGAGCGTTATTGGCATGCTTTTAAGACATGAATAACCATTTACTTAAATCGTGTCTGTTTGTCTGTCCGGGCTAATCTTCGGAATAGTTGAACCTATTGTTACTAATTTTTTTCTAAAAACTTGGTAATTTAAAAAAAAACGAAGTAATAAAAAAATGGTCTTTGATTATCTTAAATCTACTATCGCCACATTAATAGATCCTATTATAGATCCATATATATATATATATATATATATATATATATATATATATATATATATATATATATATATATAATATAATAGAGAATCTGGCTTAATCGTCAAGTTGGGTTAGCAATCAAATAGAATAAATTTTATTCAATATAAATTACGAGAACAGTCATGGAAAATCATAATTTGTTCGTTTAGCACTAGTTCGGGAAGAACTGAGTTTATTTCCGAAGCAGGAAGCTTCTTCCCAGGAAGCAAGAACCCGGCGGGATTTTTTTAAAACATTAATTTATAATATAGTATAATTGTACAATTAAATATGAAAACATTTCGAAACAGCATGGTAGCGATCACCTTATTCATAGGGGTTATTAAAATCATGTATTCATTACTAGTATAATAACCCGATCGGTCGGTAGTTAAACGCAATAAAATCCGTAAGATTAGATTTATTTCAAATCTAAGGTTTTTGTCGTGTTTTTGAAATCTGAGGTCTAGAACATGTTAAGAGTTACCATCGTTACCCATACCGTTATAGTCTATCAAAGTACACAGCAGGAGATAGGCCTCCCCAGTAGGTTACTTCATATGGGAGATATATGCCATAGTTACCACGATTGGCAGACAGGTAGGCGGCAACCGTGTGCACAGTTTTATACATCGATATAAATGTACTACGTACTAGATTGAGCATTCCGAACATACACTCTGTTCGACTGAACTATACTGCAATCCGTACAGTTTGTCAGTGTAGTTCCAATCTACTAGTTAGTCTGTGGTTTCAATATTCATGCAGTGTGGAGCGGCGGTAATAATACAAGTTTTCAAATTAAAGTTTAAAGCTGGACGTAAACAACAATTCAGTAGTCAAGTAAGTAAAATTATTTGTTGTTCAAGTGAATAAATAGGTAATAATATCGTAATATTACAAAAGAAAAAATCATGAAAAAATATATTTCTTTATATAAACTGACCGCGCAGGCGCAACGCGTTTAAATCAACTGCGCATGCGCGAAGACAGAGTAGTTTTTGTTTAGAAAGGCTTCTCTAGTACGTAGTACATAAAACTGAATGGTTTTGTATTTTTAAGTTGTTATTAGGAAGACGCTGTTTCAGTTTCCCTTTGTCACCTCTTACGACACCCACCGGACAATATGGCGTAATAGCTACTCTTACACCGCCACCACGGCTCTCTGAAAAGCAATACATTGTGATTGAACCAATACTTACCTAAAGTATACGCGAGAAACAGGAACGCAGCCAGCAAGTACCACAGCCGCTGCGGTATGACCTCAGGGTGACCGTTCAGGGGCTGGTCGGCGATGGTCACGTTCCGCACAGCGGCGCTCGCAGCCGTGTAGTCATAGTCGTAGTACGAGAGTAGCACGAAGTCGAACACGGTCAGGAGGAAGCCGGCAAATGTGAGGACGTTTGGAGCAACCCAGCGCGGTACGAACTGCAAGGAAATTTATTTTTGTTAGAACTGTAAATACTTCTATTACTTTTGTGTACCTTTTTAAAGGTGGATCCTTAGATCAACGAAGATCTTGAAAAATCGTGTATCTGTCGTAATATCAAAGTGACAAGCGGTTGTGTGTACAAGTACTGTCGATGAATTGGTACTAATAAATTAAAATAGTGTGTTTCATGTTATAAAAGTACAATAAAGATATGGCGCAGGCTATAGATGTTTAGTGCTAGTGTTTTCTCATTATAATTACGAGTATAAACATAAAATGCAACTTTGAAAATAAATTAATACAGTAAATTACGAACTTTAAAAACTACCTTCATAATTTAATTTTTCTTTTATATTTATGTTCCGGATCTGTCAGTGAAAGCGAACTATAGATAATAGTGTTGTCATTATAAGACAATTACTATTTTAGTAAAAATAAAAAAATAATAACATATACAATGAGTCCAAAAACCTTTAAATGTTCTAAATGTAGCAAAACCTCAAATGATAAGAAGCTCTCAGTAACTTGTGACTCCTGTAAAAGAATTTTTTGTGGTGATTGTCATGGAATGTCACCAACTGAAGTATGAGTGTTGGAGTTAAAGACAATAGCCCGAGTGGTTTCTTTATGTGTCGATTATAAATCACCAATGATGCAAATACCAAATATAATGAAACAAATAGAGGAACTTATTAAAGAAGTACACCACTTGCGATTACATCAAAACATGCTTTTAACTGAAGAAGCAATACAAGAATTGGCTGACCGTACTAAGAGAGCTAATAATATAATAATTTACGACGTACCAGAATCAACCTCGGATAAACCCTTACAAAGGCAGGAGCAAGGAGTGCAGGAAAATAATAATTTGTGTAAGCAAAAATTATCACTGCTCATTAGCTATGATAATGTGAAAGTTTTCCGTCTTGGTGCACGTAGGTATCAAGCTGGGGCTCCTTCTCGCCCCGTTAAAGTGCTAATGAAGTCTAAGAATGATATTATTGAGATACTTCGTAACAAGACTAAACTAGATAAACCGTCAATTATTAAATCAGACATGTCGTGCAATGCGAGTACTTGAAATACCTCCGTGATGAATTAGAGACACGTATCAATAATGGAGAACAAGGCTTGACTATCAAGTATATACAAGGGCAGTCTAAAATTATCTGTAAACAAAGGATAAAAAACTAATTCAAATCCACCGACCCTCACTAGTAAATAATTTTAACAAAAAAACGCGATCTTTGATATCTTCCGCACTCTTAAGAATAACAATCTTATACACAAACATATAATCGATATCATCTAAGCTGGATTTATCAATTATAGTCCTAACGGAAAAATGGCTAAAACTAAATATATAGTAAAGACACCAAAGAGTACGCACTACCAAAGAGTACGCACAGCTTTTAAATGTTACGAAATTTCAACACATGGCAGCACTGCGCTAACTGTCAGTTGACAGTGACGCTTGGAATCAGTAGACACGCTTTCAAGTTGGTGCGGTATTTATTAGTTTGATTATTGCAATTTAAAGGTTTTGAGTACTTTTAATCTTATTTATCAACAATTTCGAAGACGTATTACAAGATTTGCATAAGGGTGCCACCTGAATATGTGAGTTATTCTTGAAATTTGGTTATTATATTTTGCTATTAAGTAAGGTTATAAATGCGATCTTGTTGGAATGATTGTAACTGTCATAACCAATCGAATTAGCGTGAATCTTAAGAGTGCGCACCTAAAGAGTGCGCATGCGCACTCTTAGGTAGTAACTCATGGGGAACAAAGTTGCTTTTTTAATTATTTATCTTTTGTTTTTTTATAGATCGCAAATATGTCAAGTTATAAAAGAAAATCAGATAGAAAATTGGTATTTACTGAAGAAATTTTAAAAGATGCAAAGGAAAGAATACGCCGTGGGCAAAGTCAAAGATCAGTTGCAGAGTCTTTGAATGTCCCAGAATCGACTCTAAGAAAAAGACTAAAAGCAGGCACTGTTCCTTGCTCTTTAGGTAGATTTTCAAATGTATTTACTCCTGAATTAGACAGTAACTTGGCAGAGCACTGCCGACGCTTGGATTTATGTTTTTATGGTCTGACGAAGAAGGAGCTAGGAAGAGTCGCTTATGATTTAGCAAATAAAAACGGACTTAATCATAGATTTAATAATGATAAAAAGGAAGCTAGCAAGAAATGGGTCGAAAACTTTGCCAGGCGGCATAACTTCAGTCTCCGTCAACCTGAAAAAACAAGTTTGGCACGTGCTGCAGGATTCAATCGTGTACAAGTGCAACGATTTTATGATAATTTAAAACAAGTACTTACAACCTTCAAATTTGTTGGCAGACAAATTTTCAACATGGATGAAACTGGCCTCCAGACAGTGCCAAACAAGTTACCTAAAGTTTATGCTAAAAAAGGCAAGAAAATTGTAGGAAAAGTTGTGTCCGCAGAACGTGGACAAACAGTAACGGCTGTTTGTTGTATGGGTGCTACTGGAATATTCGTACCACCTGCATTAATTTTTCCTAGAAAGCGGCAAAAACCCGAATTGATGGATGGAGCTCCAGAGGACTCCCTACAGCTTGTATCCGATTCTGGTTATATGAACTCAGATCTATTTATAATCTGGCTCAATCATTTCATTAAGATGGTCAAGCCATCTAAAGATGAACCTGCTCTTTTGATTTTAGATAATCATTCATCTCATTTAAGTTTACAGACTATTGAATTAGCTAGGGATCATAGAGTTGTTCTTTTGAGCTTAGCACCACACACAAGCCATCGCATGCAGAGTTTGGATACAGGATTTTTTGGACCATTAAAAAAAGCTTATGCAGTTGCATGTGACAATTGGCAAGTTTCAAATCCAGGTCGTGCTATAACTCAATATCAAGTTGCTCGACTATTTGGCACTGCATACCTTAAGGTTGGTTCAATTGACAGAGCCAAGAAATCATTCGAATCTTGTGGCATCTGGCCTTTTAACGATCAGATTTTTTCCGATGAAGATTTTGCTCCTGCAAATGTCACTGACCGTCCCAATCCAACTGCAGAAACTTCAAGTACAGGCGAAGCCCTTAATAGTTCAAATCTAGCTGTTGAATTGCCACTTACAACTACAGAAACTGTTACCCAAGTTGTCTCGTCACCTATACCCGTCAATACTAATATTTCAGCTCCAGTTATAGCATTATCTCAACTCGGAGGAACCGAAACCCTTGAATCAACTGATAATCACCAGGAAGTAATAACAACACCAGAAAATGACGAGCCAACACCATCCAAATCATCTTTTCTTAGACCAGAAGACATCTTACCATTACCAAAGTCAAACATTCAGAAAAAAAGAAACATAAAACGTAAGAAATCAGAAATCCTTACCAGTTCTCCTTATAAAAATCAAATAGAAGCAGAACAAAAAGAAAAAGAAGAAAAGGCCAAGAAGACAAAGAAGACATCAAATAAAAATAAATCTACGACACCAAATAGACCAACACTGCTGGAAACAAGTACGGGTACAGAAGTTGTTCGATGCCCCCTTTGTGCCGAAGTCTACGTAGAACCTCCAGATGAAGACTGGATCCAATGTAGTCAGTGTGGGGCTTGGTGGCACGATGAGTGCTCTGACTATCTAGGATTCGGAGTTTTTAAGTGTGACGTTTGCCTTGGTTAAAGTAGATGTTTCACCATGGACAAAGCTTCCATTACCCTCATGCGTACTCTTAACTAGTACTAAGAGCCATGGATGCGCACTCTTTAAGTCATTGTACCTTAAGAGTGCGCGTGAGACACGTCCTTGTTTTTATTAATTACTAAATATTAATGTATGTTGATTAATAATAAGAGTAAAAAAAAAGTGTTCCTAAAGAACCAAAGCCTAATTATAAGTAAAATTTAAGACTTAACTCAAAAGTTGATTATTTTAAAAATAAATCTGTCAAAACTGCGCACTCTTTGGTATCTTTACCCTACCTGACTCACTGATAAAAATACGACTTATACAGAGACGACAGTACTGATAAACGAAGTGGAGGAATCACTATTTTTGTATTGAACAATATTACCTACATGACATCAAAGCGAAATAATCAGTATAACACAAAGTATGACTCTTGGGAATATTTATGGGTAGACATTGAAGTAGGTTCTCAAAGAATAATGTTATAGAGGCACGAATCAACCATCGATCATGACAACTTGCCTTTACAAGATTTAGGCCTGGCTTCCCAATCGAACACAGTAACAATAATGGGTGATTTTAACTTTGGTGGAGTCAAGTGGCCACTTCCAAATTGTGGGTATCTATCTACTGCCAATAGAAACCAATTTCTTGCAATGGTATAACAACAGCAATCAATAGGTACTATACATTTATCTACATATTGGTAGATCAATGTATGGGGTTTCGCCAGGGTCACCAGCCATCTACTTTAGACCTAATCTTGACAAATGATGAGTCTTTGATAGTTGGTATCAGTTATGAGGCCTCAATTGGGAAAAGCGATCATGCATGTTTAGTATTTAGTTACAAACAATAACATAATGGGCAGCAGTCGAAACCTAAAAAGAATTTTAATGAAAGGAGATTACAACAAAATCAAAGAAGAACTTCACGCCGATTAAAAAAAGATTTACATTGTCCAGTTCAACAGTTTAGAATAATGCATAAAACAATAACTAATGCCATAGACACACATGTTCCTCTTGTAAAACACTTAATAAAGTAAATAAACCATGGATAAAGAATGACATATCTGGGTTAATAAGAGAAAAAAAAAACTTTAGAAGTGATATACCGTAACAGGGTCAGATAAAATCTATAAGGAATACAGGAAGCTAAATAAAAAACTGATAGATTTAGGGCGTACGGTATGGGCAGTTTACGAGAATCAACTATAAGAACTAGGACCAAAGAAATTTTACGCGTACATCAGGCAGCAAATCACCTCAAAAGTTAGTACACCAAAAAATTCCTGCTTTAGACCCA
Source organism: Parnassius mnemosyne (assembly GCA_963668995.1). Lineage (NCBI taxonomy): Eukaryota > Metazoa > Arthropoda > Insecta > Lepidoptera > Papilionidae > Parnassius > Parnassius mnemosyne. Next base: position 26,541,892 of record CAVLGL010000086.1, read on the forward strand.
AACAACTGAACAACTGAAGCTATAGAGGACATCACGTTCACGGAATCCAAAGTACAAGCTGCTATTAAAGAAATGAATATAGACTATTCACCTTGCCCCGACGAAATACCCGTACATACGTACTTAGTTAAATGTATACAATATTAATACAACTTACACAAAACTAACAAAAAATTAACATTACAAAATATAGAAATATATAATATATTTACACTAAAATAAATGCATACTCATTTCAAAACATAATTAAAGTATCTTTCATAGACTATAATAATTAACAGCTTATCACATTATACCTAACTTTTTACGAGCAGTAACAAACTTCTTAACACATCTAGTTAATCTTATTTTGCGTGACCTAACACGGGTTATTGTACTGGGAGTTTGACTGCGTTTTGTTTCTTGCTTGTATTTTTAATAGTAAGCGCCTATGAAATATTCTTAAACTACCCTCTGTCTTTTTTATATTTTGTGCAAGATTTTATATTTAATATTTAATGTAAGTCCACAGATTTGTTATGCCTACTCAAAGCACATTTTCTTTCTTTTCTTTTATGTTTCTCAGTAAGTGAGTGTATACTCTTTTGGGAAATAAATTTCTTAAACCTCATATTTCAAAGAAGTGCGGACTTGATAGTTACCTAGCATCAGTAATTCAAAAATCATACGACAAAGGAGTATTGCCTGATTTATGGAAAACGGCTTTAGTGACTCCTGTTTACAAAAAGTGAAACAAATTAGATCCTGCAAATTATAGACCAATAAGTTTAACTAGTGTTGTGTCATGTCATGGAAAAGATAATAGTTAAGCACATGAGGCAGTTCCTTAGCAAAGATCATACTATCGGCAATATGCGAAAGAGCACCAGAATTTCCAAAACTTTCGAATCTCAAGTATACCAGTTGACAATCGTATTTCCTCCGATTTAACCGAATTTGGTCAGTTTTCTGGAATTTTGGGTTTACTTCGATTCAGATCGGAAACAGTGCGTAAGCGCGTTCTTGGTATTTAGGGTCACCGGTTAAAAAGGGTTAAGGACCGCTGCTCAAGACATTAATAAACACGAAGAGTACGTTGACCACCTGTGATATGCGGTCGATAGTTGACTCTTGGTATTTTTTGTGGTATTTTAACAAAATATAGTTTAGTTTATTTAGATATTAGTATGTAAGTGTAACATAAAGCGCACCACCTCCTACTGTTCTTAATTCCAGTTTCTCTTTAGCCCAAAGGTTGTCTGGAAGAGATCGCTCTTTAGCGATAAGACCGCCTTATTGTACATACGTATATATTAAGTTTTCTCTGTAATGTATTTATTCGTTGTATATGTGTGGTGTACAATAAAGTATATACTACTACTACTACTCTTCTGAACTAGTTCTTATGCCTCATCGTCGTAACGTTTGTAGGAAAATATCGGTCGGTGACAGATTTAGATATGACTTCTATCAAAAACATAAATATGAAATGGGCGCCAAGAACGCTACAATCGTCGTCTAAAACCCCGACTTCTCCTTTACACCGTTTCCACTGCAGCCTATAGAATAGAATAGAATAGAATGATTTATATTCAATATGGATTATTACATAATACTTATTGAAAGTCATTATTTTATTTACCACTGGTTCGGAAAATACCTCTGTCCTGGGAAAAACCAGCAAGAAACCCAGCGGGACTTTTTTTTAAACATAATTTCACTTAACATTAATTTTGTTTATACAATTTTAAATGAATTTTCATAGAACCAGTATGGTGACGATCACCTTATTCCCAGGGGTTATTTTCATTCATGTATACCTTGATATTATAATAACCCTTTTTGTACAGTTTTTCTTTAATAATACTTTTAAACTTGTTTATTGACAAACTTTGAATACGTTCTGGGATTCTGTTGTAAAAGCGTATACATTGCCCCATAAATGAATTACTAATTCTGTGGAGTCTAGTAAGTGGCATTACAAGCTTATGTTTGTTCCTAGTGTTTAAGGTATGAACATCCTTATTATATTATATTAAAGTCCAGTGCTGAACATAGGCCTCCCACATAGATTGCCTTATAGTGGGACTATTTGACACAGTTGCCATGCTTGGCAAGCGGGTTGGCAACCGCAGTTATTTTTTGTCGTTATTAGGAAGACGCTACTGCCCATCTGATTTTTTTCCCTCTGTCGCGTCTTACGACACCCACGGGAAGATATGGGGTATTGGTTATACTTACACCGCCACTACACGACCTATGGTCTTTCTTATAATCGTTGAATAACACATACTGAATTGCCAACCCGCCTACCAAGCATGGCAACTAAGGCAAATATCCCCATTACGAAGCAATTTATAGGGGAAGTCTATGTTCAGCAGTGAACTTTTGATAGGCTGTCACGCTAACGGCAACACATTCTTATTAAAATAAGTATTAATTACTCCATATCCGTCTCTTTCTACTGTCATTTAGAGAAAATAGAGAGAGAGAGAGAGAGAGAGAGAGAGAGAGAGAGAGAGAGTGAGAGAGAGAGAGAGAGGGGGGGGGGGGAGAGATAGAGAGCAAGTTTAAGCATTACTTAAATTGACATCGATTTTGTGAGTAAGGCCGTATATTCCATTTGTATTGATTAAAAACGTCATGGTAAAAGTTACAGGACCGCGAACTTAAAATTCGTGAGTTTGAATCAATAACAATAATCTAGTGTCGTGAAAACATGAGTATTAGTTATAATATTATTAACATTTTTATGGCTAGTGTTTAAATGAAAATTAATAAATGCTGATAAAGAAGGCAATAAATATTCACTCCTGAAGACTAACATGGGAACACTCCTAAAATCGGCTCTTTGACGTTCGTCAACATAGTGGCGAATGTAGAGATATTAGCAAAGAGTTTGTGATGGCGTCCACATGTTGGAAGGTCGTTCAGTTTGCTTCGATTCAGGCCAATGTGCGGACGAATTTATTAAAATGGATATTGAGGCGCTAACGGCTGCTGCGGTTTAATTATACACAGCTTACCGCTACTACGTGAATGTGTATAAGAAAAGGGTGGTCAAAAAGATATGGAAAAAAAAACAGATTTTATTTCTTGGGTTCCACAAACGATTTTGGGCTTGGAAGAGCTCTATAAAGCTAAAAGTTTCGTCACTGGTCATTGTTACTGCCATTTTGTAGACACTATTTACAATGTGTGAATATGAAATTTAAATCAGGTGCGTACGATCACTCTGGGAGCTCATAGCTAAATGTGCGCCCAACCTGTGGGTGGACGCGGTGCCATAACCCTTTGATCTTTTGTAAAAAACCGACACCACACGGATTTCGCGCCAACTTGTAGGCCATCATTCCAATGCATACCAAGTGAAGCACAAACACCCGCTCTACACGATGGCCATCGGTATTGCCTTAATCTGTAAACCAGCTTGATTCTTAGCCGCAAAAAGAGCTACGAGTTGTATTTACCCAGCTGCACTCTTACTTAGGAAAGCAGTCCTATTAACCTATGTAACTGGTATCGACTATCGACTATTTGGGAAAAAATATTCAAGATACACATGTCGCCTTGAACCATATAATGTTAAATATAAATCAACAAACATGTAAGAAAGATAAACAGTTGTTAGATACAAACAATGTAACCAGGAATTTTCCACCAAGAATAATGGAAGTTATATCTAACAGTTTCATTTATATAGTTATATCTATAAAATCTATCTATATAAATGTTTGCCTATAATATTGAAATAAATGGCTGCTATCAAGCTCAGGGGCTTATTTGCATGCTAATAAGATATAATAAGATAAGCTATAAATAACTGTTTTTAAGATTTTGTTTGTCTGTTTGTCCCAGCTAATCTTCGGAATGGCCGAACCGATTGTGATGAAATTATATTTTTGACGGCTCCGTAGCGCAGTGGTTTAGCAATGGGTTGCACCGTCAAGGGCCGCGGGTTCGAATCTCGCACAGAACAAATATTTGTATGGTCTACAAATAATTGTCTGTTTGTAATGTTAAAATATCAGCGTTTTACTAAATGCATATGAAAGTATTATACGGCGGTCTTTTTGTTCCGCCTAATCTCTGAAACGGCTGGACCGATTTTGACGAGACTTTCACTGGCAGTTAGCTGATATTATAAGAAGTAACTTAGGATACTTTTATTTTAGAAAAAGAATTAGGGTTCCGCGCAAAAAAATTAAAACCCATGAAATCGTAGTAAATTCCACAACTAGAATAAAATATTAAGGCCCGTATTAATAATCGTTACTCAGCTCAAGTACACGCGCTTGAGTACAATATTGAGGTTAAGATCTTATTAATATTAATCTTCAGCTGAGTGCCACACTGATTAATAAACGAAACTCGACTCTCAAGTGTGTGTACTTGAGTGCAAGTCACAGAACAGTATTCCTAATTACAGCGTTTTGAGATACTGTTTTTATATACTGTTTATATATACAAATATATTTTTTCTCAGACACGCTCAGGTCCTTTACAAAAGTAAGATTTGATTAATATAGATGACAAAAAACGTTTTGACTTCCGTTATACATTGCGGACATTTTGTCTGTACTCTGTATCTTGGAAGCGTTTTACAAACTCAAATTGCTCATGGCCAACATTGACTCCGATAATTTTCAACAATGACAATAAACATCTAAATAAAGGAAATTTTACTTCTGCCATAGAGGAAACAGTAGCCATAATGTTACCCAGGGTTATTACTCATTATCTCCTTCATATAAAAATTAATGGATAACCTGATGTTATGTGGATGCTGTGGCACATAGACATCTACATCTATCCTCGATTAAAAATCAAAATGCAGATGAGTAGTCACCCCTGAGGAATAAGATGGAATACATTTCCGGTAAAAATGGTCTCTGGTTCTCTACACTCACCATACGAAAAACAGCAGCATTAAACTGCTATTTCACATTGGTATTCTGTGAGAGCGTGGTCACTCCCCGTTCGAGTGGACCCATGCGTGTTACAACTAGTTTTGGCTTTTGCTTTTAACTTGCTTTTTCGTTTTTCCAGAAGAATATAAATATAATTTATAATAACAGACACGACATTGATACATATTTATTATATGCATAGATAAGAAATAGTAAGGTACGTTGGGGTAAGATCGGTGATGGGGCAAGACCGTAGGATTCAAATTCCCGGCGAATTATGCTATATTTTGAAAAGCTAACAATATGCTACACGACGCCATTTCATCCTGCCCCGACCCTCAGTTCGCGCCAGTCACTCCGGCAAGTGGGACCTGTGCTGCGCGGCATTTTATAAAACAATGTAATTTTTGTATTATTTTTGTCCATCCGATCTTTCCCTATCACTTTTATTTACGATTTTTAGCGAGAATATGGCTTCTTTTGTTATTATTTTGTGTGGATACTAAGTTTTATGAAGTTATAGCTAGATAAAGCTGGTCCATGCAGGGCTAAGATCGCTGTAGGCCGAGATCCGATGTTTCCCCTCGTGAGTGAAGATCGGATGAATATTATCCGATCTTTGCCTGTTACAAATATGGCAGTGGTTGTTAAACTTTCATTGGTCGTGTATATTTTTTCGTTGATTACTCAAGTGACTATGGGACTCAGTCTCGTTAGCAAGTCTGTATATTTAAAAGTAATAAAACAATATGATGGTTTTATTACTTTTAAGTACACATTAAAATACATTTTTTTATAGGATAAGGGTGACAAAGGAGCACACAGTCCACCTGATGTTAAGTGATTGCTGCGGCCCATAGACATCTATATCTATCCTCTATTACAAATCAAAATGTAATTTATAATAATTATTTAAAAATAATTTATAATAATAAATGCCGCTTTGTTAAAATATTTATATCTTCCTTAACTCCTGCATTATCCCAGGGCATTTCGCCAGTCCTTACTGTTATTTTTTTTCCATATAAAATCAAATGCATCCGATCTTTCTCTTATATTGAGTAATTCCATCTTATGTCATAACAAAGTTTGAGAAACATAAAATTACAATTTCTTTATATCAGGGATAAGATCGGATGGCAAGAAACAAAAAAGAGAAAATCGTTTGGAACATTTATGCTTCTAGTAATTTATAGATCATATTGAAATATGTTTTTGAGCGTTAAAGATAGGACAAATCTCTTTTATAAACTTTTTTCTCTAAGCAGTAGAAGTGGTTTTAAATTTAAGTCCGGTCTTACCCCTTAACGGCCAATTTTTCATTATGCATATAAAAAAGTATGTCTAGTTTTTGCACACCTTTAAAGCAAAAACCGTTGAGTTTACACAAGCAAAAGATTCTCAGAGCTAAACTACGTTTAACGATTAACGGTTTGCTCCATGTTCCATAAATCTGACGTATACGAATGTCGAGAAATTAAAGTTTTTGGCAGACTCTTCCAACTATTCGAAAATCCGTCCGGTATTACCCCAACGTACCTTAGTGTAACATAATCAAAGATTAGATAGTAAAACCAGAACCGACTCAGCTTCACAAATGCTATCCATCAATTATTACATTCTCCACCACTACTATACGATAACGTATCGTGTATTGTAATCGTTTTAATAATGAAATTATGAAGTAGATAAGCTTATAAACAAGTAGAGTAGAGAGGTTTAGAATCCTTACCTTATCAGCCATTCTCTACCAGTGGATAATATAGGTCATTTTAACCGACTTCAAAAAAGAAGAGGTTCTCATTTCGAGTGTGTTTTTTTTGTATGTATGTTACGCGGTATCTTCGCAGATTGTGAACCGATTTTAATGATTCTTTTTTTTATTAAATAGGTTTTACTTTAAGTGTGATCCCATTAAATTTTGAAGAAAAAATTCCACCCCCAAGGCGGGAAAATAGGGGGAAAAGTTTCATATTGGACTATTGTTTAAGGAATTTCATATGATACTTTCGCAGGTTTAGAACCGATTTATATGATTTTTTTTTATTAAATAAGTTATACTTCAAGGGTGGTCCCATAGATATTTGAAGAAAAAATTCCACTCCCTAAGGGTAGCAAGTAAATAATATACTTTTGTAGCAATTTGAAGTCGGCTTTTACATTTTGTTAAAAGTTATAATTATTAAAAGTAAGCAGACAAACACGTATCACTCAAAGTTTTCAACCAGACGCAAATTGCCGAGACCGGTAACGGGGACCAGGGTTAAAAGAGCGAGACGACCAGCAGGTTTAGCCTAATTGACTTTCTAATTGTTAACGCTTATAGAAGGCTACAAAATAATGGATTTGATCATATCTCACAGTCTGAGCTAAAACGGTAAAGAGTATTAGTTATTATATTATTAACATTGTTATGGCTAGTGTTTAAAAGAAGATTGATAAATATTGATGATAATTGATTCAGGTCGGTGTAAGAATATTCATTACCCCATATCGTTCCGTGATTTTCGTAAGTGACAGAGGGAAACTGAATTAAGAGATGGGCAGCGGCATCTTAATAAAAACAAGACAAAATAATAAAAAAATGCAGTTGCCAACCCGCCCGCCAAGCGTGGCAACTATGGTATCTTCCTCGCACGACCTCCTTGTGGAATCGATTACCATCAGCGATTTTTCCGGACCGATACGACTTAGGGACCTTCAAGAAAAGAGCGTACTCCTTTTTAAAAGGCCGGCAACGCATCTGCGATTCCCCTGGTGTTGCAGTTGTTCATGGGCGGCGGTAGTCACTTACCATCAGGTGAGCCGCATGCTCGTTTGCCCCCTCTCCTATAAAAAAAAAATATGGCAACATTCCTCCCTATGAGGCAATCTCCATAGATTACTCATAGGGAGGTCAATAAGTCTACTGTAGAACGTAGGTCTTCCCCATGGAAGACCTATGTTCTACAGTAGACTTTTATAGGCTGTCATGGATGGATGGATGAATCGACTTTATTTTGATAATAATATCACAATGCAGTTATGTTATGCTATAACACGACAAAAAAACACCGCATTCACGACCACCGCATTGATTGATCAATATAACAAGTAATTATAGCTTGCTTGCCTCGTTTTTAGCGCCAGTAAAAACTGACCAAAGAAACTCGGACAGGTTTTAAAATCGATCGGTTCGGTGACGCAGTGTTTTATTACACTGGCAAATTAATTACGGTTCAAAGTCCAAGTCTGGTAGAAATTAATAGCGACCAAATTACTATCGCCTTGACTTAGTTGGTTAAAGTATGGTAGGGAATAGGGAGGAAGTTTACAATTCGACGGCGTGTTCTTTTTTAACCACGTTTTTTATTAACTCGCTTTCGCTTTCGTGTATGTCTGTTCCGGTCTAATTTAGTAATTGATGTTAAATTAACTTTCCGATAGAGACATGAAAATGTGAGCATAGTTCAGACACGAACAACAATGAACATATGAAAAAAAATGTTTTATACTTTTAAAAACGTAAACGTGGTATTCTTTTTATATACATAAACTCAATCAAAGTTGGTAAAAAATTACTTCGCGTACATCCGCTCGATAAAATAAAATGATGTCTTACCTAGTTTGAAGAGCACCTCCCGCCCTTCCTCAATTGCGTGCAATATCATCGTCACCACTAATCCCAGCACCACTACACTAGGAAAGACACACCACCGACGACAATACGACACGTGTTTCGCCTCTACACGAGGCATCTTCAGGTAATCTAGACTCGTTTCCAGTAAAAAGGGTCACAAGGGTTTTTAACAGTGGTAGAGCCACGCGGCAGTTTTTGCTGTCGCACGGATGGGCCGGCTCGAACCGGGGTGGTACCACAACCTCACAGAATACCAGCGTGAAGTAGAGGTTTACCTCTGCGTTTCGCTTGGTGAGTGCAGGTGGCCGGAGGCCCTTTTTACTGGAAATGAGGCATTCCATCTTAGTCCTCACGGGTGACAACGCATCTACATTTTGATTTGTAATAGAGGATAGATGTAGATGTCTATGGGCCGCAGCAACCACTTACCATCAGGTGGACTGTGTGCTCGTTTGTCACCCTTATCATATACTAAAATTTAATTCATATTAAAATATGAATTAAATTTTAAACTATTACATCAACTAATCTCATGATCATCCTCGCAAACCGTAATAATTTCGTTTCCCAAGGTTCCGCTTTTTTGGACATTTAATTTCATACCGGCGTTTAACTCAAAAGTCCGTTCGTTAATTATTTGGCCGATTTGATGACCATCGGGCTGCGATAAATGTAATTATCCTTCCATCCATCCATCCATTACGGCCTATGAATGTCCGTCGCTGTATAGGCCTCCGTTCGGTAAAGTCTTTTTAATTTCTACCGTGCATTTAATATTAGATATAGATAACCCTACTGTGGCGCAATGTATCACTCTAAATCTAAACTCACTTCGGACCTTTTAAGAGTTTAAATATAAAATTTACTAATAACTCGACAATTTCGCCACCTTTCGGATACTAATATAGCTATGAACCATTCTCTTAATAATACAAATATTAATGTTACAAAGTTACAAGATCCCAATTGATGCAACAACGACTGAAGTTTATTTTTTTAAGTTGCCAGCCCTAGATATACAACATGTATTTAATAATACAGATTTTAAGCCTAGTCACGTTACCAACGTTTATCTATATAGTATGGCGCGATTTTTTATACGTCAGCATATTGATAACAGTACATTCATGCTAAAATAAACACTAACTCCTAAGAATAGGCACGATATTTACGTAAACTACAAAACAACTTGATCCTGTTGATGATTTGCATTATGTACTACATATTTCCTTGTTTAAAGAAGTAGTATGTTTATGAGCTTATGATAAAAAGAATGTGCCAACTGTGATACTTGCCTATAACAATTATTTTTATAGGATAAGAGTGACAAGCGAGCACACAGTCCACCTGATGGTAAGTGGTTGTTGTGGCCCATAGACATCTACATCTACCCTCGTTGTCGTCCGTGAGGGCTAAGATGGAATGCCTCTTTTCCAGTAAAATGGGTCTCCGGTTCTCTACACTCACCATACGAAACACAGCAACATTAGGCTGCTCTTTTACGATGGTATTCTGTGAGATTTCTATGGTATTTTACGCTGATTTCCTTCCATTGTCATATTTTTTCGGCTAAACGTGGTGCCAGTACCTCGTCGAAGAAAAACCACATACACGGTATATCTAAATAGTATTTTATTGTTTTTCAAAGTATTCTCCGTTCAACTTAATGCACTCTTCCATTCGTGCAAGCCAATCATTAAAACAGTAATTCCAGTCAGAAGTTGATGTTGACAAAATGGCTGGTAAGTACGTTTCCACAGCTGCTTCGGGGTCTTCAAACCGTTGACCGCGTAATAAATCTTTCATTCTAGGGAATGTAAAGAAATCGTTTGGGCTCAGGTCAGCTCAACGTTTACCTGCTTCAAAAAATCATTTGTCTTCCGAACCGTATGGGAGCTCGCATTATCGTGATGTAAGATGAAGGCACGCTTCGGGTTATTTTTTCGGAGTTCGGTTATCATTTCTGGCAAAAAAACCGTGATATACCACTCAGCGGTAACCGTTCTGCGTTCCTGTAAAGGAATTGTAGCAACATGCCCCTTTTTCGAGACAAACGTAGCGACCATTTTCTTTGACACGCTGCGGGAGCGAACCACTTTCGTTGGTTTGACCTCGTCTTCGAAGACCCAAATTGCTGACTGATGTTTTCTTTCAGGTTCGTATGAATAAATCCATGATTCGTCAACTGAGACGATATTATAAACGGCATTTGACTTCCCTCCGTTGAAGCGTTGCAGAGTATTCCGGCACCAATCTACACGAGCCGCATTGTGCTCTTCTGACAAATTGTGGGGAACTCAGCGGGAAACTAGCTTTCTTACACACAGCTCATTATGTAATATCGACTGAATTACAGTCATTCCGATACTGATAACAGCCCGAATCTGCTCGTATGTCACATGACGGTCATCTAATATAATAGTTCGCACAGCTGCGATGTTTTCAGGCGTGACCGCTGTTCTTGGTCGACCTGCAGAAGAAACAGTGCTGAACGACACACGACCGCGTCGGAACTCGGCATACCAGCGGTATATTGTCGTTTGACTCGGTGATTCAACATCATAAATTGAAACAAGTTCGCTGAGACATTTGAGACAAGCCGCGACGAATATTTTGATAAATTATGGCACGGAAATGTTCACGCGTGAGCTCCATTTACATTAACGACGTGTCAACTTTAAACCAACATAGTTTTTGTTTTTAAACTTTTTTTTAATTCTAGTATTCAAATTCTAAAAAAGGTTTTATTGTAACTCCGATTCTTCCGACTTCCGATTCCCGATCATTTCAGTGTGTCCCTCGTAGATGGAGTGACGACCTGCGGTTGGTTAAACTTAGGTACTTAAAGGTAACAGCCTATATACGTCCCACTCTTGGGCCGAGGCGTCCTCTAATTTCTGGGGATTTTTAGGGCAAGGAGTGCCCACCACGCTACCCCAACGCGGCATTGGCGGCTCTCGCATGTCTTTGAAAATTTTTTTTAATTTCTTAAACAGGACACATGGTAAACCAGCATTTAAATTTGCTTTTATTAGCTTTGCTCACGTAACAAACAGTTACAGCTTGTGTATACATAGGCTGCACTAAAAGTATCGGGAATGGAATATTTCCACTGTTCCTGTCATATTAAAATCGTTTTAATTGAAAAGTCCTTGGTTTTAAAAATCTAATACCATTTATTTATTTAAAAAAAATTCTCGGTCTTGTCACAAGGTTTTGTCAAACTTGTTTAGTCGTTGAGAAAATGGAATTGACTCGAGAAAATTCAAAAGCGATGATTTATTACGGCTTTCGAAGTGGTTTAACACAAAAACAGTGTGTTGACCGGATGATTTCTGCATTTGGTGATGAAGCTCCATCCAAAACCACAATTTATCGCTGGTTTGCTGAATTTCAACGTGGACGTGTCAAGCTCAGTGATGATCCCCGTCAAGGTCGTCCAAAAACTGCAGACACAAGAAAACGTTGATGCTGTGCGTAAGCTGATTGAGGAAGATCGACATGTGACATAACGCGAAATTCAGGCAACTTTAGACATTGGCATGAGTCAAATACAAATAATCTTGCATGAACAATTAGGTGTAAAAAAGTTGTTTTCCCGATGGATACCGCATTCGCTCTGAGAAGAGCAAAAAGCGGCTAGCGTTACTTGGTGCGTCAGAACTCTCGAAAGATTCCACGCAGGATCCTTAAATGCTGTATACAACATCGTATCAGGTGACGAATCCTGGATATACGCGTGAGAACCCGAAACAAAAAACCAGTCACGAGTTTGGGTGTTCGAAAATGAGTTAAAGCCAACAAAAATTGTTCGTTCACGGAGTGTTGCAAAAAAAATGGTGGCCACGTTTTGTCTCCAAAACCGGCCATGTTACGACTATTCCTGTTGAGGGACAAAGAACGGTTGAATGGTATGCTGGTATGGTATGCTGAATGTTGACAAAGAACGGTTGAATGGTATGCAGAATGGTATGCTAGCATTTGTTTGTGTAGTGCCCTCGTAGTGTGTACTATTAAATTAAAAGTCGAATGTAACATTAATTTTTTATTCAATTTTGGAAGCCTTTATCGTCATTGTCATCATTACAGCCCATCACAAGTCCACTGCTGAACATAGGCCTCCCCCCAAGGAATGCCACAAAACACGGTCCTGAGCTACCTGCATCCATCGACTTCCTGCATGTCTTACCAGGTCGTTACTCCATCTAGTGGGGGGTCAGCCTACACTTCGCCTTTTTCCTTATCGGTTGTCGGTTCTTCGAGCTACATGGCCGGCCCATTGCCACTTCAGCTTAATCCGTTGGGCTATGTCAGTCACAGTGCGAGGTGCACAGTTAATTCTCACAGGTTGTACTCTCTTCTTCTTGTTTTAAATTATGGCTTCTCTTGATAGAATTCTGGTAGTGTCAAGTTAGTGTTGTACAATCTGAGAAGTGACAGTGTGCAATGTCATGACATGCAATGCTTAAACTAAGTCTGAAGGATATAGTGAGTGTGAATAATTACAGGCTGTGATGCATTCAATTTTTGTCCTCAGAGGTGACAACTATTTGTTTGAAGATGCCTGGTGTCCATGGACTGCAGTAACCACTAACTATTAGAGGTTTTGTAATTTCATTTTTCATTTAAATTTTAGTAACAAAAAATTATGCTGGAAGATGTCAGTAAATACATCAATGAATTTAGAGGTGATGAACATTAGTGCCTGCAATTTGGATAGATTACTGCATAAGGGGAATAATTGTCATCATTTAATTAATTGATGGCAACCACAGTTTACTTAATGCCCAGTTGTTATTAGGAAGACGCTGCCCATCTCCTAGTTGGAAAACAAACTGTAGCCTTTTACAACACCCATAAGATGATATCACTTATAATTAGTTCCCAATATCCAACAAGTGAGAATAGGTCCTGCTAACTTTGATTTGTTAAATAATTCAGTTTTATTTACCTTCAACAGATTTTTAATGACAAGCAAATAATGTTCTTTATTTAAAAACCATTTAATTATTTGAGTGATACTGAAACATACTTATCATATAAAATGAACATTTTTTTTAATGGTGTATAATAGGTTGCATAATATTGATCTATAATCAAATGTAGCGGTTGTGATATAAGAACCAGAATAAAAGCCTAAACCTATATGAAGAGTCCAATAAGTACTAACTTGCTGAATACTAACCGATTCATGATTGAGTGACAGTCCAAAAAATATATATTATTAAAGACATCATCATGCAGTAATAAATTTCTTTGCCTTCATAAAAGCTTTTCTCTTTGACTTAAAACCTAAAAAAATACTTTTTTGACCTTACACAAACCATATCTACCAGTGGAACCTTTTTTGAACCTAATCGAAGAACTAGACCGAAATTAGGAACCACTTTTCATAACAAGAATTGTTTTTAATAACTTACCTCTACAACTTTGTTCCAAAATGGGTGCATAACATAGACACTGAGGGGACTTGTGTCCTTTGCCATATACTGAAAACAAAAAGTTATTATAAAAACCTCATATTCATATCATAATACATATATACATTTTTGTATTTCATCAGCATTAACATTTTTTTCAATAGTGTTGGTAATTCTGTAACATATTTTAAAATATATAATCATATTTTAAATTATAGTGTATTTCATTTTTTTAAATTATGAATTGTTTATGTATTGGTCACCAAGTGTTAGTTGCCAATTTTTTTTAAATGCTGGCTACATAATATAAGTAATATATTGTAAATTGTAAAGAAAATTGTTTTTGAATCAAATCTCAAAAGTGGTAGTTACTTTCTAAGTTGATTAAAGATAAATGTTTTAGGTTATATTACTGCATAGTATGAAAATTGAATGTGAAGAAAATCTTTCTTCATACCTGTACTGATGTAATATAAATGGGAAAACAAATTAGTTACCTTGTAATTATCAAATCCCTCTAAATGCTCATTGCTGAGATATTTGTAATTAAACATTTTGCAAATATGTTAAAATATGTAAAAACTATAAAACTTTACTCTATATTGCAAACAATTAAATATTTATGTCATAAAACACATTTTTGGTAATTGAAATATATGATTTTAAGCAATAAAATAATGTTTTCACTTTCCGATAAATAGATAAATTCCTAAAGAAAGTCAAAAGTCAAAACAATACAAAACAACATTTGAGCACTGCCATTGCCATGTGAGCACCACAGAACACTAATACCCGTAGTGATTATATTCTCTTTGCTAATACCCTTAGGCGGGGCGGGGTGAGCACTGCGTAATGCGTATATAAAAAAAGTACTCTGTGGCAGTGTTGCCAACAACTTGGAACCTGATATCGCCATTTTTCACACATTTAGTAGCCTAATATAGCCTAATTTGAGCTGAGGTAGCCTAAAGTAGCCCAAACATCAAAACAGCGCTATGAATAAATAAAAACTTAATTTTTAATAATTTGTTTATTCATAAGATGTACATAGTGTATCAAATTTTAAAAAATTAGCAATCATCATTTGCTGCCACCAGCAACAAAGCATCAGCAAGCCTTTCGCGGTCAAAATTTTCTATAGCCTCTGCTGTGCATGTGCTGGCGCAAGCTTCGCTGGAACTGGAAACATACATTTTTCTTTCAGCATGTAAACTGATCATATGGTTGCTCGGTTGAAAATTGTTGCAGCAAATATTTCGGACATTTATATGTGTACGGATTTTGAGAATTGCAATCAGCATGGGTAGTTACATTCTGTTCCTTAATTTTGTCTTTATCGTGCCCATTACGCTAAAAAATCTTTCTACAATAGCATTACTTAAAGGTGATGAGAGACATCGCAATGAAAACTCGACAAATTCTTTAAACATGGGATTCCCTCCAGCATTCTGTATTTTCAATATCTGTTCCCAAAAATTTACGATATCGTTGAGAGAAGCTGTACCGATTACTTCGATACGCAACGTACTTAAAGAACGTCATTGGTTCATTATAGTTTCCCGGTCAATATTAGGTTTCCCTAATTGCCAGGGAAAATCATCAACGTTGGGTCTGCTGTTTGAGAGGCACACATGGCTTGGTGGTAAATGTTAAATTTTTTCCACCACTGACACATTAAGTGGTAGCCTGTCAACTAATTCCTTCACTAAGCGCACGAGAACATGCACGCACAGGACTCTTGGAGAAATTTCGCAAATAACAGACAAATGAAATTTATAGCCGGTAATAATACTTTTAATAACAAATGTTATTAACAGCGAAGGGAATACTTACAATCTTATTGCATTCTAAATTTGGTTGTTTAATACGTGCAACAGGCTAAGTTAGAAGCCCTACTCCCTAACGCCTTGTCCGTGTATTTGGATCTACCCGTCTCTCTCGCGCACTTCTGCAGATGAGTGAGAGTGATAGTGATACTTAGTTTTGGAGTATTTCCTGAAATTAACAGTGCTGCCAGTTTTTTTTAATTTTGATTTGCACGTTTTGCGTAGGATTATTTTACTTTTGACGGTCGATCGTTCGTCTCTCTAGTAGCCTATTTGGCGACCAGTCGCCTTTCAGAATTTTTCGTAGCCGATTTCCATCCCGAGTAGCCTAATTGGCGGAAAATCGCACAACATTGCTCTGTGGCACTGCGTTTGCACCACAGAACATATATATTCCTAAAGGGGTTTGCACTGCGTTCTAGCGATTAGCGTTGAATGAACGAACTAGTTGAATCAACCGTTGATCTCCTGTCAACGTATTAACGTTTACCGTTTATGAATCAACTAGTTGAATGAGGGCATCCACGACTTTTTCTGCCACCAGGGCGGCGCAACTTTACAGTGAGGTAAAATATTTGACAAAATTCATAGCGGGGATGATAATTTCTTAGGAAAATGTAATCTTTAAGGTTTTTTTCTGTATTATTAGTAATATTTTATATTAATTATATTAGAAATGAATAAACCAAACTATAAAATATAACTAAAAGCAGACTTTTTTAAAAAAAGTTATAAAGTGCAAAAATTAAAAATCAAACCACTGACGCATTGTGTTGTGTATTAATATAATATTCTTGATAATGATAAACTATTATTTAAAACTAATTTTTCATTAATAGAATCAGGCGTTACTTTGCGGAAATCCATTATATAAAAGCTTTTAGAAAAATTTAAGCGGATATTTGCGAAGTAAATTTTTCTAAAAGCTTTAACTAATTTCTCAATTAACTGACACTGTGTAAGAAAAACTTTACCTCAGTCACAACTAGCGACATCTGGTGAGTGGAAGATTATTAGCCCTCATACGTCAACGACGTTTATGACTTTAACTCGTGCGTCTCGTTAACGCAACGAACTGAGCAAATTAAAAAACTTACGTTGATAATAACGTCATAGATTGTGAGCGATGGTCATGTCATACAATTTGAACTCTAAATAACCTAAAAAAGAGTTTATTTTCGAAATATTTATTTTAAGAATAGTACTTATGACGATATTGGTGGTTAATACTAGTTTGTTTGTATATTATACAACGATAGGAAGTTCGCTCTCGTTAATATTTTAATTGACGGTTTGTGACAAATTGCGCGGAAGGTCAGAAGTAAGTTATTTTGCGGCTTATCGTAAATGTTTAGAGTTTAGACTTTTTAGTTAATGTTTATAGTTACAGTGAAAATTTGTTTGTGTTAATGTAATTGTGTATATTTGCATAAAATAGGATTATTTAAGGTACAAAATTGAAAATGTCAGAACGTACTGTTAAGGATTATGGGGATAATTAAAGATCCAATACTTTGAACATAAAACGTGCTTTTTATTAACCTCAAAACAACAACATGGAGAGCCTATAACATCATATTGAACCTTCCTTCATAACACACAGTGATGACAACCGACACAGTCTTGCCATTAAAATACAATATTATATAAATCATTGTTAATTAACACCTCCCCCCAATGGTTTATATTAACAGAACTAACAAACTAAAAAATACACAATGCGAACTAAACTCTATTCCAATCCTAATTTATGTACAAAATAATTATGAGAGGTTTTATTTAATGGTTTCGTAAAAATATCAGCTATTTGTTGCTTTGTAGGTATATACATAACACAAATTTCCTTACATTCTATTTTATGTTTAATAAAGTTGTATTTTATATCCACATGTTTCATTCTTTTATGATCAGGATTACATACAGAAAATATTGTACTTTTATTGTCTTCATATATGGTAGTGGTATTACAACTAACGTCTAACTCATTTAATAATTTCCTAATCCAACAAGCCTCCAGAGCGGCTTCATTGAGGGAGTATAACTCTGCCTCAGTAGTGCTTAAAGCTACAGTGCTCTGCTTTTTGCAATGCCAAATAACACTGTTATCAAATACTTTAAATACATAACCAGTTATAGATTTCCTATCTTTATCTACAGCAAAACTAGCATCAGCATATCACACTAGTGGTTCGGAATTACAATTCTTATTATATTTTAAATTATAATTAATGGTACCCTTAATGTATCTTAAAAACCTTTTCAAGCATTGCCATAACCTTTCTGATGGTCTAGATTGATATCTTGCTAAATATGAAACAGCAGCAATCAAGATTTGTGTGCTGCTGTTTCATATATATTAATATACAAAAAAAAAAGATTTTAAATACTCTTTATGGTTAATATACAAACGGTCACTAACTTGAATAATATTAATACCCAGATATTTTAATTTTTAAATCCTAGATCTTTCATCTTAAATTCTGTGCTTAAAATTTCCTCGAATTGTCCTCACCTAAAATTAATAAATCATCCACATACAACAAAATGTAAATACCATCCTTAAAATATAAACAATAATCACTTTCTGCGCTTTGAAACCCTTTACTTTTCATAAAATCATAAAATTTATTGTACCAATTTTTTGAAGATTTTTTAAGACCGTAAAGTGATTTTTTTCAATTTCATGACATAATTTGTATTTATATTTACACTAGGTGGGGGCTTTAAGTATACAACATCATCAATTTCACCATGAAGGAAAGCACCTTTAACATCCATTTGATGAATTAAATAGTTCCTTTGAACTTTTCAATTTGAAAAAATTTCAAAACGGGAGAATAAATTTCGGTAAAACTACCTTCCTGTTGAAACCCCTTTGCAACTAATCTAGTTTTATATACATTACCCACCTTTTTTGTAAAAATCCATTTACAATCAATTAACTTAGCATCGTTTGATCTTTCTACAACTTCCCAAGTCTTCTTATCCTCTAAAGATTTAATTTCTTCATTTACCGCTTCATACCACCTATCTTTATCGTCATAAGAATCTATATCATTATACTTTTCTGGGACATTACCATTAGAACAAGATAAAAATGATGCCATTAATATATCACCTAAATCTGAATCATCAGTGATAAAATCTTGTAAATTTTATCACTGATGATTCAGATTTAGGTTTTGGTTTAGTTTTCTTTGTTTTCTCCCTAGAATTAACATTATCTGTATCCCTTCCTTCAGGTTGTAATGACTCTAAATTATTATCAGAAAGTGATTTCCTATATTTACGCGAACACTACACATTTAAATGAAACTAATTTTACGGATTTTATCGCGTATATTAACTTATTTTACATTCCCGACGTTTCAAGCACTTTACAGCACCCATGGTCACGGGGGGGACTGAGGTGTATGACGTCCCAATGTCATAGTTAACTAATCTGGAGGTAGCCGTGGTTAACTATGACATTGGGACGTCATACACCTCAGTCCCCCCCGTGACCATGGGTGCTGTAAAGTGCTTGAAACGTCGGGAATGTAAAATAAGTTAATATACGCGATAAAATCCGTAAAATTAGTTTCATTTAAATTATTATCAGAAGTCAAAATTTTCTCAGTACCATGGGTTTGGGTTTTATCAGAAATTAAAGGGGTTTTGGTTTTCTCAGGACTACTACCATCATCCTTCTCCTTCCTATCCGAGATAGACTCCACGTCAATACTAATCGTTTCAGGAGACTCTGAACATGTTTCTTCCCTAAACAATACGTTTCGTTCTATGTGTATCTTCCTTTCATTAGCATCCCATAATCTGTATCCCCCCGTAGCATACCCAACCATTTTCAATTTCACACCACGAGGGTCCAACTTCATTCGGAGTTTTTGGGGAATATGGGCATATGCAGATGACCCAAATATTCTAAAATTAGACACATTAGGACGTCTTCCCTCCCACATTTCAAATGGTGTAACATTAAGGGAAGCAGTGGGACTACGATTAGTGACATATACCGCATATCGCAGGGCCTCGCCCCAAAGCTCTTTAGAAAGCTGTGAATCTAACAATAATGCACGCACCTTTTCAGTCAGAGTACGATTCATTATTTCAGCTACTCCGTTCATTTCGGGATTATATGCAGCAGTATACTGCAATACTATGCCTTTTTCATCACAAAAGGATTTAAAATTTCTAGAAATATACTCACCATCATTATCTGATTTTAACTTCAATATACCATGACCAAAATGATTACTAGCATAATTATAATAAGTCTTAAAATATTCAAAAACCTCAGGCTTGTCTCTTAATAAGTAAACTGCGGTGAAATGGATAAAATCGTCTATGAAAGTAACAAAGTGTTTATACCCGTCCCACGTAGAAGGGCTAACAGAACAAACATCGGTATGTACTAGTTCTAAGGGTTTCCTAGCCTTATACATTTTCCCATTAAAAGGAAGGCCTGTAATCTTAGCATGTATGCATGGTTCACAATGCCAATTTTCTAAATTGTTTTCTTTCAAATCAGTTAAACCATCAATCATATTTTTATTTACTAAAGTTTTCAAACTACTATAGCTTAAGTGAGAAAATCGTTTGTGCCAAATTTCTACTGAATTATCATTGGTGTCTGATTTTGCACCATAATAACAATAATTAAATATTACTTTAAATTCTACAAAATAAAGGGACCCTAGTCTATGCCCAACCATAAGCAATTCATTGGTTTGTGAGAAAACTTTAACTTCCCCTTTATTTAAGATGATCTTTAAACCATGCTTTTCCATTTTGGAAACAGATAATAATTTTTTTTAACTGTGGTATGTAGCACAATTAAAAAAAATATAAAAAATACACATCATTTAATATAATATCAACTTTAAAATCACTTAAATAACATTTTATTGTTCCTACACCAACAGCCTCTAAATCAACGCCATTTTTGGCAGCTTTTAATTGGCTTATCCAGTTTACAATAATTAAAGAATAAACTAATGTCATTTACAAGACGAAATGAACTACCTGAGTCAACAACCCATTTAAAACTATTTTTATTCTGCTGTTCGGTGTCAGGGCTAAAGGACATAAAACTTACAAATTTGTTACCTTCAGTATTTTCAGTGCCTGTAAGAAATGACTTTCCTCTACCTCTCCTCTGGGTCTGATGACGAGTTGCCTTACTGTCTTTTCGGCTTTCGTTGTACTTCCAGTCGCTACGTCCACGGCCGTGAAGTCTCCAGTCGCCAGTCCTGTGTCGTGCCTGCTGAGTGCTCCTACACTGGGATTTTTTGTGTCCGGGGCGTCCACATCCATAACACAAGAAGATTGAAGAGTCAAGGGATTTGGTTGCTCCTCTGTTCCGTTTTTCCTCTTCCCCAAGCAGTCTGTTTTTCACGAAGTCCATTTTCTATTCCTCCACAGTTTCCAAACCCGTGTTAATACCTTCATAAGATTTCGGCATGGATAGGAGTAAATAGTTAACCTTTTCTTCCTCCGAGAGCTCACTGCCAGCATCCCCGAGTTGTGCAAATAGCTTTTCCTTGTCAATAAAATGTTCCATTAAAGGTTTCCGTTCGTTGAATTTCATATCGGACAACTCTCTTCTTATAAATAATTTAGATCGTGTACCTTTCTTCTTAAAGCTATCTTCCATGCTTTTAATCATTTGATAATCAGATCTGTCCTTTAAGTATTCGAGGTGACTGTCGGCGGTTGCCGCTATTATGATAGCCTGGGCCTTAGCTTCCAATTGCAATTGCTTGTTATCCGTAGATTTACTGAAATCCTCCTTTTCGATCGCCTCTATTGCCCCATTATCCCGCAGGATACTTTTTAATCGAAACTCCCATGCGTTGTAATTATCCCCCGCGAAAGGGACAATTTGATATTTTTCTTTTGACATTTTTTGTCTTTTAACACTTATTAATCCACTATAAAACTGATGGCCGCACTGGGCCCATAACCCTGTTAAGGATTATTGGGATAATTAAAGATACAATACTTTGAACATAAAACGTGCTTTTTATTAACATCAAAACAACAACATGGAGAGCCTATAACATCATATTGAACCTTCCTTCATAACAGACACAGTGTTGACAACCGACGCAGTGTTGCCATTAAAATACAATATTATATAAATCATTGTTAATTAACACGTACTGGGGTAACAGTGAATCGTGGCTGCATTTCGAAATAATAAAAAAAAGCAAAAAAATATATTAAAAAAACAAAACTATTAAAAAAAAACACATTGCAAAATAATAATTGATTTGCGCACATAGAAACAGATGATCTTTTAAATACGCCTGAGTAGAATATGATTTATAGCTAATTGTATTCAATCAGTCCTAAGACTGAAGAAAAGTATGACGGGAAGGTCATCTAAGTAGAACCATCAATCAAACGTTTTCCAATACATACATTGAATCAAATTGTTCCTAAAATTGAACGTCGCAGCGTTGAATAAAAACCGTTCAATGAATAAACGGTTTACGTTGGCAAGTTGACATTAGTAGGACGTTAATACATTGACGAATTTAATTAGTTGATTAACCAGTTGACAAAAGTAAATCAACGTTAACGTTTCGTTAACGGAAAAACCTTCAACGACCCATCGCTAACAGACCTGTTAATCGACGTGGTACAATAAAGGCACAGGCAGTAATCTTCATAGAAAATATTGGACATAGGAAAAGTCATAGCAAAATGATATATGACAGCTAATATCCCCCCTCGCCCCTCGACTTCCCTTTCAAGCTTCAATCATGGAGTATAAAGTCGTCTACTCTATACTCTATGGCTGCAATGCAGTGGAGCCGTGGCAGCCATATTGTTTATTTTGTCCGTAATCATTGTGTCACTGTGTGATATTATAACTGATTTACTGATAAATTTCCGTTTGGTTGCGTTGAATTATTTCCGCCCTCTCTTTGCATTTACTTGTATCAACTTATTGCTTTTTATTTTAGTAAAGGATCAACATCTACTATTGAAGTGAAAAATACTTTAAAAGAAATTGTTGCGGTTGTTGGTGAATTAGGATAACATTAGTCTTAGATCAATGGGCTACTTTCAGATCTGATCTTTAACTACTACAAGAGGAAACTAGAGCAGTTCAAATAAGAGAAAATAAAAATCCAGGTACAATTAATCAAAACTTCACCGTTCATGTTTACTCTTAATAGAATTGCTTTAATATTAATATGTTTTATACATAGAATTATTACGCATAGAATACTAGTACGCGCACCGAAAGTGAAGCAAGTAAAACTAACGCGAAACCGTGTTAGTTGACTCAGCGACGCGTTAGTGCCATTGACTAATATATAATACTGGTCAGTGCGCAATGTCACGTCTTACGGAGAAGAGCTCGCGAAGAATTGTAAAAAATACCGTTTGTGTTGTAAAATATTGTCACAACGGTGATGATAAACATAAAAGAAGTGATGGTATTACATTTCACATATAAGTTTATACATTATAAGTACGTTAAACTAAAAAAATACTTAGCTAAGCTCTCATAATACAAATGTTGCTAGTTGTGGGGAAAAAATCACAATTTTCTTTTAAAAATATTTGTTTTCTATTTGTGCTTAAAACGTTTAATCGCAACGCTCTGTGTAAAATTCAAATGTTTATATATATATATATATATATATATATATATATATATATATATACCTACTTCTCTAAGTGTTAACATTATATTAACAATGGGTGCCTATTTAAAACTAATACGGAGTGATCAGCTAATCGCGATTCGTCGACGCTATTTTAACGCAACTATTTTATTTTAATTGCTTTGTTTATTGACTAAGGCTAAGTTTTAGAGTATAGAATAAATACTTTTTTATTTACAACATCAAGAGATTATTAATAAGAACGCCTTTACTAACCAGATGTCACTTTACACCCAAACATTAACCAGATGTTACGTTAGACCCAAACATAGCCTATTTTAACCGACTCCCAAAAAGAAAGGTTATCAATATGTATGTACACTGATTTCTAAGCTTGATCAATTCGTATATACATGCTGAAATTTAAGTGGTTGTTGTCCCGCAGCCAAATTATACTGTCTCGATAGTAGAGTCAATTTATTAAATTAAAAAATATTACAATTAAAAAAGGGTAGATTTACAATAGTAATACCTCACAAGCTAGTCGGGCGTCCAGACTAGTTTATGTCGTATCACTACGCTTGAGAGTTCATGTTATGAACATTTATTAGTGGCCCTTCACTGTGTAGGAAGCGCGCGGTAGCGCGTGCGATAAACGTAACACAACATTACGTCCAGTGAATTTTTTTCAGACTTTATTATAGTAATTCGGTATAAGCTAGTCTGCACGCCCAACCTACTTGCAAGATATTGCTATTGGTTTGTGATCGCATTCGAGTTTTATTTTTCTCGATTGTAAATCTGCCATTTTTGCATCCTAATAAATTTTATTTTAATAAATCTATTGTACTACTAAGGCAAAATCATTTTAATTCGGGAAAACAACCATTAAAATTTCAGCGTGTTTACTGGATCAACCTGTGTGTATATCCTTTCAAATAAAAAAAATTAAATCGGTTTAGAGATTGTAGAATTTTGAGGTAAAAAACATTAAAAAATACACCGAATTGATAACCTCCTCCCATTTTGAAGTCGGTTAAAATTAAACATTACATCACATCGTGTGCTTAATATATTCGAGAAAATTAATTGTGTTTAATAATATTCTTAAATTTTATTACGTCTGCATTTTTGTACCATTAATATATGTATAATAAAGTTATATTAGTACCATCATTATCGTGTTTATTTTATTCCATTTTATATTCTCATCTTCGTACGTAATACGTAATATTTATTATATCTATCGGAAATGACAAACAGGAGATCCCACTTCTGATGTCGGAGAATTACAACAGAGGATCACAATTTTGATCTCTGAAATACAGCAGGATAGCGTTAATTGTTAAAAATAATAAAAGTGTGAGAGCGGATGTTCAACTTGCTCTCTTGCTTACGCAGTTTAATCATTATCAATAATAAGACAACGTAACGCACTATACATTCAGTATAGTGAAATTACAGTTCGACCACACCGTAACACGTCTCTGCCACAATCACACACCAGTGTAACGTGAGGTACGTAATTACATGATAACACCAAAATATGTAAACCAACAGCTACACTACTTATCTCAATGTAACACTGGACAGCATCTCAGCAACACCAATCCTCCTTGTCTGTACTAGAGGAATTACAACAACGAACAGAACCACAACACTATCGTAACACTAGTAGAATGACCACACTTGTTGAATGACTGAAGCGGAATCTCTCGCGCACGGCACCTACAGTGAACTTTATACTACAGACACAAGAGGGGGTTTCTCGATATACCCTCCATTCTACCTCGATCCAACCGGGTATTTTATAGACACTCCGACATATCGATTTTTTTAAATTAATCAAAAAATAGTGATTTGCACAATTTGATTGCAAACGCCAGAAACTGGTATCACTGAATGGCGTGTATGTGTGCGTGTGACGAGCGTAGGCACATTCGACTCGCGCCCACTAACATAATGACCTTGCATCATTTTAACGCTCGTGTTTTGTACTAGACTGCGCTTCTATGCGTAATAATTCTATGGTTTTATATTTTTAGATGACCTGATACATAATATAAGTGGATGTAATATGCATGTCATATTTGATTCACCACATTTAATCAAAGGAATGCGAAACAATTTTTAACAAAAAAATATACAATACCAAGAAAATATTTCTACATGGACATATATTGTAGATGCGTATAAGGCAGACTGTGAACAAGCAGAAACACGGTTATTACACAAACCAAAGATGTTTTATAGGTCCAGATACCGTGTTGCTAACACACCGCACCGTTCATAGTGATGCCAGTCTTTGATTCATGTTTGCATGAGTACCATGTGACGCGCATATCTTACGTACCATGGCTGCATTAATGTGCGTGACTTCGGTAATAACAGTGCGGATCGATTACCCAAAAATGTGGGAGATTTTATATTTCATTCATATTGACGTACCTATTGATTCTACGAGTATAAAATGTGTCTGCGAGGCGTGTGCATTTGTGTGCGTGTGTGTATGGGGATATGGTTGTTTGTGTGTGTTTTACGTAGGTAGGAACATCGCACTAAAATATTGAAGATATGTAATAAAACCTATAATTAATGTAACAGTTAAAAATAAATAAAAAAGCACAGTAGATGTTTATGTACGTAACATATATCTATAATCTATTATTATTAAATATAACCTGTCGGAAATATCTGCGAACCTGGCTTGATGACGTCATGCAATATGGAGAGATGGCAACGGTACTGGATAGACGATAACGGGCGGAAATATCTGCGAACCTGGCTTGATGACGTCATGCAATATGGAGAGATGGCAACGGTACTGGATAGACGATAACGGGCGGAGGTGCGGGGAAGCGCGAGGGGAAGCACATTCCAGCGAGGTTCGCAGATATTTCCGACAGGTTATATATACAGAGTACTATACTTTTGTACTGTAGAACAAAAATATTGCCACTTTTTACGAAGACATTAATTATTTTTCAACCCTAAGTAAAAAAAAAATGACGAAAAAAGTAAGTTTGGTTAAGCGTAAACTTCGGCCAAGAGATGGCAAATGTTTAATTTTTTTAAATTGCTCCGTTCCGTTGCTGCGTGAAGGAACGACAAAAACAAATATACAAAAATCACACTTTCACATTTATAATATTATATTAGTATGGATTATCAAGAATGATAGATAAACTTTTGACACCGGTTTACACTCGCGCTCTTTCTCGCTCTAGTAAATAACGGTTCTGAGTGGCCAAAAAGGATAGAAGCACAGGAAAGTGCGAATCCGTGCTGCCAGATGTAGTTCAACCCTAAGCCTTGTCGTGAAGCGACAATTAAAAACAAAAAAAGAACCTAACCTAGCAACAACAAAACAACAAAAATAGGGCAAAACAAATAATCTATTTAAAATATAAAAAAGAGATGTTTACAGATTTATATAAAAAAGTGATGTATGAGGATGAAGATGGGTGACGTGATTTACAATTATTTCTAAAAAAAAAAAAATAATAAAAATGATGAGTATTGAAGCTAAGGCCGAAGATCCAAGTGGTACCCCGCTTTTGGTGGTGGTATTCGCTGCCCACAGATTATACACAGGCTGTGCTGGTGGTAGGCCCACAGTGCCTGGAACGAGCACGCACAGCGTAGGTGAAGGCGTGGGCGTGTCTAGGCGACGACTTCAGGTGAATGCAGAGGTTTGCAAGATCTGGCGACTTCAGGCAAGACAGAAGCTTGCAGGATCCCAGCGACTTCAGGCAGGACAGAGGCCTGCAGGATCTGGCGACTTCAGGCAGGACAGAGACTTGTAGGATCCGGCGACTTCAGGCAGGACAGAGGCTTGCAGGATCCGGCGACTTCAGGCAGGACAGAGGCTTACAGGATCCGGCGACTTCAGGCAGGACAGAGGCTTGCAGGATCCGGCGACTTCAGGCAGGGCAGAGACTTGCAGGGTCCCGGTGACTTCAGGCAGGACAGAGGCTTGCAGGATCCCGGGGCAGTGCGGCCCCGGGATAAGGCCTTTAGGAGATGCTTCGAGTTTGAGAACCGAAGCGAGACTGAGTTTCTGAACCGATTGTTCGGCTTTTATACCTTTTTAGAGAGTAGGGAAAATTATTTAAATTAAAAGCAAATTTTTTGTAAATGGCTAAGAGGAAAAAGTATTTATGTGGAATTATCGAAGTAGAAACAACAGACCGGTAGCGAATTTGAATAAAAATTGCCATGACAACCAGATAAACAACGATGTCAAAACATGTCAAATTTTGGTTTTAGGCTCGTAATAGAGAAACGGCAAGGTTTAAGTGAAAAATGAGATATTATTGCTATAGGAAAAAAGGTAGCGCACCAGCGCGCACAAAGCCCGAAATTACAGAGTTACGGAGAAATAAATAAAAGATCGAAAAAGGTAGACTCCATCGACACCAAATTAAAAAATGCTGATAGCGTGAAAATACGAAGTGAAAATGATTTATTATTGTGTTCTTATGGTTTAAAAACGTTACAGGATCCTATGGAAATAAAGGTGATACAAAATATCCAGTTTTGAGGTGAATGCAGAAAATCAAAACAGAATGGAAAAATGAATTTAAAATAGTGTAAAATGATATGTAAGTAGCATAACACTACAGCCTTTAAACGGTTTAACTCTATAGGTTGGATAAAATCTGTAAAATTAGACCGTTTAAAACCCTTATACAGATAACCTTTCCGGTTGATCATGATATTAAAAAAAATGGTAAAACATTTCATAGAATAGGCAACACTCGAATATTATTGCGCAGTATTATTACTTGTATTGACATTTAGCTTTTGTATTCTTTTACAAAGAAATATACCACCAAATTGTATAGTTACTTATGAAAAGTGATGTTCTTACCCTTATCTTTTTTCCACGAGTAATTTTTACATGATTTCACAGCACAAACAGTCATTTTGCGAAATTAAAAACACCTGTGCGTGATGTATGTTCGCAGTGAACGTCGCTGGCGTAATGGCGGAACGATCGAACGAATACGCCAGTATTGGCGCCTTTGAAATGGAAGCATTTTAGGCGCGCGTACACGGTATCTGGACCTACAAAACATCTTTGACACAAACTTAAGACTGTAGCCCTCGAGCGTGGGAACTTCTAATAGAACAGCTACATTGATATTTTCTAGCCACATAGACGCAACTCGCAGTGTTAGTATACTCACTCTGGACATGAATAAATTACTTTTGGTGTTTTGCAAAAGTTACATATTCATCACGCGTTCGTCTTCGTAGGATGTTCATGAATGTCTCAAAAAACACGCATTATATCTAGCCATTTACAATTTCTTTTATGTCATTTGTTTGTCACATTGCGAAGTCGGCGAGCCCGTAATTAATAGCTGACGGCAAAGGGTGGGGCCAGAGTGTACGCTTTCTAGGTATTATTTTAACTATTATTTTTTATTTATGAACAATTTTAAAATATTATCAATGTTTTGTGCAATGTGGGAAATATGGGTTTCACAAGAATGATTTTTTATTAAAAAATAAAGGTTAATACAGATTTAAACAATCACTGTGGTTTAAACAATTTATACAGTATGTAACAGACAATCCGTTGGTTGTTTCAGGGACGTATAGGTGTACTATGAATGGGATTTTAGCGTTTCTAATCAAATGCAAATAACATTTTTAGAAATAATAAATTTAGTTGGAAATTTATTATTTCTAAAAATGTTATTTTCATCTGAACTAAACGACAAGTGCCGACATACCTACAGCCCCTGTGAGGTCTCTGACATTGCCAATACATCATTTTTTTAAAGCGAGCCGCTGCGCAACGCGCCGCTCCCAAGGTTTGTGTGTGAATGATCCCTCCCCTCAACAGTATCTTTCAAGATGGCGGATCATATTTTATATGTTGCAACCATAGCAGCATTTTTTTACTGTTAAGAAGAAATATTTTACTTAATTCATGTTTTCTTTAAATAAATGGGTATAATGTTATGGTTTATACAATAAAGTAGTTATAATAAAAATTATTTTCGTCTAAATTTATATATTATTATAACATTAGTGCTAAAAGCGAAGTTATTTCCAGTATTTTTTTCTAGATACAGTTATGCTCAGAAACTTTAAATTTAAATATAATAGATATAATAATGAAAATATTTTAATAAAGGGCTGGTAGTTTATGAAAATTCCATATCTCTTCTTGAATACCTAATAATATTTAATACGTTCATATTTATTTTATATTATAAATTATCTTACAAAAATCATTTTACGAAGTCACTTAACGAGAAAAAATCTTAGTTCCTCTACGTAGATGACTATGTTTTGAAGAGTTCTAACAGTTTCTAAAATTATGTTGAGATCAAATATACATTGTTCATTCATTCATTACGATCTATCAAAGTCAACTACTGAACATCCAACGGAAAACCTCATAAGGGGGTATTTTTCATAGTTTCCGCTTTTGCCAGGCGGGTTAACAACCGCATTTTTTTCTTGGAATTAGTTGTTGTTAGGAAGATGCCGTTACCCATCTCCTGATTCTGCAATAATCTTCTTAATCAATATTTGGAG
The DNA here is from genome assembly GCA_963668995.1 of Parnassius mnemosyne. NCBI lineage: Eukaryota > Metazoa > Arthropoda > Insecta > Lepidoptera > Papilionidae > Parnassius > Parnassius mnemosyne. The sequence continues at coordinate 26,571,826 of CAVLGL010000086.1, forward strand.
TACTGAATATTCTTTTACCGTCAATACACATTTTTATTGGATACTTATGTTGTAAACTACATTATTACTAATTTGAGATTTGGGAACAATATTTAAAAAAAAGGTTGTTTCAAGTATAAAATGTCGTGATTAATTTCAAACTTGCAACTATTTGTACGAGTAGGAGAAATGTATTATGCATCTTTCGTGTGAAACTTTATTCGATAAACAATAAATTATTTTTAAATAGATCCACATTAAAATAATATAATAAACAAAATACAATTACTATAAAACAAGCGGTGTATCGCACGCTCCTCAAACTCGAAACTCTCTACCCGCTCGTCATCGTTGGACTTTAGTATAGGAAAATCCCCAAAATTTACACGCACTTCAAATGATAGCAAATGTGTCGTCTAGTATACGCCAACTGACTTATTTTGAGCCTGTATTTTTTCATTAGTTACATATTTAAAAACATAGAAGTATTAGGCTTAGAACCGCAGTAAGCGCAAGCAAAGTGAAGCCATTTCAAGTTAGCCTTTAAAGGCTAAGTACGACTTTTGGCGCGTTAGTACTCGAGTCCACGTAGTCATGTAAACAGCTCGCACAATTTTTCAAAAAAATGACGTACTGTACTGTGAAAGGGTGTCACAACTCATCACATAATCACGAAAAAAATGTAAACATCTCATTTCACGGTTAAGTACTGCCTGGCATCTTATATTTTTGTAAAAAACATTCATCAAAACTAAATAATAAATTTGACAGACGCCAATATAATGAAAATGTTGCTAGGCATAGTAAAATATTTTTCCCCATTTTTTCTTATTATTATAATTATAAAAAAATGCATATTGAAAAAAATACATACATACTATCAATAGTCTCATTCACATATAAATAGGTATTTTTATTTGCCAAATATTATTACGGTTCACATTTGCCACGAAAAAAAATATGTTGATTTTATTTTGTTTTGATAATGTGCAGTTGTTTTTACCTTTTTATGGTATGTTTTTTAGGATAAATAAAATAGCTTATGATTAGTTGTTATTGTAATTTACATACATTTAACATTTTTAGTTCGATTCTTTTAAGAATCTAAAAAAAGATAACATTTCGAGGATAGCGTCATCAAAGCGGCAGTTGTTTAGAAAACAGTTGCAGTTTTAGGGTAATTAAGAGATATTTTTTTAAGTACTTGTGTACATTTTATTTTATTTTATATTTTTTAATAAACATTTTTAATTTCATGTTTTATTTGAATAGTTATCTCCTTCCGAATCTTGTTTTGTTTTAATGCAAAACATAATATCCAATAAAGTAATAATAATGACTTGTAGCTGATAGCACTCTTAAGTCTCGTGATTCCTTCTAATATTATATCCATTCTGTGAAAGTTGTATGTTGTAACTTTTACGTTGAAACCGATTTCAATTAAATATATCACGTAGATTCTTAGAATGGCAAGAATCGAGATCAGTGTATGCTTTAATGTGCGGTTGAAGCCGCGGGCCATAGCCAAAGTTAGTAAGGAATAACTAATGACAAAATATCTGACAGCTAAAATGATTATCTGACAACTATTCACTTGTTAAGTGTAAGTGGGACTGGATTGGAAAAACTGGAAGAAATAGACGTAGGAATTTGCCTCCTCAATTTCTTCCACTTCTCTATATATCATAGAATAAGGCCATTGAGTATTATACAAAAATTAATATTTACAAATAATATAAGATTTTATGGAAGATAAATAACAAATATTTATATAAATATATAATTTTTATACGTGGTAGAACCATGCTGCAGCAAAATTAGTAGTGTAGTTGTAGCACGAATGGGTCAGCTTGACCGGGGAAGGACCACGCTCTCACAGAATTCCAGCGTAAAATAGCAGCTTAACACTGCAGTGTTTCTTATGTGAGTGTAGAGAACCGGATATCCTATTTACTCAAAAAGAGGCATTCCATCTTAGCCCTCACGGGTGACAACGCATCTGCATTTTGATTCGCAAAGGAGGATAGATGTAGATGTCTATGGGCCACAGCAACCACTTACCATCAGGTGGACTGTGTACTCGTTTGTCACCCTATCGTATAAAAAAATATAGCACTTCTAACAGAATAATATAATATGATTACATAATAGATTTGTCAATATAACACAAGATATTACGTATATAAATAATTTAAATATTAGAAAAGTTAACAAAAATAAATAATGTTACATTTTTCTCTTTGCAAATAGTTAATAAATAATTATAAACGCAACCTAAATATTTATTCTATGACGATGTCTACTATTATATTTTCCCCACTTTTTGGGAAGAATGTCATTAACTTGCAAACATTATTCATTTGCTTGTGTGCGTGTGGGCAAACGTAATTACAGGCCGCTTATGCACACATTCATTGTGTTGTTGCTTCAACTTTGAACGGAATTTTGAATGTCACTATCACTATATGTCTAATTACTCTAAGTTTAAAAACATGAAAAGTTTAATACACATAAAATTTTGTCACAATTCAATTGTCATTAAAAGAGTTAAAAATAAGGTTGTTTATCAACAACCGATAGAAAATACCTATGTTAATTAAAGTTTTTGTGTTTTATAAGATGTAATCAAAGCATATACAATTTACAAGTATTATTTTATTTAAATTTAATTTGATTATTTTTATATTGATTTTTCTGAAGTAAAATTATTTATATACGTTTGAATACTGATTTTGATAACTCACTTAAAGGGAACCACATAGTTATTGTTACGTATTGTATTTTGTAAGCACTAATGAAAAACCATAACATTAGAAGACAGCCTAACTGACTAGATAACTTCTATATTATAAATATTAGTTATCAATCTAAGTTTAACTACTGTAATAATAACCTCGGCATAAGATATTACTAAAATAACCTAAGCGTCATCGTAATCGGATGGTAACCTCAACAAAGAACCGGACGAGTCAATCAGGACAGGACTATTCCAGAAAGTCTGAAATGATATCACAATGGATGGACACCACAGAGGGTAACCCACTGATCAACAATTCACTCAAGGTCCAGATCCCCACTGAGGTATCCATGATCCGAACCTTGAGTCTTGAGGTTCAGTCACCGGTGGTTGTGTCAAGTCTAAAAAAGACTGCTTGCTTAGCGAGTTTCCGAGTGGTTCACTTCATATGCTTACATTATTAATTAGATTTTTTTTATTCTAATAACTTTCTTTGCGTTTTCCCATATTATCTACCTGAAATAGATATTAAAGTAAATTACTATTTTATTAAGTACATTAATTTCTGATAATTACAAAAAACAACACATAATAAAACTCACATACCTGGTTAGTCTACTTGAAGAATACAAATAATAAAAATACTGTTGTCCGACACTCGCGACCCACCCTTATGCTATATCAAACAATAGATATATCTACTCGACGTGTCAAATCGGGCTACAAGCGGACGTACACTCACCTCGAAAATTGAGGCGGCACTGAATTTTTTAACGCGTGTTCTCTGTTCTCTAATATAAAGCGAATTACGGAAACCTAACCGCTTCATACTAAAATGTATGGACGATTTCTGTTAAAAAATATTATATTTATATATGATATTTAGACTTAGATTGTTGCTTTTTGGTTTGAATTAGTAAAAATAATGAATGGTGAATGTGTTGTATATACTTTTATCTCACGTTTTAACCAAAAAGATTTTCTAAAATAATAAAGAAATGGCCTAGAGATTTAAAATAGAAAAGGCCGTTTTAAGTGTTCTTACCATTGTTGAAGATTTTATTTTTCTCAACAATCAAGATGTTTTTTATAACATCACACGGTGAAAGTGTAGACCCATCTATTAACTAATTGAGATTTTTTTGTGGTGTCATTCAATGGAGTCAGTTCTTTAATATTTTTAAAACCGTAACTGCCTATTTGCGCGTTTCTTAAGGACCGGCCTCTTAATGACGAATATGTTATTCCTGATAGTAAAAAATGAAGGTATAAAATAATTGTAATTTTATTTCAATTACATGTAATTTAATTTTTGTACATGTAATAAACTTATTCTTAATCAATTTTTTTGGATTATTTGCAGGTTAAGAATTATGTTCGTATATTTAGTAAAACCGTGACAGGAGCCTTAATTTATACCTCTGCATTTTGTAAGTTATATTAATTATTTTATTAGATTTATAGCACCATAAAACTGTAGTATTTTATATGGTGAGTGATGAGAAACTAAGACTCTGGTGACAAGGCATTATTTTGTCTTCAAGGATGACAATGCATTTGCATTTTGATACTAAGTCGAGGATTAATGTAGGTGTCTGTGGGCCACAACATTCACTTGCTATCAAGAGAAATGGGTGCTTGCCTGTCATGCTTAATTCTAAAAAAACACAAACTTCTTCTGTAACTTAAATATATTGTACAGAGTACTTAATTATATTTCAAATTTTATAATATTTCTAATGTTTATTACAGCTCATTATTCGGATGAGCGGCCAGTGAGCAAAATACTGAAATATACTGCAGAAATAGTATCTTTTATGGATGACCTATTTGACAGGGTGAATGGAAGTGCGGTGATAAATAAAAAAGAAGAGAGAAAGATTTAAGAATTGCTGTTACAAAAAAATGTAGACACCATGCATTCAGGCAGCAAGCTTTGTTAAAACTAGAAAATTTAAAATTTATTAATAAAAATGGTCATGTATGTGCAGTGCCCAATATAAAGAACTGGATAAGTACCATAAAAAGATTTATGTTTGTGGCAGTTTTTGTCCAATAAAAATATAAAGGTCTCATAACCTTTATATTTTTCTGCTATATACGATGCAATCTAATTTTTTGTCGGTCAAATAAGATCATATAATTTTAGGGACAATAATCCAACTTGCTACAATTTCACAAATGCTCTTAAATCTTTATTGATTACTGTTTTCATTAAATTTCACCTCTCATCTTGTAACTATGGAGATGATGTTTGTGCACAATTATTAAACAAAAAGAGCCTGTTTAAAGGACATGAAAGGGAAGTGAGTAACGAAAGTGGTGAAACTGGTGAATCTTATATTGATACTTATCCATTAATTCTAAATAGAGGGCTAGTTCTTTTCTCGCTCAAAAGCTAAGTACCTATAGTCATTCAGTGGGGAAACACAGCCAGCGTTCTTGGTGTGATACCGTGGGGAGTAGGACTGTATGATAATTAAGCTACTGGTTTTAGTTTTTTTTTTATATTATGGTTCTAATAAGCTAAAATGGGATCAAAAAACAGGTCTCATTCTAAATTTGTAAACAAAATTATTATAAAGTTAAAATGACGACTGTATGATAATTAAGTTATTAGTTTTGGTTTTCTTTAATTATAGTTTTTTTTTAATATTGTATATATTAATAAATTAATTATTAAACTTGTTATCCAAATTATTGTAAAGTTAAAATGAGGACTGTATGATAATTAAGTTATTGTAAAGTTAAAATGAGGACTGTATGATAATTAACTTAATTATCATACAGTCCTCATTTTAACTTTACAATAATTTGGATAACAAGTTTAATAATTAATTTATTTTAAGTTACAAGTTTTAGTTTTTTAATAATGTATATACATATTAATAAGTTAATTATTAAATTTGTAAACAAAATTATTGTAAAGTAAAAATTAATAACTAATAAAAAAAAGTTAAATTTCCACATTTTTTCATTTCAACTTTTTATATGATAAGTATTGTGTATATAGGTCTCATCTAAGTATACAACGGGTCGTTTTTCCACAGTGCGATTTATTCGTATTTTATCCAAATATCTTGCACGCCATGCGGTAATGTCGTGACGTTCCATAAGTAGCTCGCGTCTGGATTGACATCGCTTGTACTTGAAACCAATCCTATTTAATATCCTGTGCAAAGTTGTGATGCTTCCCTGAAAATTGATGTCTTCTCTAAGAGCTGCTCGTAATTTAGCCAAAGTTGGTAATTCTTTATGCACAACGTAAAAACTGTGAATTTTTTGCCGGATAGCACACAAATCGAACCCGTCTAAGTCGAACTTTTTCGGATGCGAGCGACTCTTCCCCGGGGTGACAATTTTTTTCGAAGTACTCGCCGCTGTTATACCTTCTTTTGTAATTCTCGTTATAGTTTTCTCTGACACATCTGCAATTAAAGAATGAACAATTAAAAATAATAGTCACTTTAAGTTTATAATGCTTATGTACTATGTAATATACGTTTTAATTTCGGTTACCTAATTTCATCACGTTATGTATTTGTTCAATTTTGTCGCAAAACGAATTTATATCATAAAAGTCCCATCAATACAGCAAAAAATTATTATATGGCTGCCTGTTATGACGGCGACTCTCTTCCGAACATTGTTCAGTTGTATTAAAACACCTTGATTCTTTTGTTCAGCTTCACAGAATTCTTTCACCTTCAATATCATTTCTCGAGCCGAACTTTTTACAACTTTTGGCATTGTAAACAATCTTTAAAATGCACTAAGTTAGTTTAAAACTCACAAAAATCTACCACAACAAACGAACTTGATAACATCGACGAACGACAACATGGCGGACCTGTCAAATTTAGTTCCAAAAATCACCGCTGGACTTCTTTCATGAAAAGGACTTTACTACCTTATTTGAAAATAAGTCAAAATAACGGCTGTTAATTTTTGAAAATAAAACAGTAACATCAGAATTTTATCATTAATTTTACGTTTTGAATGTAAGTCATTGGTACTTTACCGAACGTATTGTATTAAATTAAACTTATTTCATTAAACGTATTTCTAGCTCTAAGTGTTTCAAATAAAAAGAGCATAAATTAATGATAAGTCATCGCGCGCTCTGACTAGATACCGCCGGTGCTCATGTAAAATGCGGCAACAAATACTACGCCGAAATCGGCGTACCCGAGCCAGTCGCGTTCACAGAGTACTTTTTATATACTGAAAGTCGCGTTGCAGGCAACGTGTGAGGTGAACGTACCGAATGTTTTATTAAATTTTAGAATTTTAGAAACTGTGTAAAAATAATACTACAAGAAATAAGAAAGACACTGGAATCACATACTATCATTAAGTATCATACAATTTCGAAATTTTAACATAAAATAACACGAGCCATAAATAAGTCACAAAATATCAATGACGCTATTCAGTGTTGCCGCGAATGCAAAAATAAAGTTTCCCGTGGCTGAGATTTGATATGTGAATTTATTGTTACTATATTTTATAATATAATATATTAAACTTATTATAATATAACCTAATTCTATATTATTTAATGTTTATTTCTGTAGTATTGTTAAAATGACATAATTGCCATTTATTAGGATTCCGTACCTAAAGAGTATCAACGAGACCCAAGTCTCCACTATCGGTTCCGTCTGTCTGTCAGTAGGCTGTATCTTATGAACCGTAATATATAGAATTTTCACAGAATGTTTATTTATATTGCTGCTATAACAACATAAAAAAGAAAACAAGGAAAATATTAAAGGACCCAAAAAATCACGTTTGTATGTTGTATGAAGACCATACAAGAAACGTGATTTTTTTCTGTATTGATATGTGTTTTGTTTACAGACTAAAGCGAAACGTAGATTAACACGCAATAAAATGATGCTGTGTATGGTGGTATTGAAAGTTTATCATGAGCTTTTACCGCCGGATAAAACCATCGATTCGGATCTCTACTACCAATAAATAATGAGACAAGCAAGAAATACAAAAAAAAAAAACGGCTGGCATTGATAATCAGAAAAGGAGTGGTCTTTCCTCATGATAACGCCAGATCACAAGATTAGTTATCTGTTTGAGACTTTCAATACACACTAACATTCCTAAAAATCTTGTATTTGCTTGAGTACTTAAAACTGGTTTAAAAGGTTTAGTCATTATTTCCTTTTGTTGCTTGTGTACTTTAAAAGAAAGCTTTCTGGAGGTTTTAATATTTAAGTTTATAATTTTTTTTCATTATAAATAGGATGACTAAATACATGTTCCTTCTAATCTCTGGTATTGAATATATCAAATAAAACTACTTGTCGCATTTTTTTAATCAAAATCCCAAGATTTCTACAGCAACGTTTATTTTTTATTATGTCACCTACAAGATGGTAACAAATTATCGAACAGAATGGACCCATATATATTATAATTAAATGTAATAAAACTTTAAAACAAAAACGTCTTGAATTTGTATACAATACATGAAGAAACTTTTTGCCCAGTCTTATATACTAACTAAAGGTGTAACAAAATAGTACTTAATAACTTAGGGAATGAATGTGCCCGTCAACATGAATATTTTTTATTATGGGATCATCTTCGAAATTTTAAATTTATACGTGATCCATACTGCAGCTATATTACTGGTATAGTAGTAGCACGAATGGGTCAGCTCGACCGGGGACGGACCACGCTCTCACAGACTGGTATTCTGTGAGAATAGGAATCTGTCAAATAGGAGCTGAACGCTGCTGTGTTTCCTATGGTGAGTGTAGAGAACCGGAGACCCTTTTTACTGGAAACGAGGCATTCTATCTTAGTCTTCAGGGGTTGCAACGCATCTGCATTTTGATTCTTAACCGAGGATAGACGTAGATGTCTTTGGGCCACAGCAACCACTTACCATCAGGTGGACTGAGTGCTCGTTTGTGACCCTGATCCTATAAAAAATATCTCAAAGTCAGTTATTCCATACAAATTCTCAAAATGTATGGAAGACCTGATTTTTCTTGTGATTAGGAAGATAGATCTATAGTAAAAGTTGTTCATATTGACGCGTAGAATAGAAAGCCCTATTTTGATTACACCATATATTTAACTATTTTTTTAAAATAATTTGTGAATATTAGTTAGACATGTTAATAATAAAATTAAACTGATAAAAAGGAGGCCTTATCATTTATATGTCATTTATTCAGAAGAAAAGCCTATACATAATATACACAAATATATTGATACATTCGTTATTAATAAACTATTCATTTTTAAGTATTTCTGGAATACATTCATAACTATGAACTTAAATACTAAGCCATAGCATAAAATAAATTTTCCCGTTAATCGGCTAATAGTTAAGCTGCTGGCATATACAATTTTTCACGCACACTAGCATCATGCAAATTGTCTTATACATACTACAATATTAAGATGCCGCATTCACGGAGCTGTTACTTGCAGGGAGCGCGGTATCTAGTCAAAGCGCGCGATGACTTATGATTAATTTATGTAAAAAGAGATAAAATCTTCATTCTTAAACAAAATTAAATTGTTGTACTCAATATTATTTTTAAAACTGTTTTTTTTTTTAATTTTATGACATATTATGACGACATTTATATTAACAAAGGAAAAATAAAAATAAAGGTTCAGAACCTTTAATTAGAAAAATTTATCCATTAAAGTATTGCCATCTAGCGGGATCTACTAAAACTACTTTCAATAACAGAGATAGATATACGCACTATTGTTGTTACATAGCGATAGATGGCGCATCTACTAAGACGTAACAACATAAATTGATCATGGAAAATAACAATATAACTTTTAGAAAAAAATTGCATATATTTAAATGTCATCTTTATTAGCTCCACTCCTGAAGATTTAGATTTGCTATCAAAAAGTGTTCCCGTATTATTAGAAAATGAATTGTATGAGATTTTTGAATTAAACCAGAAAATCAAAATTTTACAAACTGAGAATGCAAGCGCTCACTAAGAAATAATAAACCGAATACACTCATTACGCAAAATATTATCAGAAAAAAATAAACAGATACAGTTCCATAAAAATATATCTAGGTTGTTATTGAGCTAACAACCACTCCACTTGTAACGACGTCGTGCCGAAATTCACCAACGATAAAGAGGCTTACAAATATTCTAATGAAAATACCTCGCTTGTCACCTGTCCACAACTCAGGAAACGGATATCATCTCAATGAAACGCCTAAAAGTCGCTGTAAGCCGCCTTAAGCCATTAAGGGGTTAAATTAAATTTTATAAAAGTAGATCTTTTACAAAATTTAATTTAACCCCTTAATGGGTTTGCCATGGGATGTCCACAAAAGGATAGGGAATCCGAGAAAATAGCAACAAAATTTGATCTCAACATAATAACTTCGGAAAAATCCACTCCTCTGGATACCACCAGTATTCCAAAGAAGAAAATATTAATAATAGGTGATGAGCAAGCTCTTGTATTAGCTTCTCAAATATATTATGACAGGCGAAGAAAAAAATAACGACGACATGTACGATGTTCTAGGCGTAATTAAACCATCAGCAGAAAAGCTGTGAAATATTGGAATTTTGTATAAGCATAATGTCATCGCTAAAGAGCGAAGACATTGTGATTTTAGCATTTGGATCGATTGACAAGCATCCCTACAAAATACTTTCAGACCTAAGTAATATGCTATACCTTTTGCGAAATCACAATGTTTTCGTTATATGTAGATCTCCTGTATCTACAATACCTTTTTAAATGAAAATTTGTTAAATAGTAATATAAAATTAATGGTAAATAATTATTGCAATTGTCGATATGTAAAACTAAAATATAACGACCTTTTTCGTAATAATTCTAAACAGTTTACTACAATGTTAAGTTTTAAATTGCACGTGGAAATCGAGTTCCTGGCATGTAATAAGCAGTTTAAAAAATTAAAGGATCTACTATTTCTAGTGACATCCGAAATAATGAGCCACAGCAATTTCACCCTGGTCTGAACCAGATAAGGGAGAAGATTGAGAACAAAGGTGTGACCCAAAAAAAGGCACATTACTTTACTACTTTTTAAAAAACAAATTGAATAGGATTAGTAACAACGAAAATGAAACGTTTATTCGTCAAAGGTGAAGTATGGTTAAGTTATATAAAAAAAAATTATAACTTAACCATACTTCACCAAAACATTGCTGGTGTTATAAATAAGTCCAAAGAAATTATATCTGCACTCAGAATTTTCACAAAATAATAAAGAAATAGACATAGTATGTTTGACTGATATATTTATAACAAAAAGTATGGAGCGGCTTCTGAAGGTACTACGGTAAAGAGTGTATCCATCGACTCAGTGTACTCCCGTAACTCTAAATGAGGGGATTTTTTATAGGATAAGGGTGACAAAAGAGCACACAGTCCACCTGATAGTAAGTGGTTGCTGTGGCCCATAGACATCTACATCTATCCTCAAATATGAATCAAAATGCAGATGCGTTGTCACCCGTGAGGACTAAGATGGAATGCCTCGTTTCCAGAAAATAGAGTCTCCGGTTATCTACACAGCAGCGTTAAGCTGCTATTTTACGCTAGTATTCTGTGAGAGCGTGGTCTTTCCCCGGTCGAGCCGACCATTCGTACTACAACTATACAAGTAATATAGCTTTAGCATGGCTCTACCACGTAAAACGGTTAACGGTATACACGGTTCTTGTATCCTATCTAAAAGTAGTATAGAATTTAAAATCCTTGGCATTGTTAGTGATTTGGCATGCAATTTTGGTTTTGAAGGTGCTGGTATAGAGCTCACGTCACAAAAAATCTTCATAATATGTGTATATAGTAATCCTCAAATTTTTATTGACAAACTGGAACAACTGTTGTTGAGAATTTGTAATAGATAAAAAAAAATACATTATGTGGAGATTGGAACTTTGACACTCTAAGATCTAATAAAAGTCGCCTATTCGACAAATGAAATATATCGATCAATTTAGATGACATCAATAAAACTATGAATAGTAATTATTTAAACACAATATTTTCAAAAGCGACAGATGAAATTGAAATAATTAACCGGGACAAACTTGTGTCTGAAGTCGAGTCTTTGCTTAACAAAGTCTCGGATTGGGGCCGACTAAATCTAGTCCAGTTCAATCCCCAGAAGACACAAGTTTGCGCGTTTACCGCTAAAAAGAACCCCTTTGTCGTATCTCCTCAGTTTCAAGGCACTCCCCTTGCTGCCTCAGCCAGTATCGGAATCCTTGGCGTCGACATATCGAATAGCGTGCAGTTTCGTGGTCACTTGGAAGGGAAGGCCAAATTGGCCTCTAAAAAGCTTGGCGTGCTCAGCAGAGCAAGACAGTATTTCATGCCGGCACATCGCTTGCAACTTTACAAAGCGCAAGTTCGGCCCCACATGGAATACTGTTCTTATCTCTGGGCCGGGGCACCCCAGTGCCAGCTCCTTCCACTTGACCGCATCCAGCGCACAGCGATTCGAATCGTCGACGACCGAGTTTTTTCCGATCGGCTCGATACACTGGCACTGCGTAGAGATGTTGCATCTCTTTGCGTATTTTATCGCATCTATCACGGGGAGTGCTCTGAGGAATTGTTCGGACTAATTCCAGCCGCTCAATTTCACTATCGTACATCGCGACAAAACTCGCGTTACCATCCATACCATCTGGATGATTGGCGGTCCACCACTGTGCGATTTAGAAGAAGTTTTCTCCCTCGCACAACTTCTTTGTGGAATCAATTACCACCAGCGAATTTTCCGAACCGATACGACTTAGGAACCTTCAAGAAAAGAGCTTACACCTTTCTAAAAGGCCGGCAACGCATCTGCGATTCCCCTGGTGTTGCGGTTGTTCATGGGCGGCGGTAGTCACTTACCATCAGGTGAGCCGCATGCTCGTTTGCCCCTATTCTATAAAAAAAAATATATAATTACAAGACTTAATAATACTAATTCAGTAGGATTGGAGAATATAAATATAAATACAAAAATAATGAAAGCCTGTGCTACATTATTAAACATGTCGCTTGAGGAAGGTACTTTCCCTGAAATAAAAAAAAATCAATCGTTAAGCCCTTATTTAGGAAGGGAGAGGCTACCGACATGAATAATTATCGTCCAATCACTTTAGTACCAGTTTTATCTAACATATTTGAAAAGGTAATGATGAAAAGACTTTACGACTATGTTACAGGTCAAAATATTATTAAACATGAGCAATTTGGGTTTAGAAAGAATACTAACACCACACTAGCTTGCTTTAATTTAATAAAATATATTACGGAGGTTATTAATGAAAGGCACCGGTAAATGCGATCTTTCTAGATACGACTAAAGCTTTCAATCTCGTAGACCATAAATTATTACTATATAAGCTTGGAAAATAGGAAATCAGGGGAATAGCATATGATTGGCTGGGAGTTATCTGACTGGTCGTGAACAGTGCGTAGAAGTTCAAAAGGGCAATAAAATTACAAGCAGATCTCTGTTACAAAATAATAAATACGGTGTCCCATAGGGAAGTGTGTTAGGTCCCTTTTATTTTTAATATACATTAATGATCTTCCAAACGATCACGAAACTGTTCTGTTTGCGAATGATACTATTGTAAGGATAGAAAATTCTATCAAAATGAAATATCTATTACACTCGACGAAATCTTCAGATGGTTCAAAAGTAACAATTTAAAAATAAACTTAAATAAAACCAAAATTATACAATTTAGGGATTTTAGAACTCCACCTATTGGACTTAACATTTGTTACGATAATATAAAAATTGTAGAAGTCAACTCCACTAAATTTTTAGGATTAATGGTTGACAGACGATGTGACTGGACGACGTTATAGAGTATGTATGCGATAAGCTTGAGAGATTTATTTATGCTATAAAATAGCTACGATTGACAGTGTCTACTGAAGCGGCACTAAGAACTTACCACGGCTATGTCTCCTCAGTGCTTTCATACGGCCTGTTGTTGTGTGGCAACTCGGTTGAAGTTGGCAAGGCCTTCCGTGTTCAAAAGAAGTGTGTAAGGGCCATTTGTGGAGCTTGGTCTTTAGATAGTTGCAAACCTTTATTTCACAATTTTCATATACTGCCTCTTGTTTGTATGTACACGGGAACTTTGTGTTTTTGTCAAACAGCAGCCACAATATTTCATCATTAATTCAAGTTTAGTCAGTAGAAGTGCCATGCCAAGAAATAAGTTTAAGCTATGAATAGCCTCAATGCAGGCTTGATGTATGTATATAAAAGAAATGTATTTATAAATGCTATTAGATTTTACAATAAAGTACCTAACAGTTTAAAAGACGTTTCGTTATTTTTAAAAGGAAACTCACGGAATGGCTGGCAACAAAATTGCAATAATGATATTTTTTTTGTATATTGTAAGCATATTGCACGCCATTATCATGGTAGAATATAAGGTCTTATTAATAATTAACAACATCATAATATCATTCTGGCAATAAATACATTTGAATATGAATTTGAATTTGACAGACGGATGGACTAGGTGAAACTATAAGGGTTTCTTGTTGTTTTACTACGGTATCTAAAAAAGACTTGTTGCTCTGACCAAACTAAAGAGTTCAGATGATTTTAAATGTTCGAGTGTGTTTTGCTTATATTTGTTTTTTTCGCTTAGGGAAACTATTGATAAAAAAAAGATATGACAGCATCGCAATTGATTCATCTGTCTTACACTCATAACTTTTTCTATGTTGATGTATTTAACCTATATGTTTGCGTAAAATGTAATAGTGTTGGAGATTTAGATTTGTGTGCGCCATAATGACACAAAATTTTATTGAGTAGGCTATGTAGTATTTCCTCGCCACGCACCAATGACTGACATTTTTGTTCGTAGCATTACACGCATTACTCGTACTTTGGTTGAATGTTCTAAGTTCATACTAACTCACATAAAACACGTTATCACGCGATAATTATCGATAATGTTTAAAAATATAGATACGATAAATATCGATAATTTTTTCACTTGCTTATCCCTAGAGTACTGTGCTGCAGTGTGACCAGATTAAATTTTACGAAAAAACCGAAGCACCTTTAGAAAACTACTGAAATACATGGCAAATATACCAATAAAATACTGATTTTCTTAACATACTTTATTCATTAGTCATCATCACCATAAATATTAAAATTGTATTTTAACATTCTGTTCGAAAGATTAAAATTGACGCAACCTTCATCTTAGCTTTGTTTTTAAAATTGCTATTACAACATTTTGAGAAACATCTCCTAATTTCTTGACTTTGGGTACCGTAATATTAATTATAAACTATATAACAAGGTATGCTTAGCTTTGACTGTCCTTTGTGTTTCTTCAAGTTCGATTTATGCTTTTCAGTATTTGCATGTTGTTTTATATAGATGCTACTTTGGAGATTCGCATTGCATGCTTTGCAAAGATGACAAATTCGTCATCTTTATAACGTTTTACGTTATAAGCCACGAAGAAAATACCTTAATTGGTACCCACTTTGCCTTTGCGTGTTTAACACAGACTATAGTTGGTTCTATTTTTCTACCGAATGTGTTTAATCTATTTCTATGTTTAGTGACTAGCGTATAGACGACCTAACAGCCCGAAAACGTGTGACTAATTTTGATTTGTCATTGTGTGCGTTAGTTAGTGATGTACATTTTACTTACAAGGACTATCGAAAAATTATTGTTAAGGAAGCGGTAAATACTATATTTTTAAATCTTAAGAGAAGAATTGACTTGAAAGGTAAACGCCCGTTTAAACGGAGTAAGTTATCTTCTCCTATTTCCATAGATAATTTACTTAAGCGTGAACTTCTTCAACGCTTTTGCCTGCTTTCAAGCATTTTATTTCCGAATGGAAACACTCGTCTTGAACGAACTTCCAAATTAATAATTCAGCTCTTTTAAAGAGCGTTATGTCCAACGCGCCATCGGGTCCTTTAACCGACTTTGCAAAATTTTCGTTCGAACACATTACCAACTTTTCGGCTGCGTTGTCGGGTCCTTTAACCGACTTTCTTAAACTCTTGAATTTTTCTACCGCTTGTAAGGTGCGTGTAGACGCCCCAAGGAATTTTTTAAAGCTGCTAAATCGTCCGTAGTCGGGTAGACTTAACGCCTCTTGCTTTCTTAGCGTATTTACGCTTTTCGGTGATTTTTCTTCACCCGTTTCTAAGCTATTTATGGTGTCCACTTGGTTGGGCCATAAATCAGGACTTGTCCTGAGGAATTCAGGTCCTTGAAACCAGCGATGACTTTTATCGAAGGTGGAAGGAAAACATCTAGTGGCGTCGTCTGCCACGTTTTGTGACGTCGGTACCCATCGCCATTAACATGGTTTACTATGATCTTCGATCTCAGCCAATCGATGAGCAACGAATGGTTTAAAAGCGCGAGGATCTGACTTAATCCACGCTAACATTGTACGTGAGTCCGTCCAGAATATTCGTTGGGATATCTCGTACTTGCAATTCAAGCCTTGGAATGGAAGTTGGCTTCAGAGCTTCGGAGCTACTCTTGCCTTTGCGGCGATCAGCGTGATCCGCCTTTCTCCTAACTCGTCCGTGGTGACGTAATACACCGCGGCGGCGTATGCTTTCTCACTAGCATCCTGCCGACGCCACCAGCAACGGGTCTAGGTACTTCTAAATGACCTAATTTCTTCACTTCCGATATCCATTTACAAAATAACACGTGTAATTCGTGTCGAACTTGTTCATCCCAAGAGATGCCTGTCCTCCATGCTTGATGGATTAGCCACTTCCCTTGAATCGTTATGGGTGATGCGAGTCTTAAAGGATCGAAGACTGACATCACAGCGCTCTCCCTCTTCGTAGACGGTCGTAAACCTTCCATCACCTCTTCCGGTGTGTTACGAAGACTTATGGAGAAACTAATTATATCTCGTTTGATATTCCAGATCAAACCTAAAGTGCGTTCTGTGTGCTCCTTATCTCCCAGCGAAGCACTGTCGCTCTTATATTTATTTTCCATTTTACATAAAACCTCGGGTCGGTTGCTAGCCCATCCCCTTAGTTAGAAAGAAGCACGTTTATGTAATTCATACATATCGTTTACTATCCTTTCGGCCGTCGTCACGTCGGGAAATGCCTGTAGATAGTCATCCATATAGAAATTGCTTTCCGTCGCGAAAGCTGCTTCTGGATAGAGATGTGCGTTATCCTACACATTTCTATTCTTCACATATATAGCGATGCATGGTGATGATGCCGCTCCAAATATAAATGACGTCATTCTATACTCTTCTGGTGGCGCGTCACGATTGTGCCGCCATAAGAATCGAAGGCTGTCCCTGTCTTTCTCGCGAATTTTCACTTGCAGGACCATTTCTTTAATGTCAGCCATTACTGCCACGCTTCCTTCTCTGAATCGTAGCAGAACGCCAAATAATGACTTGGGACCGTTAGGGGGTCAGGATGTATTCTGTGCTCGCCGCCCAGCTGCTGGTGACACCTCTTCCAGGCGCCCTCCTCCGGCTGCGATGCAGTCAGTCAGTCAGGGTGCTCGTGTGGGCACACGAGCACCCTCGCCTGGCAGCAGCAACGGTGGATTCTTCTTCTTCTTTCTTGCACCCTTGCCTGGCAACAGTGAGTGCGTCCTCTTCTTTCTTGCACCCTTGCCTGGCAGCAGTGAGCGCTCCCGCCTGGTAACAGAAAAAACCAAACGCCTTTGAGCGCTACAGGAAATGAAAACACAATCCCCGTAGAGGAAATGCTGAGCCTGATGGACCCGACAGGCAATGCCGGACGCGGTCGTCCGATAGGAAATGCCAACTATGGCCGTCCAATGGAAAATGCCGAGCACGCTTGCCCGACAGGAAAAAGTGCCAAGCCCTGCTTGGCTACGATGAGCGCCTTCAAAAGGCACCTGCGCCTGGCTGCGATATATGCCCCATGCGAGCACACGCCTCTAGCCGCAATCCCGGTTTTATTTCTTCCGGTAGCTACCAGTATTCCAGGTCTGGTCCTACCTAAGCCCTGATGGGCCTACTGCGCTGGCCTGGTCTTCTTGCCTTTGGTCCTGTTGCCTCAGTCCAAACCTCCGGCTTCCTTCGGTCGCTGATCTTCAATCGGCTCCGAAGGTCCGCTTAAATGGTATCTAGCAGCTCACAGCTGGTTCCTTAATCCGGCTCTCGAAGGACCACTTGAAAGGGAACACGGCTTCTAATCTGACCACGGAGGAGCAATTGAACACGGCGCGTTTAACAGCAGATTCCGTAGCCCCCTATAACACCTACGTTGGGTTCGGGAACAACGTATGTGAACCCCGTGAAGGAGTATCACACAAGGGTGTCTTCCTTTTCTTCAAATAGGTTCAGGCGGGGATTACGGGTCTTCCGAGGTCGTCCCGGTCCCAGCGCCTTAATTCTTCAATATGTGCCGCGTTAGCGACACCAGATGGACTGTAGTTATATTTAAAGGTGAAGGATCCCTTGGGAATAAAACAGCAATTATCTTCAAACCGCTCCGTGAGAGAGTAATTACTTTCCCTATCAGTTCCCTATACGTTTTCTTTCTTGATTATATTATATACTGGTAGCTGGTCCCGAACGATTTGTATCGGTATTCTTCTCCTGTTGGTCCCCCTTCTGGGGACAGGAGGTTCTACAGGTCTCGAGGTGTCCCTCTCTACCTGGGTATCATCGCGGGGGGCAACGGCTCCCCCGGTCCTGGGTGCTGCGATTGTGGGCAGCTTGTACGTTGGTGTGTTGCGTACTAAACGCCATCAGATCGGGCGTCGGGACTCTCATTCGTCCCCGGCGTCCCCGTCGCCGGGCGGTGAGCAAAAAGTTCTCGTGGGAACGGCCGCCCGTCAGGTGGGCGGGCGTGGAGTGGAGCTAGATTTTGCAGGTGTGAATGTGGCCCGTTATCTGCGCGGTCAAACAACCGTTTCGCAGTACGGGCCACGAAGTCATGTATGGATTCGATCTTTAGATCTCTCGAAATAACATCATTCCTGACGTAACGGTCAGCTCCCACGATCACTCTAAGTGCAAGATTCTGCTGGGCCTGCATCCTCCTACGCTGAGTGGCTGAGGTCAACGCGTACCAGGCTGGCGCTGCGTACGTCAGCCGTGAGCGGACGTAGGTTTTGTAGATGGAAATTTTGGCTTTTATAGTGAGTTTGGATGCCAGTATAGGATATAGTTTCGCTCGCGCGACTCTGGCCTGACGCACAACGTGGTCGACCATCGGGGTCATGCGCAGCGAGTGGTCTATCTGGCATCCTAGATACGTGATGGTAGTTGCCCAGCCCACGTCCTGCCCAAGGAGTTTTAGGGTTGGTGGTGTATGCGTCAGCCTGGTTTTGAAGGCGACGGTCTTCCCGACGTTGACCGTCATCCTCCATTTATCCAGCCACTGAGGTAACAGGTCCAGCAGACGCTGCATCTTTTTGGCCGCGATCTCTACCCGACGAGATAACGTGAAGTACGCACTGTCGTCTGCATACAGGGCTAAGACGACATCTTCTTCCCACTCTTCCATAAGGCCTTGGAGTGTGGGGATGTCATTTGTATAAACCGCGTACAGGTGCGGTGACAGGCAGCTGCCCTGTGGCACTCCCGCTTCGATCGGTCGTGCTACCGAAACAGCCTGTTCGATATTAACGTAAAAGCTTCGCCCCTCCAGAAATGACGCTATTAGCCGCACAAGCATTGGCGGCAAGGTGGTATTCTCTATTAATTTGTATAGTAGCCCTGCGTGCCACACTCTGTCGAAGGCCTTCTCCATATCGAGAAGGACCCCCACACTGATGCAGCCGCGGTTATATTCGGCCGCAAGACAGTGTAGCACGCGGGCTAGTTGTGCTGTGGTGGAATGTGCTCTGTGGAAGCCAAATTGCTCCTCACGCAGCAACATGCGGCAATATTATTTGGAGTGTAATTTTCTCAAAAAGTTTCGCTATGTGCGGTAATAGCGTTATGGGGCGGTAGCTAGCCGGGTATCTCCTATCCTTCCCCGGCTTTGGTAGCACGATGATCTTGCCCTGCTTCCAGTTGATCGGGAAGTGGCCAGTTCTCAAAATGCCATTATAGAGCCTGGAGAGCTCCACTATCCCCCTTCTGGGCAACTGCTTTAAGGCCATGGTGGTAATACCATCGCATCCCGGCGCTTTGCGGTTAGGCAGGCGCATAATGGCGCGCCTTACCTCCGCTGGCGAGAAAACGTCATCGCCCCGTAGTGGTGGCGCCGGGTTCGACAGGTTTTCCTGCACGCGGTTTATTATGCTTTCTACATGCTCTGCGTACCCCTCGGCTACGCTATTGGGTTTAAATTGTTGTTCCAGGTGTTGTGGCATCATTTCCGTTCTCTTTTGAGCGTCAAAGATCCTTTTGTGTTGTCCACAAGTGGGCAAACAGGTGGTGGTGTTCTTGTGAGCTGTCGATTGAGGAGATGCAGGGAGGCGGGTGTCTCCGAAGCTTCGTCGACTCGCCTCTCCCATGCCTCTCCCCGGTGCGCTCTTATCGCCATTGACAGCTCTTCCGTCATGGAGTTTAATTTTCGCTTTAATATTGGACACCGTGTTCGTGCCCAGAGCTTCCTCAGCTTCCGCTTCTCGGACAGCTGTAGTTGAAGGTTTCTAGGGAGTTCCTCCCCTCGGCGCCCCGTGGAGACAGGGTGTGAGGAGAGTTGTAGTTGGTTTTGGATTGTTGAATGAAGTTGCAGGGCCGCTGTCTCCACATCTTCTCTGGTGGTAACGGAGGCGCCGAGACGGAAGTCCTCTAGCGCTCTGCGGAAGCGAGTCCAGTTTGTCCTCATCTGGGGACTTCTGGGTACAACGGCATCCGCACTGGTATCTATGGTGAACAACACGGGGAGGTGCTGTGTGTCTACATCATACAGCACCTCTAACCGTATTGGATACGGCATTTTGTGGCATAACACTATGTCGAGAAGATCGGTCTGGTGCAGGGGTTGCAAGGGGAAATGGGTAGGCTCATCTGGGCCCAATACCTCGTATCTCCATTCTTCAGCGTCTTCATAGAGTTTCCTCCCAGGAGGTGTGATCTTCGAGGAGCCCCAAGCTAGGTGTTTGGCATTGAGGTCTCCTGCTATTATTGCGGATGTGCTTGCATTGAATATGTTCCTTAAGTCCTGGGGGGCTAACGAGGTATTAGGGGGTCGGTAAGCGGCGAAGACCCTCGTATCAGCGGTCCCCGTCTTCAACCTTATGCCCTTTGTCCTCGTGGCTATGAAGTCGGTGATTGTATCAACTTCTTCGTGCATGACATCTCTCCTCACAAGGGCCGCAGTACCTCTGTACGCGACTCCTTCCGGGGAGATCTCATCATGTCGATACACGAAGAAGTTGGGGAGTTTCAATTTAGCAGAGGGGTGCAGTTTAGTTTCCCCCAGCAGCACAACCTAGATTTTGTGCTGCTGGACCAACGTATGTAAGTCGGCGACCTTCCCTGTGATGCCGCCGGGGTTCCAATAGCAGATTCTAATTTGATGGCCCTCTGTTAACAGTGGAGAGTTGGGCTAGGGCGCTGAGAATCGCCGAAAGGGGGTTGGTGCCAGTGGTCATAGCGGTGAGGACTTCACCCAGGATTTTTATGACCACTCCCACCAGTTCGGCGAGGGCCTCTTCAATGGTTGTTGGAGCCTGGGTCTGGGTCAGAGGTTGGAGTGTGACTGTTTCCTACGTCCTACGTTGGGGTGGTTGATCTCGGGATTGGTATATGTTTGTCTGTACTATTGGGTTGGCACCAGGGAAGGTCGTAGGGCGCGGCTGTTGTTGCCGCTACTGTGTGGTGGCGGTAGAGGGAGGAAGAGGAGTGGACGTACCTCGGACCTGTTCCTGTATGGCCGTCTTCTTCTTCTTCTTTTTCCCTCTTTTCTTTTCCTTAGGGCGCTCTATGCGCTCAATGGGATCATTTGCAGGTATGGCCAGTGTTGCCCCAGTTGTTGCAGATGTAGTTGGTGCCGGGGCAGGTAGTGTAACCTGCCGTTGTGGTTGCTGTGGCACCTGGGGTAGTTGTTGTAGCTGTTGTGGTAGCTGCTGTTGGGGTTGCTGTTGTGGTTCAGGTGGTGGTGGCGTTGGTTGCCTCTGAGGTGCCTGTGCTCTCTTCGAAGGCATGGGAGGTTGTATGTTTATACCTTTCTTCCGTGCAATCCGCTGCAGCACTAGGCACCGCCTATCGTTTGCCGGGTGAGCCTTTGTGCAGTTTGCGCACTTAGGCTGGGCATCTCGAGGCTGTGTACATTCCGATGCAATGTGGTCGCCCGCACAGCGGACGCATTTAACAGGCCGGTAGCAATTGTAAGATGCATGGCCGAACCCCTGGCATCTGTGACATTGTGATGGGCCAGCTCTTCCTTGCCAGCCCTCGATGGTGACACCAGGCATGAACAGTAGCTCATCGATTTTATAGAGCCTACTTAATTCTTCGGATGACAGGTGGTCCATTTTAACATGGAACAGACACCCAGGTCTGTCTCTTTTGGGAGGAATGGCCCGTACAAACGTGACCGGGAAGCCCTTCTCAATAAGAGCCTCCTGGATATCTTTAGGGTCCGTGTCGGCGGGGAGCCCTCGAAGCCCCACCTTTGTGGGTTGTTCGTCTTGGGGAGCGTAGCAATACCACGCGAAGGTGGCATCCTCTTTGCTACGCTCTATCAGGTATTTTTGAGTTTTACGGTACTCTATGTCGGATTGGGGCCTGACCCTTACACCTTTTCCATATGGGCGGGCATTTGGAGCGTGGCCTAGAATTTGGTGGAGTGTTTTAAAATGTTTCGCCCAATTGGGGAAGCATTCGACGATTATGGGGGGGGTACTTGGCCGTTTGCCTTCCGGTAGTTTGATCTGGCGTTTGTGCAGGTGGTGGTGGGGATGGTGGTGCCATTCTTGGGGCTGCTGCAGCGGCTGCATATGAATGTGGCGCCGAAGATGGTCCTGGTGTAGGTTCCTATTGTATAGGGGGGAGGGTGGCGTAGGACGTGTTGTCCCATGCCCTCTCCCCTTCTGGGTCCTGCTCTTCGAATTCCTGTATGTCTATCATACCGACCGGAGGTGTGTTTGGTGGTGGTGATGGTGAATCGGGTGGGGTATTACGTCTCGTTATAGGTGTTATTTCTCTTTTTTCGAATGGTGATGATGTTGAAGTTGAGTTGGAAGGCGAGTCCGATTCGGAAAATGGGTGCGAAATTTTGTAAGTGTTCGTGTGGCCCGTTATCAGCGCGGTCGAACATACCGCGCGCTAATCGGGCCACAAATTCCTTGATAGTTTCCATCTTAAGGTTCGCCGCGATGACGTCGTTCCGGACGTAGCGACCTGCACTGACGATGGTTCGTAGACATAGGTTCTGCTGAACCTGCAGCCGCTGCCTCTGCCGTTCGCTCAGGAGTGCGTACCAGGCCGGCGCGGCGTAGGTGATCTTCGTCCTAATGTATAATTTGTATATTTTAATTTTGGTTTTCAGTGGTAGTTTGGATGCTAGGACTGGACGGAGCGCCGCCCGCGCACATCTGGCATTGCGGACGACGATGTCGACGTGCGCGGTCATGCGTAACATCCTGTCAATCTGGCACCCAAGGTAAGTCACGGCATTTTCGTACGCAATCTCCAGAGGCCCAGAGGCCAGGGCCTCTAAGCGTCAACGGGGGCGGGAAGTTCCGGTAGCGGCGGGTGAGGAGGGCGGCCGTTTTCCCAACATTCACAGCCATCCTCCACTCATCCAGCCACGATGGCAGCAGGTCCAGCAGGCGCTGCATTTTGGCGACGGCGAGATGGGGGCTTCTGGACGAGGCGAAGTAGGCGCTGTCGTCCGCATATAACGCCAGCTCCACGTCGTCCTCCCATTCGCGTAGATGTCCAGCCAGAGTAGGGATGTTATTTGTATAAGCCGCGTACAGGATCGGTGAAAGACAACTGCCCTGTGGTACGCCAGCTCTTATTGGTTTCACTGCGGATTCGGCATCTTCGACACAGACGTAGAAGCTCCGGTCGGCTAGAAACGACGCCACTAGCCGCAGCATAGCCGGATGGACACTCGTCTGTTGTTCCATCTTAAAGAGTAAACCAGAGTGCCACACCCTGTCGAACGCCTTCTCGATGTCGAGGAAGACGCCCAACGATGTGCGATCCCGGTTATATTCGGCCGACAAAAGGTGCAGCACTCTGGTTAGCTGTGTTGCTGCGGAGTGTCCGCTCCTGAATCCATGTTGTTCCGCCCGCAATTTGATACACGGGCGGATTCTTCTTAAAGTAATTCGTTCGAATAATTTGGCTATGTGCGGTAGCAGCGTTATAGGTCTGTAACTAGCTGCTCTACGCCTGTCCTTCCCGGGTTTCGGCAGAACTATCACCTTGCCTTTCTTCCATTCCTCCGGGAAGTGTGAAGTCCGCAGTATGCCATTGTAGAGTCGTCCTAGCTCTACAATGGCTCTATGGGGCAGCTGTCGGAGTGCAGCGTTCGTAATCCGGTCGTGCCCCGGCGCCTTCCTCGGTTGCAGGCGGGAGATCGTCCTCCGCATTTCAGCGGGGGAGATGAACCATTCTCTTGCAAGCGGTGGCGCGGGCAACGACAGGAACTCCCGTACGCGGCTCTCCTTTAGGGCATGAAGCTCCATGTACTCCGCACTTGCTGGGTTCGGCATAAATTGCTCCTCGAAGTGCTCGACTAGGATATCCGCTCTGCCTTTGGCCTCGTAACAACGCCCGCCCGCGCTGTTGGTCAGCGGGCAGACGGGGGGTCTGGTCTTAGTTAGCTGTCGGTTCAATTGATAGAGCGACGCTTCCTGATCTCCAGCCTTCCATATGCGCCGCTGCCAGGCCCTTCCTCTGTAGGCCTGTATTGCAACCGACAGCTCATCCGTCAGTGCATTTAATCTAGTTTTAATCCGTGGGCAGCGCGTGCGTGCCCAGAGCTTCCTCAACGCTCGCTTGTGATTGAGCTGCGCACGTAGTTCTTGTGGCAGCTCTTCTCTCCGATGTGTTAGAGGGACGATCGTAGAGGCCGCGTTGAGGGCTTCTTGGATGTTAAGAGTTATTCTGGCAGCGGCGGCCTCTACGTCGTCCGCCGAGGTAATCGATGTATGTACTGGAGGCCTCTCCTGCAGGTGTTGCTGGTAGAGCCTCCAGTTAATCTTGGTAGTAAAAGCTCTGGGCAACGTAGTCACTGCCTTGAGGCGAAGGGTTATCAGAATCGGGAGGTTCTGAGACATCAGGTCGTACAGCACCTCTACCACTACCGGGTAGTTGACGTTCCTAGCGAGCACGATGTCCAATACATCCGGACTTTTTCTGTGATCTGTTGGAACGTGTGTTGGTTCTTCGGGACCTAAAACTGTTATTTCGTTCTGCGTCCTCGTAAAGCTCACGACCCGGCGGGTTGATCAATCTTGATCCCCATGCCGGGTGTTTTGCGTTTAGGTCCCCCGCGATGATGGTTGGTGCTGTGCCTTCCATGATCGTCCGGATGTCTGAGGAGTGAAATGGAGTCCCTGGCGGACGGTATGCTGCGAAGATCTTCAGTTCCTCGCCCGCCGCCTCCATTTTTATGCCGATGGAGCGCGTCGTATGGTATGACGGTAATTCGAGCTCTAGGTGGACGATGTCCTTTCTCACTAGAACCGCCGTGCCTCTATAGGCGGTTCCTAGAGCGTTGACTTCGTCCCTCCTGTAAATGTGGTAGTTGGTCATCTTAACGTGCATAGATGGCCTCAACTTTGTCTCCCCCAGCAAAATTACATGTATGTTTTGTTGTTGAGCTATAGTGCGGAGTTCATGGAGCTTGTACTGGATACCGTCCGGGTTCCAGTATAGCAAGCGCAGGTTCGTATCACTCGCCTCTGTAGTGCCGAGCCAGTAGTGTCGACAGTGCTCTCATTACTGCTGTTATTGGGTCGGTGCCAGCTCTGACGTCTGCCAGTACCTGGCTACCGACCTCTATGGCGATGCCAACCAGCCTCAGGATTGCGTCCGTGGTGGCAGAGTTGGCGGTTGGTTGTCTTGATGTTGCTGATGGTACTGGTCTCGGCTGGGCATAGGTATCTTTCCTTAAGGTAGAGCGCGCTCTATGTGTAGAGCGGGCTCTATTTTCTGATAGAGCCCTTTCTGGCGCTCTACCTTCTGTAGCGGTTGTCTTCTTGATTGCCTGCGCTTGCGAGGCTATCGTTACAGCAGGTGTCGGGGTAGAGGTTGCTGCCTGAGGAGGAGGCTGCACCTTCTTCTTCTTCTTCCCCCGCTTCTTCTTCCTAGGAGGTTGCCTCTCTATGGCGTCATTAGCGGGGGGCTGTAGAGTCGCCCCGGTGGTTGCTCTTGCAAGTTCCACCGTTTCCGGTACAGGTGGTGCAGGTGGTGCAGTAGCGGGTGGGGGGGGGCGCTTTGCCTCCCTCTCCCCCTGATGGTTGCCCACCCGTCCTCATGGATTTCAACCCTCAGGCGACTCTGAGGGACCCTCTGCGGTGCTTCCGGCAGTAAACCCTGCAGAGTGATCCCTTGCTTCCTGGCGATCCTCCTCAGGACTGGGCAGCGTCGATCGTTTGCTGTATGGCTTTTTGCGCAATTTGCGCATGTAGGTGGTTCTTCTCTACCCCGTGGGCAATTACTTGCAATGTGTTCCCCTGCACAGCGGACACATTTCACGGGTCTGTGACAATTGGCAGATGCGTGGCCAAAAGCCTGGCAACGGTGGCATTGAGCCGGTCCCACTCGTCCTTGCCAGGCTTCTATGACGACTCCTTTCATGAAGAGGAGCTCGTCGACTGCGTATAATTTGTTTAGGTTTTCTATGTTCAAGTGGTCCAACTGTGCATAGTAGAGGCACCCAGGTCTGCCTCTACTATGCACAGTTGGCGGGATCGCTCTTACATAATTAATAGGGAATCCCTTTGCCCTGATAGCCTCCGCGATTTGGACGGTATCCGTGCCCACTGGCAGTCCCCGGATGCCCACCTTAGTGGGCTTCTCCTCCGCCGGGGTGTAGCAATACCAAGACAGCGCTGGTACTTTTTCGGTGAGCTCGATCAGATATCTTTGTATTGCCCGGAATTCTTCCGGGTTCTGTGGGGTGAATCTAACACCCTTCCCGAACGGACGAGCGTTAGGCGGGTGTCCTAGTTTCTTATTAAGGATTTCGAAGTGCTTCGTCCAGTCCGGGAGGCACTCAGCAACAATCGGCGGGTATCGTGCCTTCTCTTCCTCTTGTTGGGGTTGAGGGGCTTCTGCTGTCGGTTTTGGCATTGCTGGCATCGCTGCCAGTTGGGCGTAACTAGTTGACGGCCTTTGACCGTCATCCTGTGTGAGGCCCGATGGGTTGGTCGGTGCCGATGTCTCTCCGGCGGTTGCTATGGTAGCATAAGATGTAGAGTCCCAACCATAGGACTCCTCTCCTCCCTGCTCGAACTCGGTCGCGTCCATGGTCCTGCGGCCGGGTGAGGTGGGGGAGGGGGGGTTGGCTTCAGTGGTGAAGGTGATTTGGGCGGCGATCTGTGCGTCCTAACTACTTCCTTCCTGGTTGGGGCTCTCTCATCTTCTTCCGACTCCGCCGAGGACGATGATGATGATGGTGATGACTGTCCGGATGATAGGGGTGAACCGATGCACTGCCTTTTTCGTAAAGCGATGCTTCGGTTTCCGGCGGTGTGTGTCTTCTTGCCGTTTTACGGGCCCGTTGCGGTAAGGGCGTCGGTTCCTGCCCACTCGTGCTCTCAGACACGGTGGGCGTGAGCGCGGCGCTCGTTGCGGGTTCTTCTTTGTGCGGCGAAGAAGGTTTTCTCTTGGGGATCTGGCTGTAGGAGCTGACGATCCTTGATTTCTCCGGGTTCGAAAGGTCCTTTACGCAGAGTGGTCTATCTAAAACCCCGGGACGATCCGGGGATTTCCTAACGCGCGGGGGTGGGGGGGTTCCCCCTTTCCCCTGCCGGTCATGTTACACTGTTTTGGTTGGTGGTGTACGTGTGTCTATGTCTATATACCTTACCTAGCAGGCTGACAGCTTAGTCGATGCGCGCCGCGAGGTATGGATGGGAGCGAAGATAAACGACCGCAACACTTGGGCGCACTGCCTACCCCTTTCGTAACGAAAGGGTTGGGGGAAGTTCTAGAGAGCACTCAAACACGCGACTCGACACTACAAGGCACGGAACGCACTTGAGTGCCAAGAATCTGCCTATGGGCCGGTGACCTCGATACCTCACGGAGTATGCGGACTCGACGATCGGTGGAGTATGTCGTACCGGCGGCTGCTTGGGACCACTGCTAATCCTCAAACAGCACACACTTAGGAGATCCTTGGTCACAATTTGTATGAAAACCAGTCTAATGGGGTATCAATAAAGCTATACTCGAAAGAGAGCCGCGCCGTCTGTACGATTTCACAACTCAATTACATCAATTTGTACTATTACTCCCTCACGGTTTGCCCAATATCTTTATTTGTATAAGACATAAATTTATATATTTTATTTATAAAGATAGCACAAAAAAATATCTATACTATGATATACATTACATTATTATATTACAAAAAACCTTTTATTTATTCAACAAAATATGCCTATTTTACAACACATGTACCAAGTTAGAATTCTTAAATATCTAACATATAAAGTTGGAACAATGTTCTTTATTTGAAAATACAAATATCTTAACTAATAATTATATATAATAGTTTAATTTACATTTTCTCTACACATTTTACTATAAAAAATACTTTTAAATTTCTTATACAAAACTATCAATATTTCACAATGATAAGAGAATTTTTACATAGAAACAACACAGAATTCACCTATTTTGCTCATACAGTCAACCTGAAACATTCTTAAAGTCAATTTACATAAATTGCTGAAATTTATAAACATTTAAATTTCCACTTATTTAAACTTTTAATTCTACAGATTAGCGCGCTGCTGTTATCTGCAGCTAAGTGAACAACTAACTTTCACACGGGAGTTTTGGCGGGAAATTGACCGGCGGCGGTTTGCTGCTCCTGTATTATTGTTTAAATAATGGTTTGAAGTGGACTTTGATATGTAAAAGTGTTGCGATTTTGTGTATTAAGTGTCTACGCATGTGAACTATTAGTGAAAACAGTGAAACAAGTGCTCTGATGGTGATGGATTCTCAAGATAAGCTGTTTGTTTGCATAGGCACCTTTAGATACCATCGCCAACTATCAGCTGTCTGCTGGATCAAGTTGCCGCCAAAATCTCCCAAGAACTGCACAATGTGACGCATCAACATATTGTGAAGCAGTATACTATGAAGGAGTGGGGAAATTACAATAAACCGAATAAAAATGCTTAAGACTTGGCCTAAAGGTCTAGATACCAGGCCATAAACTCCAAAAAAAAATAACTTTCACACGACACCTCTTTGTCGGTAAAGCAGGTGGCAATTTTAGCATATTTTACTGCTATCCATTAACACAAGATGAGCAATCAATCCCTGAACGACCCCCAGTGTCGGCAAGGTAGTATCCAATAAGATCTCTTATCAGTTATCAGTTATCCTAATCAGTTATCATATACTTATCAGATAACACAAAGGAAATATTTTATGAATCAAAAATTGAAAAAAGACATTTTATTTTTCATACAAATGTATTCAACTTATAAGATACTACTTATGTAACGTTTTACATTAATTCCACTTATACACAAAGTGTCCATTTCGACCGGAGAACAAATCCTGGCCTCTAACTTTATTTTAATATTTCTTTAAATTAACAATGTTATTGGAAAGGTAATTTCAACCGGGGAACTGAACCCGGAAACATAATTTATATCTTAAAAATTCCCTATATGAATTTATTAAGAAAATATTACTAAGAAAACGACGAACTAGTCCGGCCTGGGAATCGAACCCAAGACCTTCAAATTATTAATTCGATATTTCTTTAAGATTTAACTAAGCATTTTTTTATAAGATTATTACGGCTTGATAATTTAATTTTAGAAGCCATCCGTAATCGGTTAACTAATAAATTGAAATATTTTTTATAGACGCGTCGTCAACACCTATTTATCTACAAAATTCGTAAATGTATGTAACTAAATGACGATACAATAGCTATGGGATATATCTAGGTGACCTGGAGATGCAGCTGGATTATGTAATTTTTTAACTTCTAGTAAAACAATCAACTTTGATTCATTAAATTATCACGTGAGTTTAGCACGGTCGTACTGCAGTGAGCATTTGAAAACCACGGGTATGGAGATATATAGACATCCAGCGGCAGTAGAGGACAGAAACAATAATACTGTAATCGGGTGCAGAATTCATTCACAACACGTTACGACAAAAATGTATTAGACTTATATTATGTTTGATGAGAATATAAATGGTATAAACGCAATAACAAAACATTACTGCTCTTGCTACCATGGTAAAAGGACATTGGGAAGTTGCTCACACCTCATTAGTGTTGTCCATTACTTAGGGTGGGCTAGACATCGAGATCACTTTGGCCATCCCGTACTGGGGATGGATATTTACGAATTTTGTAGATAAATAGGCATTTTGTATTTTTTTAGAGTAACGCCTGAACAAAAACATAAGGCAATATTTTGGTGTTAGCCATTGATTTCGAATATAAAAATTATTTAATTTAACTATATAAAAAATAACTAAAAATCTGAGATTCCCGTTCTCCTTTGTTAAGAAAACTACAAAAAGTAACTCAGTCGGGGAATTGAACCCGGAATACTAGATTATTGTATTAAAAAATTCCCTCTATGAATTTACTAAGAAAATATTGCTAAGAAAACAACAAAAAGTAATTCGACCTGGGATCGGACCCAGGACCTTTAGATTATTAATTTAATATTTCTTTAAAGTTCTACCAAGAGTTTTCTTATAAGACAATTATTGCTCGATAATTTATCTTTAGAAGCTATTCGTAATTGGTAAACTAATAAATTGAAATATTATTTATAGACGCGTCGCCAACAACTATACATATAGTAATAAAATTTATTGATATCAATAATAATATGTAGATATTTTACTGGGTTTTATTAAAAAGCTTAAAATAACCAGTGAAATAAAACTAATTAGAATGAAGGTTCGGTAGCTCAGGGTCTAATTACTGTGCCATCTAATCTAAAAGTAAAAAAAATAAAGTTACAGACTATATACGTCCCACTACTGGGCACAGCACTGGGCACTTGCCTCGTCTCATTTCTGAGAGGGTTATGCAGTAATTAGTCTGCCGTGCTACTCACGATCATGTCGGTGGACTTCGCAACAAGTTTAAAAGATATTTTTATTCTTCAGACGATCTGGAGACTTAAATGATTGTTGATTAAAAGTCAAAATAATATATAGAATAATATTTTTCATTTCGGAGAGTATGCGCAGGAATTGCATAACTTAATTCCTCCTTCTCTGTTCCACTATCGGACAACCAGACGCTCGTCCATTCGGTAATTAGTCTCATTATTCGTCATGTGTACAGCAAAATGGAGGATTTAAGTTGCCAGCTTAGTCTGTCTTTCCATCTGATTACAATGTGTATATCTTCAAGGCAGAAGTGAATAGGTTTTTGCTAAACTAAGTCAGTGCACTATACCATCTTCGGTTGCTTAAGGAAGCATACTGAAAACTCTGAAAATCGTGGATTCAATTTCGCCATTGGACTATTCTCGTGAACACAAGCAAAACTTACTTGGAGTGGTTAACGAGCGTATCAGTATTAATAGTAACATTTGTTTTAAAAAGTACTAATATTTAAATGATATAACGTTGTTTTTATCCTGTAGAACGCTTGTCATATAACTGAATTATCGAATTGATAAGATACGTTGTACGTATAGATCAAGCAACGCTTATAATCAATCGATCAGTCTTCGTATAATCGCGAGTGAAATAGTGAGTCAGGGTATTGTTTTTGTACTAAAAATGTATAGTCGCAGCCAAGATGGACTCCTTGAGAATGGCATAGGTGAGGGATATGTAAAGAGAAAACGCAGGGGTAGAAAGAAAGGGAAAGGCCAGATGAATTTTACATCAAACCAGTTAAATTCTGAAGAAGAATGTGATGCAACAATAGAAGAACGTGATAAAGAAGAAGAAACCCAATTTGCAGATGAGGAATTTAATAACAATATAGAACCTATACAAGTTGTAAGTGATACAGTAGAAAATGTTGAAATCTGTGAAATAGCAGGTGAAGATATAGCTGATCGCTTAGAAAGAACAGTGACTATGGACGGTATTATGAAAGCACCGCCTCAGATGAGCATATTGGAACCCGAACCTTATGAAAAAAAAGAATTGTATGAGCCAAGTGAAC
The DNA here is from genome assembly GCA_963668995.1 of Parnassius mnemosyne. Classification (NCBI taxonomy): domain Eukaryota; kingdom Metazoa; phylum Arthropoda; class Insecta; order Lepidoptera; family Papilionidae; genus Parnassius; species Parnassius mnemosyne. The sequence continues at coordinate 26,603,864 of CAVLGL010000086.1, forward strand.
CACAGGAGGTAGAATTTTTACCATATAATACTAGAGCTTTATCGAAACATGCCACAACGTATGAATTGGAGAAGTTTGAAAAGAATTGTCTTGTTATATTCAATCAAGAGAATGTTGAAGGATTTAAACCTCGATTTGGCACAGAAAAAGACGTACAAGTTTTAAAAGATACATTTTCTAACTTCGGTTTTGAGGTGACAGAACACAAGGATTTTACAAAGGATGAAGTTTTCAAGGAATTAAAATCGTGTATGTATATTTGTGTGCAGCATTTTTATTTATCTATACAAATAAATAAAATTGAAGTATCTGTTTGTAATGTAAAAATAACTTTTTACTAAATGCATATGAATCTATATAAGGTACTTATAATAAAAACATAATTTTTAAAATTTTTGTCTGTCTGTCTGTCGGTCTGTCTGTCTGTCTGTTTGTTGCGGCTAATCTCCGGAACGGCTGGACTGATTTCGACGGGACTTTCACTGGCAGATAGCTGATGTTCTAAGGAGTAACTTAGATTACTTATATTTGCGAAAATGAATTAGGGTTCTGAGCAATAATTAAACCCTTAATTACACGCGGGCTAAGTCGCGGCGAACAGCTAGTACTATATAAATATTAATCTAAAGTTTAGTAAATTAAGTACCTTCAAGATTTCTGCGCTCGAATCGTAATTGGAACTAATATTTAAGCGAAATAAGACTTGTGATTTCTTCTTCGTATTTTTAACCAAGATTTTGGTTTTAAATGTCTAGTGTTATCCGTGTTAACGTGTAACAAAAGTGGTTCATCTATACATATCATAAAAAACTTCTATAAATATTTTTGTAAGCCAAAAGATTATCTCATTAACAATTTATTATGATTGAATACTTTTCTCCAAATGTCAACTTAAATTAGACGCTGTGTAACCTCTCGATTGACAAAGGATCCACCGACAAACTGCTAGGAGAAAAATTTATTCGTTTATGTTGGTACCAAGTTTTCACAGACTGGTGAATGTGTGGAGTAAGTCTACAAGTTGTTCTAGGATTTCCCACAGTCGCCTTATACGACTCTAAGCGAACCAATTTTCCAAGTGATGCTTGTAAGTTGGCGTATTCTTGGGAGAGCCCGACCGATGATTTTGTATCGCAAATATTCGCTATGTGATGGTGAAGCAAGAATAACTATCGCCCTAATTCATACCGTGGCTGTTGTTTGACGCGAAGGAAAATTCCCAGAAGAAGATTTTTTTATAGGAGAGGGGCAAACGCGTATGCGGCTCACCTCTTGGTAAGTGACTACCGCCGCCCATGAACAACTGCAACAGCAGGGGAACCAGGGGAATTGCAGATGCATAGCTGGCCTTTTAAAAAGGAATAGGCTCTTTTCTTGAAGGTCCCTAGATCTGGGCAATGTGATTAAGAACTGTGCCCTTCTACAGGTAGTGGTATTACCATTTTGTATTTATACAATATATAGAATAACCAGACGACTCACGACTCTGGTACGGCGATTGCCAATTTGCCTGCGCTACATCCAACATGCTTACAGCAAAATTTATGAAGAATAGTCTATGTGAAGGAGTGCAGTCGCATCAACTGATTTTAATAATTAACTTTTAAAAAGGTGAAGTAAAGTTACAGCCTATAGCGGTCTCATTATTTGACACAGTCATAATTTCTGAGAGGGCTATAGTGCAATTACACTGGTGCGTGTCGGTGGACACATGAACACATGTCCTTGAATTTTTTTAGACATCGCTTTCTTCACGATATTTTCCTTTACCGCCGAACATGTATAGTAAATAAGCACTTAAAGCGCTTACCCTTTGAGCTATTACTTGTATCTTCTAGCTTTTAATAATTTATAAAATTATGCAATAATTTTCCATAAATAAACGACGCTATTTCATAACAGTATTGTAATGAAAATGTAAATGATGTTGTTTGTAGATAGATGTTGTCGGAAAATATTTGATTACAGTATCCTTACAAAAAAAATCGATCGAAGAAAGATCGATGATTAATGACGCCTGATACGAGATTTCTCTCGTATGATGGAGGCGTTAATTTTTTCATCATCGGCCAAATAACCCACACTAGAGAGGAATCCCTAATGATCTAACTTCAAAAGTATCGCTGGGAAAAATCGGAAAAAAATATCATATATTTAGCAAGTTATTATTAAGTAGATTAAATAGTGAAAATATTATCAGAATAACGTTATAGTTTCTCAATTAAATTACAGTGTGTTATTATAGATAAGTTTGATGAAATATATGGCAGCTGGTGCAATCTTGAAGAGGCATATTATACATAAGAGAGATGATTTTGGTCCGAGTCGGTTTTATTGTTTGCAGTTTGTAATTGAAAATTAAAATTGAATTTCTCATTTTTATTTGATATTTCAGTCAGTGAAAGAGACTTCACGGATTACGGGTGCGTTGCTGTGGCAGTGCTGACACACGGCTCTAATCACGGCCTTCTCCGGGCCAAGGATCAGCCCTACAGTGAGATCGAAATCATAAACCATTTCAAAGTTTACAACAAACCCACGCTGGTCACGAAGCCAAAGATCTTAATTATTCAGGTAACAGTGATTTTTGAATAGATATTTAAAATACAAAAAAACTATGATTTTTTCTACCGACTTCAAAAAGGAGACGGTACTCAATTCGACTGAATGTTTTTTTATGTGTGTTACCTCATAACTTCTTACTGCGTGAACCGATTTCGATGATTATTTTTTTATTTGAAAGTTGGTACTTCACAAGTGGTCCCATATACATTTGATCAAGATCTGAGCAATAGTTCTTGAGTTTTTTCTTAATAATTTATATTGAAGTCGGTTGTACAACATTTTTAATTTTAAATTACATATATTAAAAATAGTGTGCTTGTTCCTTTACATTCTGTGAATTCTAGGAACAAGTACAGGCTACTTATACCAGTCACTCGGTACTCCAAAGAGGCAGTATTTCAAAAAATATGCAGGCTTTATCTATCAAAAAGTAAAAAGAATATCAAGTAAAATTGTTTAATAAGAGTTATTTCATTATTAAGAGTATATGATTGATTGAACCCCTGGGAATGAGGTGATCGCTTCCACGCGGTTTCTTAATGTTATCGTATATAATTTTTCAACCTATTATATTGTAAATTAACAAACAAAAAAAAAAAACAAACAAACAAACACACTCACGCCTGTCACCCAGAGGGGTAGGCAGAGACTACGGACTTTCATTTGACTTCTCTCGCCTCCCCTACATCCATATATCTACGCATACACGCTCGACGGTTAAGGGTACTCCTAATCAGGCACATTTTCAATGTATCGCCGATTTGGTCGATAAACCTTCGTCTAGGGCGTCCCATCCCGACCCTGCCGTTCACTTCTGCAAAATAAATTTGCTTTGTCACTCTTTCCTGGTCACAACGTCATCTCAAACAGTGGTAGAGCCACGCGGCAGCTTTTGCTGTCACACGGATGGGCCGGCTCGAACCGGGGTGGTACCACGACCTCACAGAAAACCAGCGTGAAGGAGATGTTTACCTCTGCGTTTCGCTTGGTGAGTGCAGGTGGCCGGAGGCCCTCTTTACTGGAAATGAGGCATTCCATCTTAGTCCTCACGGGTGACAACGCATCTACATTTTGATTTGTAATAGAAGATAGATGTAGATGTCTATGGGCCGCATCAACCACTTACCATCATGTGGACTGTGTGCTCATTTGTCACCCTTATCCTATAAAAATATATCTTGTAACCACACTTTTCTCTTATCACACTATTTCTCACCCTGTCATTCAGATTCATTGTAAAAAAAAGTCCCGCTGAGTTTCTTTCTGGTTCTTCCCAGGGCAGAGGTATTTTCCAAATAATATATATACCATTGAATAAAAAATATTCTTTTATATTGTGAAACAGTGAATTATAAAGAGTTACTGTTGTGTTTCGTATGGTGAGTGTCGAGAACCGGAGACCCTTTTTACTGGAAAAGAGGCATTCCCTCTCAGTCCTCACGGGTGGCAACACATCTGCATTTTGATTCTTTATTGAGGATAGATGTGGATGTCTATGGGTCACAGCAACCACTTACCATCAGGTGGACAGTGTGCTCGTTTGTCATCCTATCTTATAAAAAAGTTATGTTTTTGAATTCCAAATACATTTTATTGTCCATACAATTTTGAGTTTTTTTAGAGTCGACCCTATTTTTTGATTTTTAGTTATTGTGGTACTTGTGTCGTATATCTCAAGTTGTGTCGATTGAGATTGAGGTGTTAAATGCTCGTAGTTATTTTATAGTACATTAACAACCCGATAACGATTCCCATGACCCAACAATGTAATTATTATTTACAATTTTAAGTACTGATTTACCACGTCGTACTTGTCGGTCAAGGAAAACATCTTATATGTCTTAGAAACTAAAATACTTGTAGGATATGTGAAATTCATAACGCACACTGTAACAGCGTGGTAGTCTAATTGCCCTATAATTTTGTTTACATAATTTTGGTTACAGGAGATGTGGTGTAGGTACTATGATAAAGCAATATAACAGGAATATTAAATGATATCATCACTCAACGTGGACTCCATATAAGGAGTAGAAATAACATCTATTTAGTTCAGTAATATCATATTATATTTATAGAAGAAGATACCATTCATGTGGCTCTACCTGGAACCACGTAACACAAACCCTGCCCCCTACCTATGTACCTACGTCACAACCACTATATATAAGTCTCCTCCAAAACAATAAAGAAAGAGTTATTAAACTGCATCAGTGAGTTTAATTTATTGCATTGTTCAAACATTACACTATGTATGTCACCCTCTAATAAATGATATGAGGGTGTTACCACACCAATCGATCGACCGTCGATCAATGCCAGTGCTCGACGTCGATCGATGCCCATCGATTGGTTTATTAGCCGTAGCTGCTTCACTGATACTGGTCGATAAAACGTTGTTCAATCATCGATCGACGTCGATCAAGGTCGATCAACAATTAACCGATGTGGTTGTGGGCTTATCATCAGTATCTTTCAATATTTATTAAGAAGAGGACGCGTTATTGTTGGTCAGTACGCTCTTGCTCGTATTATTATTGCAGGTTGCGGTGCGGGTTTTCGAATAATTAAGTAACTCGATCGACGTCGACCAATCCATTCTACCATCGATCAATCGGTTTGGAAGAAACTATCGATCGATGTCGACTCATCTATTTTACTACCATCGATCGATCGGTGTGGTAGAAACTATCGATCGACGTCGACTAATCCATTCTACCATCGATCAATCGGTTTGGAAGAAACTATCGATCGATGTCGACTCATCTATTTTACTACCATCGATCGATCGGTGTGGTAGAAACTATCGATCGACGTCGACTAATCCATTCTACCATCGATCAATCGGTTTGGAAGAAACTATCGATCGATGTCGACTCATCTATTTTACTACCATCGATCGATCGGTGTGGTAGAAACTATCGATCGACGTCGACTAATCCATTCTACCATCGATCAATCGGTTTGGAAGAAACTATCGATCGATGTCGACAGTTGCGGCAGAACTCCCGATACCATCCACACCATCTGGATGATTGGCGGTCTACCACTGTGCGATTTAGAAGATGTTTTCTTCCTCGCACAACTTCCTTATGGAATAGTTTACCACCAGCGATTTTTCCGGACCGATACGACTTAGGGACCTTCAAGAAAAGAGCCTACTCCTTTTTAAAAGGCCGGCAACGCATCTGCAATTCCCTTGGTGTTGCGGTAGTTCATGGGCGGCGGTAGTCACTTACCATCAGGTGAGCCGCATGCTCGTTTGCCCCCTCTCCTATAAAAAAAATGTCGACTCATCTATTTTACTATCATCGATCGATCGGTGTGGTAGAAACTATCGATTGACGTCGACTAATCCATTCCACCATCGATCGATGTTATCGATGGACGATCCCACATTGTTGTGGTAACACCCTGATGTGATTTCAATTGATTATTACTTTTAAGTTATATTCCGAAAGCATATTATGATACTGAATCTATATTAAACCAATTATTCGACTCAAAACCGCGAACTGAACATTCATTAAGCCTCCCCTACAGATTGTATTATGGCAGGGGAGGGGGGGGGGGATACTTGTTGCAATTGCCACGCTTGGCACGCGGTTTTTCAAGTGTAGCTTTATGTAATTTTGGTTGTTATGAGGTAGATGCTGCAGCCCTTCTTTTGCTTAATTTCCTTCTGTCACTTTTTACGATATCCGAGGGATGAAATAGGGTAGTGGGATTCTCTATTATACATTCGATAGCTTCTTCAATACCAGAAGAATCGCAGGGTACGGATACTGGCTCTTAAAAAAGTTTTAAAAAACTTCGTATCGGTCCGAAAAGAAATCGCCCGTGACAGCAGATTTCATAAAGTCGTGCGAGGCATAAAACTCCTGGTAAATTGCATAGAAGTGGTTGGCAAGCATTCAGATTTTGCTTGTACTATTTTCTATTCTGTGGTGTTGTGAAGTTTTCTAACGTGTGATGCTGGAACTTGGCGGCTAATTGAAAAGGAAAATTGTTCGGATTTAATCCCCGTGGTATTAGCACTAACTAATACATAGAAAAGAAATACGGGAATACAATGATTTTTATAGGATAGGGTGACAAACGAGCACACAGTCCACCTGATGGTAAGTGGTTGCTGTGATCCATAGACATCTACATCTATCCTAAGTAAAGAATCAAAATGTAGATGCGTTGTCACCCGTGAGGACTAAGATGGAATGCTACTTTTCCAGTAAAAAGGGTCTCTGGTTCTCTACACTCACCATACGAAACACAGCAGTGTTAGGTTGCTATTTTAACTTGGTATTCTGTGAGAGTGTGGTTCTTCCCCGGTCGAGCCGACCCATTATGTACATATGTCGTAACTTTCTTAATTCCTAAAACGTACTTTGCGAAGGTTAATTTTAAATGAAAATATTTTAATTTTGACAATAAGCTTGAATTGCATTCCTTGTATACATTTATTATCAAAAAAATAATTGAAATACCGATGAGATGAAAAGTATACGCACTCGTAATACCCGTAAGAATGTAATCTTCGAAGAGATATTTTGAAATAGATAAAACGTCTTAGGTTAAGTTTATCGATTTATTTAAATATACAGTAGGAATCGGCCGAGCTGATTCACTCCGGAAATCTGTTGTTATAGATACTTGCTGATATAATGTGATAAAAGTGTTGATAACACGGAACAGATATAGTGTTGGATTCCCCTGCATTGCATCATCACCATCATCCTCATAATTACAGCCAAACAAGCCTACTGTTTAACAAAGGTCTTTTCCAAGGGATGCCCACAAACACAGTCGATGACATCAGGACTATATTTTAACGTGAAGTGGTAGAACCACGCCGTGTAGTGGCGGTAAGAATATCCACTACCATATATTATTCCGTGGGTGTCGTAAGAGGCGACTGAGAGAAATAAATCAATAGATGAGCAGCACCGTCTTTCTAATAAGAACAAAAAAATACTGCGGTTGACACAACGCTTGCCAAACGTGGCAACTATGGCAAATATCCCCCCTATGAAATCTATGGAGCAGGCCTATGTTCAGCAGTGGACTTTAATAGGGATACTGAAGCTTGATACGATGACGGTGAATGACAAACACCGGAAATCCATTTACTACTAACCAGGCATCCCACCTTAGTCAAGGATGTTGTCGCATCTGCATTTTGAATCTTAATCGAGGATAGATGTAGGTGTTTATGAGCCACAGTAAGGCCACAGCATCCACTAATCATAAGGTAGACCGCGTGTTCGTTTCTCAACTTTATTAGTATGGGAAATACATATTATATATGTCGTGCGATATCTCAATTGAGTTGCAATCAATAATCATATTTTATCACCTTGATTGAAATCCACCAGAATGACATCATACGTGACATGTAACAACAGAGTCGTTATCCGAGTCAAGTTAAATAAAATAACATTCTATATACGTCCCACTTCTGGGCATAGGCCTACACATTTCTGAGATTGTTTTTAAACTGTCTTCAGAATATTTTGCAGGTTCCCCCACGATGTAACTTTCTTGTAGCTGTCTTTATACCTCGGCACAGACTTCCTTCCATTTGTGAAAGGGTTTCAGGGCAAGGAGTGTATACCGCGTTGCCGCAATGAGTGTTGGCGCACTTCACATGTTTTCGAAATATATATTTTATTAATTTTTAAGACAAATCAGCTTTCCTCACGTTGTAATTCTTTCACCGCTGAGCACCTGGTAAGTCAGCACCATGTGCTTCCGGGGCTTGAGTCCGGGTAGAGTAGGGGAGAGAGGGGCTCGTTGTAACGATTTTTAGAAAAACAAATAAAATATTGAAAATTTTTGAAAAAGGGTCTGTGATTTTGGGATCGAGCAGCTACTATTTTCTTTGGTGTTTGAATGGTTATGCCCTATGTGATATAGCTATTTAATCAACTTAAAAACCTTAAAAACTATTATTTGAAAACAAAATTAAACGCAGAAAGGTCCAATTATTGGATAATAATAACGCTGTTGGCTTTGTTGCGTTGAACGTAAAACTCTTTAACAATACAAAAAAAGCTATTGTTTTTTTTATAGGATAGGGTGACAAACGAGCACACAGTCCACCTGATGTTAAATGGTTGCTGCGGCCCATAGACATCTACATGTATCCTCGTTTGGTAATCAAAATGCAGATGCGTTGTCACCCGTGAGGACTAAGATGGAATGTCTCTTTTCCAGTAAAAAGACTCTCCTGTTCTCTACACTCACCATACGAAACACAGTAGTGTTAAGCTGCTATTTTACGCTGGTGAGAGCGTGGTCTTACCCCGTCGAGCCGATCCATTTGTGCTACAGAACTACTAATATAGCTGCAGCATGGCTCTACCACGTATATATATATTGTGTGGCTAAAGGTTTTTTAAATATATTCATAAAATATTTGTTAATCATTTTATCATCCAACAGGCATGTCGGGGCAAGAGTGAAATGCAAGGCGTGGTGGTGTTTCGATCAGGGGTAATAAAAAAAGACTACGACGAATCGCTGGAACCGTATACGTTGCCTGCGGAGTCCGACATGTTGATATTGCATAGTTCATATGTCGGCCATCCATCACATAGGTATGCACCCTTTAAAACATTCATAATAATTGTTGTCATTGTCAGCATGTAAACGTGCAATTATTAGTAAGCTGAAAATATTAGGAAGCTGAAGTGGAAATGGGCCTCAGTCCACATACGCAAGGAAAAATGCTAGTCATATACAAATACTAAGACGTGTATCTAAAAGTTTCCGTAATCACAGAATTTTACAAATGGATTCATATACGCCACAACTACACGCCATTAGACCGTTTTTTTATACATAATGGTGTCAAACAAATACATAGTCCACTTGATGGTAAGTGGGTACTGTGGCCCATAGACAACATCTATCTTCGATTAAGAATCAAAATGCAGATGCGTTGTCACCCGTGAAGACTAAGATGGAATGCCTTGTGTCCCAGTAAAAATAATCTCCTGCTTTCTACACTTACCTTACGAAACAATATAAAACAATAATAAATAGCATAGCCATACAGCAGGGAAACGCAGCCAGCGTTCTTGGCACGATAGATACCGCGGGGAGTAAGACTGTATGATAATTAAGTTACTGGTTTTAATTTTTTTAAATTATAGTTTTTAATGTTGTATATAATAAAATATTGTAATAAAATATTGTAAATAAAATATAATAAATTAATCACATAAATTTTATTTTCAGAGATGAACTACACGGTTCGTGGTTCATTCAAACGCTTTGCAACAAGATCACCCAGCTCGCTCCAACGCACGACTTCGAATCCATTGTGGTTGAAGTTAAACGTGAGGTAGCTGTAGAAAAATATCACGAAGAATACAACAGGAGAACATTCGAGATGGATATTAACAAGCAGATGCCCGTTACGACATCAACTTTAATAAGAAAATTATATTTAAAGAGATTTGGGGACGAATCTATGAAGCTGATGGCATCATATAATGACGCAAGTTCCCCAAGGAACGAAGTTCTCGACAATAGCGGTTCAAGTACGCCCCTGTTGGTCCAGTTTGGTCCTTGTTCTTGCTTTTTGGATCATTTTACCTACTTAAGAAAGTGCTTAAGGTAAATATTTATAATCGCTTTGTTACGTGGTAGAGCTATGCTATGTATTATGGTTGTAGCATGAATGGGTCGGCTCGACCGGGGAGGACCTGAGTTTCGTATGGCGTGTGTAGAGAACAGGTGATCCTTTTTACCTCTGATCTGTTTCTTCTACCAACAGCGATGCATTCATTTATTTTAGTATATAATTAACACTTAAATATTTAATTATATACAATATTAAAAACTATAATAATAAATAAAAGTAAAGTAAGTAAGTAGTAGTAAGTTTTAGTATCGGTGTGAAGGGTGAGAGAATCAATATAATTACCGGTGGTGAAGCAGTATATAGTCCTCAGAGGTGACATTGCACATGTAGATTAATTTCTTTGTTTGAACTTGGATTAAAGTCTCCATGCCGTCAGTTGAACAGGTATCTATTCTGATAGCGTTTTTATGTTAAATAAAACTTAATTTTTACCCGCGGCTCTGTTCGCACTTAGTTATAAGTCGACAATTTTTTTTTACTGAATTTATTTTAACTAAAAGTTGCAGAACGCTCTACTGCAATACAGTTCTATAGACTACATTAAATGATTTGATTTTTAAATAATTTAGCTCAGAGAAACAGTGCAGGTTTAGGCGCTAGTCTAATATGTCAGAGAGCAAGCTATCTGATTACTTTTAAGGTTTGTCTTTCCTGGGATTTGTTAATCGTCATTGATAATGTTAGTTCTTTCCTTAGGGAATTGTAATCGTTTAACGTTAAACGGTAGGTTAGTTTTCATAAATAGGAATGCGTGTAGGAGCACAGTCGCGCCCATGGCTTCTCCTGATAAAATTGTAGAGCTTGTGTGAGTCATCGGGCAATAACATTTACAGTTCTATCTATGTAGTGCACGTCACGATTATTTGTCATAACGTTCACCTCGATACCGGCACAGCACCGCAAAAGCCGGTTGATTGCAGGAACTCACGCTCTCGGTATAGCCTAAGTTTTAATTATTTAAGTACATTAAAACTGTTATGAGCTATTTATATAGTAAATAGTGCCATCTAGGTACGAATGTTGTAAACAACGAACTGCCACGATATTCTTGCGTCACTTATTTTTTTTATCGTGTTTTTATTGTAATTTTCTAGTTTGTCTGTCGTTCCGGGTGAGCTGGAACTTCCCTTTAAGCTGAAAACTTCAAATTTTGAATATAGTTCAATTTTATTTGGATAACAATGCAAGGATATGAAATAAAAATACTTGTTTCATATTGTTTCCAAAATCAATTTCAGTAATTTAAAGACGAAATAATAAAATATTCGTCACAATACAAAGATAGAATTGATAAGAGTTATCCGTGTGCGTCCGAAATACTCGCAAGTTTTATTTTATTTCTATAAACAAAATAGAAGTCATTCATCAAAGTTAGTCATAATTTTTTAAGATAAGAAGTCCTAGTCGAAGTTTACGCAGCACACATCAAGACATTTTATTCTAATAGTAATATAGGATAGCTAAACGTGGGCTATATTTTTGTAAAAATTTTGTAAAAAATTATTATTCAGACTCATCTATTCTGTTTTGTACCGTATGTTATTGAATAGTTTTATCAAAATCCATTTAGTCATTTTTGCGTAATTAAGCCAAAAAAATACATGTCTATTATATCTAAACATCCAAACAAAACTCATATTTATTAAATATATAATATTAAATAAGAAGGATAGATGAACTGTAACGACAAAAAAATATTGTTCGATATTGTGAACTAAAGATGTATAATATAGACTGTATTACAGGAATACAAAAGGCATTTCTTTTTGTCATGTAGGTAAGTTCAGAGACTATCGGTGAAGCGGTATTGGAAATAATTTAAAATTAAAAATTTTGTACAGCCGACTTCAATATAAGCGACTTCAATATAGGTTATTTAAGAATAACTCAATAACCATTGGTCTGACCTTGATCAAATTCATATGGGACCACACGAGAACTATCAGCTTTCATATAAAAAAAGAATCATCGAAATCGGTTCGCCCAGTACAAAGTTATGAGGTAACACACAGAAAAAAAAACATACAGTCGAATTGAGTACCGTCTCCTTTTTGGAAGTCAGCAGACAAGATAATAAAAGCGACTACAGAACTTTAAATACAATTTAGGGATTTATTATTAGGGAAAATACGTGTTTAGTTATAATGTTAAATTCCCAATTTTTTAAGCAGTAGTAACCATGCTGTAACCACTCAAAACGAATTTAGAATATGTATGATATAGTACGTAAACAGCAAGAACTATCATATTTTTTATGATTAGAAATCAAAATGCAATTGCCTAGTTACTCCTAAAGACTAAGTTGGAATAATAATATAATGTCCCTTATACTTTAGAAGAGATACTATTATGTTGGTTTTTTAAGCGTTCACGCTAGTTCTGTAAGAGCCTGATTCGTCTCCACTCGAACCGACCCATTAATGCTGTAGTCATAATATAGCTACAGTTGCCGATATTACATAGTTTGTACTAAATGTGGAATTCATAAGATAGGATAAGAAAGGATCTACAGTATAATACAAAAATAAAGCGCAACAATAAATCAATAATTACTTAAAGATTTCTAATGTTTACGCCGACACTACACATTGAATAAAACCATGTTTACGGATTTTATCGCGTTTAATTTACTTATTTTAATTCCCGACGTTTCGGGTGCTTTACAGCAACTCAGGGTTTGGGTTTGGGGTGTAAACATAGTTTTAACCAATCAATAATTACTTCTAAAATATTCATGTAAATTATAATAAAATTTAGATAATAACCATTCTTTCAACTTTTTCTTAACTCGTGGGCATTCTGATTTCGCTTATTAAAGTACTTTTACTATATATCTAACTAGAAAAATTTAACAGTGCACACATCAAAAGCATTCAATATGTTTATTACTCTTACTATATCATATCCAAAGTTTTAATACAACTACTTCCCACCTGATGGTAAGATGCCGAATTGAAAAAGGCTATTCACTCTTGCCTTGGAGTCACTCACATAGTAATCGGATGGAAAGAGATGCTGGCAAATTATTTCACTCGTTTGCTGACGCGTTACAATCGACGAAACAAACCGTTTGGTTTGAATGCGTTTTATATCGACAAACGACAACAAAGCGGTGGAGACTGGCCGAGCGTCTGGTTATCCGTTGATGGAAGGGAGATATAGGAATTAAGACATGCGTTTATGCAATTCCTGCGCACACTGTCTGCAATTCATTCTTTTGAATACCGAAAAGCTGGCTGAAGAAGTAAATTGTTAAAAAAAAGTAAATTTAACGCTCTAATAGTGTAACAAAACTACGTTTATCTCCGTGATAATCTATATCTAATCTAAACAAAAATAATCTGATAAAAATGTATCTTCCTTTCAGTTATTACGTCGAAGAAAATCCGCACGATGTAACCGCGAGGTCATATTTGGATATTTCTGTATCGTTCGAAGACGGCATTGAATTCAACACCGCTAAAAGGAAAATGGCGAAGGCAATTTGTAATTATTTAGGTATATATGCTAAGGATACACAATATTTTAAGTATTTATATTTTTATAAGCACGACTGATGTAAGTATAATAAAAAAAATTCACGTTAAAATTTGAGTTTCTTTTTCTTTAACAAATTTCGACGACATTGACGACATTATTTTAGAATAATTAATAGAATTAGGCGTTACTTTGCGGAAATCCATTATAATAAATACCATCATTCATCATTACAGCCCTTCACAGGTCCACTGCTGTACATAGGCGTCCCCCAAGAAATGCCACAAAGCACGGTCCTAAGCCACATGCATCCATCGATTTCCTGCATATGTTACCACGTCGTCACTCTAGCTAGTGGAGAGGGGGGCGCCCTACACTTCGCCTGCCGGTGGCGACCATGGTAACGGCGGGGCAGAGGGTGCTAAGAATCTCCGGTAGAGGTTCAGTTGCCACCTAAGACGATCGATGTGGAAACATATAAACACATATAAAACAAACATATAACATATAAGGCTGACGAGAAGTATCCTGGTGGAAGATCCTGGCGCTGGAAAAAGAGATAAACAAGTTGCGCTGGGATATTATAGGGTTATCTGAGGTCCGACGAAAGGGGGATAACACGGTGATCCTCGAATCCGGCAACTTGTTTTAACACCACTTGCATTACAAAAACGTGTGACGTCACGCTGTACGCTCCGCCAAAAGCTCTTTACCCTTAGACTTACCTTTACAGCTGATTTACAAGTATTAAGTTGTCAAGTAATTTACAAAATTTTAACTTAATTATAAGTGACTTAGTGCATGTAAATTGTAAATAATAGTAATAGTAAACTAGTACAATAGAATTTTAAATAATAGTAATAGTAAACTAGTACAATAGAATTTTAAATAATAGTAATAGTAAACTAGTACAATAGAATTTTAAATAATAGTAATAGTAAACTAGTACAATAGAATTTTAAATAATAGTAATAGTAAACTAGTACAATAGAATTTTAAATAATAGTAATAGTAAACTAGTACAATAGAATTTTAAATAATAGTAATAGTAAACTAGTACAATAGAATTTTAAATAATAGTAATAGTAAACTAGTACAATAGAATTTTAAATAATAGTAATAGTAAACTAGTACAATAGAATTTTAAATAATAGTAATAGTAAACTAGTACAATAGAATTTTAAATAATAGTAATAGTAAACTAGTACAATAGAATTTTAAATAATAGTAATAGTAAACTAGTACAATAGAATTTTAAATAATAGTAATAGTAAACTAGTACAATAGAATTTTAAATAATAGTAATAGTAAACTAGTACAATAGAATTTTAAATAATAGTAATAGTAAACTAGTACAATAGAATTTTAAATAATAGTAATAGTAAACTAGTACAATAGAATTTTAAATAATAGTAATAGTAAACTAGTACAATAGAATTTTAAATAATAGTAATAGTAAACTAGTACAATAGAATTTTAAATAATAGTAATAGTAAACTAGTACAATAGAATTTTAAATAATAGTAATAGTAAACTAGTACAATAGAATTTTAAATAATAGTAATAGTAAACTAGTACAATAGAATTTTAAATAATAGTAATAGTAAACTAGTACAATAGAATTTTTTGGTTAAATTAGTGGGCGTGGCTAAACACATGTTACATTAGGATTTTCTTTAAAAATTTTGAAGTGGACGAAAGATACATATTGTGATACTACAGTAAAGTTTGTTCAAGAATGCTTAAAAAAAAAAAAACAATTTTCAATAACGAGAAAATATCACACAACACATAATTTTAATTTTGGCTCTACATTTCTTTAAGCGGTATCTTATGTTCATTTGTAGACAACATGTAATTAAAGGATTCTACTGACATCCGTAGTGCAGGGGAACACTTTTTTCTGCTACTTCGTGAAAGAAAATTTACTCTTCTAGATATTTTCACTTCCCAGACTATTTCATCCCCTATTTTATTCAAAATCTCACTACGAATTAAATCATTGAACTTATGACAGGAATGTGCTATTGTTTATAGAACAAGGGTGCAAAAAGAAGCACACAGTTCACCCGATGGTAAGTGGATGCTGTGGCCCACAGGAACCTACATCTATACTCAATTTAAAATGAAAATGTTGCCGCGTCGTCAGTCCGGAGGACTAAGATGGAATGCTTAGTGTCCAGTAAAAAGGGCCTCCGGTTCTGTACACCCACCGTACGAAACAGCAGCTTTAAGCTGCTACTTTATTACTCGACCGTCTTGGACAAACTAAAGAGCTTAACAAATGTTAAGTATTGCGGATTATCCTTAAGGAAAACTAGGCACGTGCTTAAGGGCGCAAGGTAAAAAAAAAAGAGGAACGTGGAGGTTATTAAACGAAAAAAAGAATTTGTCTAATTGATAACTCCTACATCATCATCACTCTCTCGTCACACTTTTCATTCACGCCCACCCGTAAAGTGTACTCGTGTCCTAATTATTTTACAACTCTTAAACTATATTTTAAATTTATTTATTATATTTATAGTTTATTTCCAAAATTATCAGTTTCAAATTATAATATATGGCCGCTAGAAGTGAGCCGTTGAGATGCTAAGCTAGGACGCTGTGGACATTTAATCCGCCTCTGATTGATTATGTGTAAACAACCATTTAAGATTAAGTCGCCGAAAGTTAACTTTAAATTCAGTTAATTATTTGATTATTTAATACGTGTAAATCAGCATTTAGATTAGAATAGCTTTTAATTAGGAGAACTAAGTTATGAATTTTACATCTTTAGTGCGTGTTGCAGATGTCAACCCAAATAAAAAAGATTGGTCGTTCTGCGTAAATTGTTATGCATGTTTTTCATGACCCCGTAAAAGTTAAGAATACGTCTATCCTGTTGTTGAAAGGATTTGGCTAATTTGTCAGGCTTACGTCACGTATTAGCGATCGCAGGTGCAGACCTCTTGTATCTTAGAAGCTCATCTCAATCTCGTAAGAACGCAGACCGGCGACTGACTGCGTTTCCCACAGTCCGTCTTTTACGACACCCATTATCTATATACCCTTATACTATTTTCTGTATAACCGAGATAATACAATTTTGTATATGTATCCATTAATGTGACGATTGTCGAGTAGCAGATTGTAAAAATATAATTCGAATATGGTTACAAAATGTGTCATACGATGATACGGTAAAGTTGTATACATCTGAAATACTGGTTTATTCTAGTTCAGGTACTTATAATTATAGACTATTTTTAGATAAAGGCTTCCATTGAATTCATTGTATAGTTTATCGATATAAAAATTAAATTAGCTAAAATAAAGAATAAATACTAAGTATATAACATAAAAAATATATAAATCGGCCGTATGCTACATAACGGATTTTAAGAGAGCAAAATCCTTTTATTGGTCACATTCAGCGTCTCTGTACGGATTTTTCCGTAGATCTATGGAATTTTTTCATCGTCTACGGAGCTACGGAATTTGAGTTGAAATTTACGGAATTTGATTACTATGTTAAACATATTTTTTTTTTACTTCACAGTCCTTTCAGAATAATTACATTTTTAAAAACTTAACATAAACATTTTTTTTATAATGATTGTGAACTTAGCCGACAACCGACAATCAAAAATTTTAACAATCGAAATATTTTCTTTAGTATAAATCCACAAATATTTAAGTGTTAATTATTTTATTTGTGTTTTCCTAAAAATTATTTCATTAAAAGAAAACAATTAATTTTTAATCCATTTTTAATGGAACTTTTTTCTTATACTCGTATGTGCAGCTTGATTCGATGATATACTATAATTGAACTTACAATAATTTTACATGACAGAAAGAATATCTGTAAAAATTGATCTGTTCTATGATAAAAACAAAAATTTTCGATCCTCTTAAGAAGTATGCAGATCTACGGATATTTTAAATGGCATCTACGGAATTCTGTGGAAATTTTTATATCAATCTACGGATTTGGAAAAATTCGAGTAACCAACACTGGTCACATTATATCCGATCTAAATGCTGAATTTAATCGACTTATGTCATTACAATTCCAGGAATTTAAGCTGTTGTGTTCGTGAATATTATAAATAAACGTGCACTCATTCGTGATGGGCTTATTCGCACCCGATTGAGAAAACAGTACGATAATGAAAATGACTCAGGTATTAATTAGGTCTTATACCACTGACGTCTCTGACCTAGTTACACGTCGTTAAATTTATCCTGTTAGGGATTAAGTCAGAAAATACGTTGTTCAGTCTGCAGAGACATTTAACAGTTGTTATTCCACGAGGATCATAATTGGAGTCTGAAGGATAATTTAAGATTTAAAAAGAAAAAATTAAGTAACAAACTGACTTACAGTCTACCTGGACACAGCCCATGGACGGACACTTCTGTGGATGAGGATGGAATGCGTCACAGCCTGTAGTCATAATGCCTCTCTATAACTTTCAGACCGGGAACACAGCAGTGCACTCACTGTTATTTGGCGGCAAAAATGATTTTAAGGGTGGTACCTACCCACACGTACTCCTGGGAAATTACCAAGTTAAAGTTTTATTTTAGTCAAACCTAAAGGAGTCCAACCACCAACCTACCATTGTAGATTTCCTCAAGGTGATATATTTGGTCCTGGATTTTAAACGTTTTATCAATTATTAAATGCAAAAATAACAATTAGTAATTAATAAATTTTGAATCTAATACAGCCCATGGACGGACACTTCTGTGGACAAGGATGGAAAGCGTCACAGCCTGTAGACATAATGCCTCTCTATAACTTTCAGACGGGAACACAGCAGTGCACTCACTGTTATTTGGCGGCAAATATAATTATAAGGGCAATACCTACTCAGACGAACTCCTGGGCAATCACTAAGTTAAAGTTTTATTTTAGTCAAACCTAAAGGAGTCCAACCACCGACCTACCATTGTAGATTTCCTCAAGGTGATATATTTGGTCCTGGATTTTAAACGTTTTATCAATTATTAAATGCAAAAATAACAATTAGTAATTAATAAATTTTGAATCTAATACAGCCCATGGACGGACACTTCTGTGGACAAGGATGGAAAGCGTCACAGCCTGTAGACATAATGCCTCTCTATAACTTTCAGACGGGAACACAGCAGTGCACTCACTGTTATTTGGCGGCAAATATAATTATAAGGGCAATACCTACTCAGACGAACTCCTGGGCAATCACTAAGTTAAAGTTTTATTTTAATAAACCCTAAAGGAAACCTACCACTGATCTTCCATTATGAATTTCCCCATTGGTCCTGGATTTTAATTGTTCCTGGATTTTAAACGCTTTATCAATTTTAAATGTAAAAATAATAATGTACGTGAGGGTAATATGGTAATCCGGTTAATATAGTCACTTTCTTATAACTCAAAAACTACAGCCTTGTTTGCAGAGATGACGATAGCTCGTCATCAGTCATTTAAATAATAAAGGATCAAAAGAGCGCTGCTTTATCGACGCGATTTTGATAGTTGATATTATAGTAAATATTTTAGTCCATTTTAGTATTGGGTAGTGTATTTAGTTTTCTTTAAGTTGATTTTGTGGGTATGTCCTTCTGTGGGTCTCGCGACGGGACGGCGGGTCGAAAAACTAGCTGTATATCGTTTACGTATGAAAATTAATTGTATAATGATGCATATTAATAGCCGGCAGGCGACGGTGAGCAACTTCAAAGGTAAGGCATGGTGGGATTGGCATGTCGTTTCGATAAAAATCCCACAAAAAAAAACTTCAAAGGTGCGAAACATTTGGTACTCCGATTGCTAATCTACCCGCATCATTGGCAATTAAGGTAAATCTTCCCCACCACATGCAGAAATTTTTGGTCTATTCCTAATATATGCGTACAATAATAAAATGGTGCTAGTACTATGAAAACAAACTTCCTCCCTCTTACTATCGCGTCCACAACCTACGCTATGTTCTCGCCGCCATATTATGCTGACCGGGGAATGACCACGCTCTCACAGAATACCAGCGTAAAATAGCAGTTTAATGCTGCTGCGTTACGTACGATGAGTGTAGAGAACCCGTTGAAACCGAGGCATTCAATTTTAGTCCTCAGGGGTGCCGACGCAGCTGCATTTTGATTCTTAATCGAGGGCAGATAAAGATGTCTATGGGTCACAGCATCCTCTTTCCAGAATAAAAAAAGTTAGGCGAGAAATGTGTCTGTTGACGGTGACATTTCCTACTGCTAGGTAATCTAATATAAGAAAAATAATTTTTGGTTGTTTGTATTTTATGAACGAAAACTTTGTCAAATTATTGCTTTTACTTGCGTGAACGTTATAGGCACAGTACAATTAACTTACAGTAGGTGGCGCGCGTATCGTACATTTTTAAATTTACATATCATTCAACTTCAATGGAATGTATCATTCCTAATTAACAATGGAATAGTTATACTATTCCAAATTCAAAGTTTTCTACAATTATTTCTTCCTCGCTAGCAACGCACCGGGTACCAGCTAGTGTTATATAATTTCATCTTTGGATAACCTTTAAATTATTCAGAAGCTTTTGCCCTCTCTGTTATGTATTATTGGAAGTTTTAACTGCACAGTGCAAATAAAGGCACTCTGTCTAATGTAATCGTAAGACTGTTATGATAATATACGTGTTAGATTTCAGTCTCGGAGAGATAGGGGCAGTCACTACATGTCCAGTCAGAAATAGACGCAATTTGTCGGTGCTAAAACATAGTGTAAGTGTAGAAGAGTTAAAACATTGAATTCAGCTACTGCTATATGTTGAAATTATTATATTTTTTTTAGTTCTTTGAAGACAGTTTTACTAATTTTTAAAACTTAATATTTTACCCTTATGGGTGTGCTAAATATTAACACAAGCTCAAGGCAACAACTGGAATACCGTAAACCTTTACCTATATTAAAATACATCATGCTCTATTTTTGTCACCCTTAGATATGGTCTTTATTCTACAAATTTAAAACTATTTATAAGTGACGAAGATATCGCGTAACATGTATACAAAAACATAAGCAAGAACATATAGTTACAATGAATATTTCCATATTTTTCAAGTTGGATATAAATAAGCCTTGTGCACTTTAAAATGACTTTTATTTGCTTCATGTTTTCTGTCATGTTCAACTTCAAGCAAAATCAGACTACATATGTAGCTGACGGGCTCTCTTTTCGTGATCGAAATATAGCAGTGGTCGCATTGCTATAAGTAAAAAAAAAAGAAACACGGAAGCTTAACTAATTCACATGACTTACAGACAAAAAAGGAATCCTGCCACAAAAAATTATTAAACTAAAATATGACATAAAAAACTTATTTGAATCATAAGACTCTTTGATCTTTAAAACTGCATCTATTGATTGTCGTTAGCTTAAATTACAGTTTCATGTATTCCATATACAAATCAAGTTTAACGTCCACCGCAACGAAGATGTAAGACAGATGCACAAATAAATCTTTTTTTGAAATCGATCTCTCTTCATCGGATCCGTGACTTGTGTTGTAAAGTGAATTTTTAATAATTTTAAAATTGATACTTAACATATTTTTATTATATGTCTTAAGTAATTTATTCTCCGTGGAATCTGAATTTTACCACAACGTTGGAGTAACACAATTCTTTCTTCTATATTCATTCATATGAATTAGGATCTTAGCAGCTTCATATTAAGCGGTATTATGGAATAGCTTGATAATTATTATTTACAATTGATGAAAATGCGCACCAGTTAGTCATACAAACAAAAGCAGGTGGGCGAAACAAGTTTATGAAGTGACCGATGGACGTATCAACAAATGCGGGCGTTTGTATTCAACGAGCCCACGTATTGCGAAATCAGCGCAACTTCCTTCTTAGTTGAAATTTAGAGGACTATTGCACTTTGCAATGTTATTAATTCTATATGCGTACTTTAAAGGTGCATTGACATATCTTGTGACTAAATCTTTTTCTTTTCTTTTCTTTTATCTTTTCTTTTTCTTTTATCTTTTTTTACTATTATAAAGAAGAAAGATTTGTTTGTTTGTTTGAATTGAATAGGCTCCGAAACTACTGGACCGATTTGAAAAATTCTTTCACCATTAGAATTCTACATTATCCCTGATGAACATAGGCTATATAATATTTTCAAAAGGTTAGGGATCCGTATGAAAAATTCGTTAAACCCAAGGTGTGAAAAAAATACCAAAAAGAATCCTTATATCACGTACGCTGCAGAAACTATTGATAATAGAGCAAAGTAATGTAATTCAGTTTTATAGAGGATATCAATATCTACAAAAAAGTCTGCAATACCATATGTTTAACTATTACAGTTGTCACAATAACTATTTTTTCATGTTAAATTGTGAAATAGTAACACCGGTACAAACTAGGCCACCTTATTCGTATCAGTACCTGTATCATGCATAACCACCAATTACGTTAACCATGTAATTTTAGTAACATATTTCTCTTTTTAAATCTTTGTTAATTCGCCAACCGTCCGTCGTGATATCTCTAGAAGTTCGCATGTCGCAAGGCGCAGACGCGTGATATGATATACGCGGGTGAAACCGCGGGGCACAGCTAGTTATATATAAAAATTACGTGTCACATTGTTTGTCCGCGATGAACTCTTAAACTATTGAACTGATTTCAATGAAATTTTGCACACTGTGAGCAGTTTGGTCCAATTTTAGAGAGAGGATTCTTTTATCCTGATAACTGATACTCAATATTTTTTTATTACGAATTTATGGATTTTTTATATGAAGGGTCGTCAAAAACGGCAGAACAACGTCTGCCTGGCCAGCTAGTTAAATTATATTCTGTTGATCATTCGTCCCGTGCGATGTAATTTCAGACAGAAGCCAGAATATTGTGATTTTCAAACAAGTTTATTTTAAGAAGTGAGGTAAGTAACCTCCACCATCCCTCGACATCCATCCGCAACACCAGAAGAAATTCAGGTGCGTTGTTGGTCTATTTGAAAGGTCTACGTTTTTTTTTCTTGTCACAAGACATCATTGCTTTAAAGTCAATATACAAAAATGAACAAGTTTACAAGGAATTACTAGATTTTTTGGTCTAATACAGAAAGTGGCTATTGCAGTCCATGGACACCTGCTGTCAACTTCAAACGAAACAGGCTATAGATGTGTCGTGACCTCAGAGGCCAAAGACGAAACGCCTGACTTGTATTCCCTTTAGACTTTATACACGAATACGACTGTGCACGCTCTGTTATTTGGCGGCAGAAATAAGTTAAGAGGGTAGTACTTACGCAGACGGAACCCTAAATAGTAAATTTAAAAGTAAAAAGTTTGTACAACCGACTTCAATATAAATTATTAAGAATAACTCAAAAACTATTAGTCAGACCTTGATCCAATTTATATGGGATCACATGTGAAGCACCAGCTTTCAAACAAAAAAAGGAATCATCGAAATCGGTTCACCCAGTAAAAAGTTATGAGGTAACACACGTAAAAAACATACAGTCAAATTGAGTACCGTGTCCTTTTTCAAGTCTGTAGAAAAGGAGACCTGCCAACGAGTAATTTATTATCTTTATATATAAAAATTACGTGTCACATTGTTTGTCCGCGATGAACTCCTAAACTACTAAACTGATTGCAATGAAATTTTGCACACTGTGTACAGTTTGGTCAACTTAATAGATAGGATAGTTTTTATCCCTATAAGTGACCCTCAACATTTTAATTACGAATTTAAAGATTTTTATAGGAAGGGTCGTTGGAAAGGGCAGAACAACGTCTGCCTGGCGAGCTAGTAATTATATAAGCATAAGTTGATTTAATGATTACAGTAAATACAAATAAACATATTTCTTTATATTTCTATGTTTTTGTCTTAATAATTCATAGGTCACATATTATAGTTGTATTTTATTGTACAACCACCGCGTGTTGCCAATGATGACTTATGGATCTGAGACGTGGTCCTTCACTGTTGGCCGTATGAGGAAGCTCAAGATCGCTCAGCGAGCTATGGAGAGGGCTATGCTCGGGATTTCTTTGTGTGATAAACTTAGAAATGAGGATATCCGCAGTAGAACCAGAGTGACCGACAGCCCGGCGGATTAGTAAGTTGAAGTGGCAATGGGCCGGCCATATAGCTTGAAGAACCGATAACCGATGGGGAAGAAGCTGAAGAATGCTGCAGCTATATTAGTGGTATAGTTGTAGCACGAATGGGTCGGCACGACTGGGGAAGGATCACGCTCTCACAGAATACCAGCGTAAAGTAGCAACGTAACGCTGCTGTGTTTCGTATGGTGAATGGTGAATTGAATTGAATAGAACTGTGCACACGATTGTTACCCTAATTCTATAAAAAAAAAACAGTCTACTTGAAGGTAAGTGGTTGCTGTGGCTCATAGACATCTACATCTATCCACGATTAAGAATCAAAATGCAGATGCGTCGTCGTCCGTGAGTACTAAGATGGAATGCCTCGTTTCCAGTAAAAAAGGGTATCCGGTTCTGTACACTCACCACACGAAACAGCAGCGTTATGCTGCTGTTTTACGGTGATATTCTGTGAGAGCATGGTCCTTCTCCGGTCGAGCTGACACATTCGTGCTACAACTATACTACTAATGTAGCTGCAGCATGGCTCTACCACGTAAAAATGTATGTATGCTCGTTTGTCACCCTTATCCTACAAGTCTTTGTAGACCTGATGTCGTAACTAGCGTGTTAATGTAACACTACTATTTGTATGATACTTCTCTGTTTGGTAAAATCCGCAACGAGGATATCCATCGTAAAACAAATAACATTGACTGAAAGTAGGTTACGCAGTGAAAAAATACTCATCATCATCATCATCATTACAGCCCTTCACAAGTCCACTGCTGAACATTGGCCTCCCCAAAGGAATGCCAGAAAGCGCGTTCCAGAGCCACCTGCATTCATCGACTTCCTGCTAGTCTTACCAGGTCGTCACTCCATCTAGTAGGGGGACGCCCTACACTTCGCCTAGCGGTACGAGACTGCCACTCGAGAACCTTTTTTCCCCATCGGTTGTCGGTTTTTCGTGCTATATGGCCAGCCCCTTGCCACTTCAGCTTACTAATCTCTCTCGTTCTACTGCGAATATCCCTATTTATAAGTTAATCATGCAGAGAAACCCCGAGCATACCCCTCTCCATAGCTTACACAGATAAAAAAAAATCGTAAATAAAGAATCAAAATGCAGATGCGTTGTCACCCGTGAGGACTAAGATGGAATGCCTCTTTTCCAGTAGAAAGGGTCTCCGGTTCTCTACACTCACCATGCGAAACACAGCAGCGTTGTAATGCTATTTTACACTGGTATTCTGTGAGAGCGTGGTCCTTCCCCGGTCGAGCCGACCCATTCGTGCTACAACCATAATATAGCTGCAGCGTGGCTCTACCACGTGCTAATTGATCTAATCTTTGTATTCTGTTTATTATTTTCAATAAGAAACAACAAATTTATTTTATTATGCGGACCTTAGGCGGAAGGCATGTGCTCCGGAGTTGACACCGGTTTTAACGCGTCTTTTCCGGTATACCTACTCCAAAGCCGTAGTCCCGAATTTATGAAATACAGCTATGGTCCACCCGATTTCTAAAAAAGGCGACCGCTTAGACCCATCCAACTACAGGCCTATCGTCATCACCTCCTTGTTCTCCAAAATAATGGAATCCATTATAAACTGCCAGCTCATGAGGTACCTTGAGGATCACTAGCTGATTAGTGGCGCCAATACGTCGGGATTGCTGCAGCTGATGATCTTTGGTCTACCTGAGATGGGCGGAGGCAGTAGAGTCCAAGGGGGAGGCATTGGCCATTAGTTGGAGGCCTTCGGTCGGGTCTGGCACAAAGCGCTTCTTTCGAAGCTCCCTTAACATCTTTAATATAAAGGATATCCGCAAAGTGACGCCTGATTCTATAACTTCTCTAGCAAACTTAAATTATTTAACCTCATACACATGTATCCGTTGCGCTAGCCTGAAGTGGCAATGGGCCGGCCATATACAGCTCGAAGAACCGACAACCGATGGGGAAAATAGGTACTCGAGTGGCAGCATCGTACTCACACGCGAAGTGTAGGGCAACCCGCCTCTAGATGGAGTGACAACCTGGTAAGATATGCAGGAAGTAGATGGTTGCAGGTGGCTTAGGACCGTGCTGTGTGGCATTCCTTAGGGGAGGCCTATATTCAGCAGTGGAATTGTGAAGGGCTGTAATGATGATAATGGTGATGATGATAATGATGATGATACAGATGTATAGCATTTTTAGTGTTCTTGTATAGGACCCCAAACTCATAGAATTTTTTTATCCTAGACACACACATTATAATACGGAGGTAATTCTATACTGGAAACCTGTGAAGCACCTTAGTTCCTACAATTGTGTTTGTCATAAGCGATATTTACGAACACACACAGAAACTTGTGAAGTATCCTAGGCTCTACAATTGTGTTTGTCATAAGCGATATTTACGCACACATATATGCAGCGCGCGTCCAGACGCACGCTGCACACTGGCGACATAGGGTGCTTCACACATTATCAGTGTAACATTACGTTCGTATTTTTTTAAAATTCGTGATTCCAGATTTCAGGCCTATAATATATTCGAAGATTTATTTATTTTATTTCTTTAAAAAAAACAACAGCGATTTAACAACTTTAAGGACTTAAAGTATACAGCTTAAATGTAAGTACAATAAAAGGACGGTACAATTTAACTATTCTATGAATTTATTATAATATGCATGTACTAATCTAATTATATATATGTTCACAGATATGTAACTAAATGTTTATAATAATTACACTTTTGTATATGTGTATGTAGAAGTAATCTTTGTATTATTTATTTATCTGCAAAACGTTTAAATGCAGCCAAATATTAACATTCTTTTATGTAATTTAATTTAATGAAATATGAAATATCACACCTGCTTATTTATTTATTTTTCTATACCATTACACTTATGTCAAATTTACACCACTAATGCCATAAACGATAAACAATCAAGTAAAAAACGTTTATACTAAAAGTATGAATTCATTTTCATATTATAATAGAGTTGATTTATGTTGATTACTATTTGTTTATTTTTGTGTAGGGAGTCCTACTAGATGGAGTAATGACCTGGTAAGACATATAGGAAGAAGATGCATTACAACCTCGACGTTCATTTCACCTTGACTCGGTTACACAAGTGCAAATGACTGTATTGTTCTGCGTCAGCGCATACAATCTACATGTGTCATTGTTTAGAGCATCAACATTGATGAAAACCTCGTGATTGAGTTGAATTATATTTAATTCTTTGGTGTATTTTTTCTTCTCTTCAAATATTATTTGGCAAACTTTCTTATAACTATTGTCAAATATTATTTGGCAAACTTTCTTAAAACTTATTATATACCGTGTAGTGACGGTCTTAGAGAATTTATCACTACTATTTCTTTACTTTTCTTTATTACTTCTTTTGTCTCATGTGTGTTGTAACGGAACTGCCCGAAACATCCTATAGTTTCCGATAGATGGCGGTTTAACCACCCTATTTACGTCAGAAGTAAAATGTCCAGACTACGAGTAGCAACGGAAAGCAGTATCAAAGTTGTGAGACGTCTTATGGTAATGTGATCGTCAATATGCCTGCCAAGCGTGACGATGAAGGCAAATTTTCCCTACAACAAGAGAGTCCCATGTCCAGTGGCAGGCTTTTATGGGCCAATAAAAAGAAGGAGGATAAATTTCTTATATTTTTTGATGTGAACCATCTAGGAGCGCCTTGGCATTAAACTGACTTGTGTCGTGGCGGCAAACAGCATGACGCTCTCTTATGCCGTCATACCCCCTCTAGACCATCGCTCATTAAGCCGACTCGTATGCAGTGGCAGCAAACGGCATGACGCTCTCTTATGCCGTCATGCCCCCTCTACATCACCGCTCATTAAGCCGACTCGTAAGCCGTGGCAGCAATCGGCATGACGCTCTCTTATGCCGTCATGCCCCCTCTACATCACCGCTCATTAAGCCGACTCGTATGCCGTGGCAGCAAATGGCATGACGCTCACTTATGCCGTCATACCCCCTCTACATCACCGCTCATTAAGCCGACTCGTATGCCGTGACAGCAAACGGCATGACGCTCTCTTATGCCGTCACGCGCCCTCTACGTATACTATACATTTTATTGATTCTCGGTGTGAGTTGTGTACTGTGTTTGTCCTTTTAATCGACTATAGCATTCTTGACCTGTTCACCGCTTGAATTTCTTTTTAAAAAGTATTTTCATTAATATTACTCCACATTTCTTTATTGTTTTAATTAATTATAGATTCTACCATCAACTATGATATTTCATATCTGCCGGGGGACGGTGACAATCAACTTTTTTAATTGTAATATTATAGTGATAAACGAGCTTAGTTCTATTCTTAAGAGGTTACTGCAGCCTAGACGCGTTGAAACCCCGTAAGTATAAATAGAATGTCTCACAAGCCGTAATGATACTGGCTCTCTTACCATTCAAATTGGAACAGAGCAGCGCACCACTACCAGCAGAAATAGATAAGATGGTGCTAATAATCCAAATTGACTCATGATAGAGAGAAGTCGTGATTGAGTTGAATTATATTTAATTCTATGGTGTATTTTTTATTCTTGTCAAATATAATCTAATAATCAACTAGAAAAGTTTGGTTATAACTTAAAAGACCGGCGCTTATTAAGACTGATTAAGTGAAGATCCATCCATCAAAGCCTATCAAAGTTCTGCTGAACAAAGTCCTCCCCATAGATTGCCTCATAAGGAGGATGTTTGCCATAGTTTTCACGCTTGGCTTGCGGGCTTCCAATTGTAGTTTTATTTTTATTTTTTACTTGTTATTAGAAAGTCGCTGCTGCCCATCTCCTGGTTTATTACCCACCGTCGCATCCTACAACTCCCACAGTACGATGTGAGGTTTTTTTATATGAGAGAGAGAAAACGAGCATGCGGCTCATCTGATGGTAAATGACTACCGCCACCCAAGAACAACTAAAACACCAGGGGAATTGCAGATTTGATTTTGCCGGCCTTTTAAAAAGGAGTCGGCTCTTTTCTTGAAGGTTCCTAAGTCGTATCGGTCCGGAATAATCGCTTCGATTCCACAAGGAAGTTGTGCGAGGAAGAAAATCTCATGTAAATCACATAGAGTAGAGTGGTGGACTGCCAACCATCCAGAAGTAATGGATAATCTTACACCGCCCCTACACGGTTAGAATATAAATATATATATATATATATACGGCTGCACTGTGGCCTCTTCTGTTGTTAGGAAACTAAATGTACTTGATAATTAAGACAATCCGGCGTTACTTAACGTTGGTAAAATTACTTTGCTTATGTCCCCTTAGTGAAATAAAATGACCTCTCCCTCAATTACGTGCACTATCCCCGTCACCACTAATCCCAGCACCACTACTCCCAACACCACTACACTACACTTTTAAACGTGGTAGAGCCATGCTGCAGCTATATTACTGGTATAGTTGTAGCACGACTGGGTCGGCTCGACCTGGGAAGGACTACGCTCTCACAGAATACCAGCGTAAAATAGCAGCCTAATGTTGCTGTGTTTCGTATGGTGAGTGTAGAGAACCGGAGACCCTTTTTACTGGAAAAGAGGCATTCCATCTTAGTCCTCACGGGTGACAACGCATCTGCATTTTGATTGGTAATCGAGGATAGATGCAGATGTCTATGGGCCACAGCAACCACTTAACATTAGGTGGACTGTGTGCTCGTTTGTCACCCTTATCCTATAAAAAAAAAAGACATACCACCGTGGATAATACGACACGTGTTTCGCTTCTACACGAAGCATCCTCAGGTTAAGTAGACTCTGCGGTCGCTGACCGCTTAGCGGTCGGGATAGTACACCCAATTTAGGGAGGGCTAGAGTTGCTGTTCAAACTAGGTAAGACATATCATTTTATTTCATTAAGAGGATATAAGCAAAGTCATTCTTACCAACTTTAATAAAAGTACTTGTACAAGTAAGCACTCAAAAATGTCGCACGTTGGAGATAACCTTAAATAACTCTTTCATATGCATTTCAAATGTATGTATGTCACATTGTTATGCTAACAGTCGCGTGTTATGTTAATGCGGACAAACAGTTTTATTGTTATGTTCGACTTAAACATAGCTTTTATGTGCGAGATCCTTGTAAATAAAAATATTCATGTATGTTAATTTTGAACCGTCGCTCAAAGGTAGGGTGCTCGTTAACATTTGATGGAACGCGAGCGATTCGGATTCGACTCTCAGAGTTGATGATATGCTGACATTGTTGAGTGTAATTTGAGGTATTATAAAGAATTTGAGAGTAGTGATAATGATTTCTTATTAAACTGATTTACAAAGTGACTGGTAGTGACGGCAACTTCCTAGAGGAACACCGCATGCTTTTTCATCTATATTTTTAGAAGTGACAACGTAACTGAAGTGTTCTTTGTTTGAAGTTGGTTGTAGGTGTTCATGGGCTGCAGGTGCCACTTACAGTATTAGATGGACTGAAGTTCATTTGTCAATTTCATTTTATAGAATAGAATAGAATAATTTTTATTCAAAATATATTACATGTGTAATTCTTATTGAAAGTCATTTTTTACTTTACCACTGGTTCGAAAAAAAAACCCTCTGTCCTGGGAAGAACCAGCAAGAAACTCAGCGGGACTTTTTTTAAAACTAAATTTTACAATATAAATGATTACGAACTATTTACAAAATTTATTTTAGATGCAGAAACTGCTTGGAAGCGATCACCTCATTCCCAGGGGTTATTATCAACCATGTATTCATTTATACTATAATAACCCTTTTTATACAGTTTCAGCGTAACAAAACCTTTAAACTTGGTAATAGAGAGAACCTGTACACTTTCCGGGACCTTGTTGTAATAGCGTATACATTGCCCCAAGAATGAATTACTGACTCTGTGGAGTCGAAAAACTGGCATCACTAGCTTGTGTTTGTTCCTAGTGTTTACAGAATTTATATCACTTTTTTACTAAAACTATCTTTGTTTTTGTGAACATACATTAAATTTTCGTAAATATACTGAGAGGCCAAAGTTAATATATTAATTTCTTTAAATTTATCTCTAAGAGACTCTCTCGGTTTTAGATTGTAAATAGCTCTAATTGCCCTCTTCTGTAAAACAAAAATAGTTTCTGAATCAGCCGTATTTCCCCATAGCAAAATCCCATAAGACATTATGCAATGGAAATAACTAAAATAAACTAATCTGGCTGTCTCGACACTAGTGAGACCTCTAATCTTTTTTACAGCATAGGCTGCAGATCTTAGTCTGCTTGCTAATTTGGATATATGGGGGCCCCACTGAAGCTTTGCGTCAAGAGTGATGCCAAGATAAACAGTGGATACAACAGGGCTCAATTCCTCCCCATTTAAAAACACATTGGTATTCAGATTTTTAACATTCCTTGTTGTAAATTTAACACAATTAGTTTTATTTCCGTTCAAATGAAGATTATTAACGTTAAACCAATGCACTAATTTTGATATAGCATTATTCACTTCGTCACATTTAAATGATTGACGTTTAACTTTAAAAATCAAGGAAGTGCCATCAGCAAATAATACTATATCATGACTATCTGCTACAAGGTGAGGTAAGTCATTAATATACACCAGAAACAGGAATGAGCCGAGAATCGAGCCCTGAGGAACACCCATTAGTACAGGTGACCCGGAAGAACTTTTACCATTGATAATAACCTTCTGCTTACTATTACTTAAATATGAAATAATAAGTTTAAGCGCTGTGTTCTTGACACCATAGTACTGTAGCTTCCTGATTAATGTCTCATGGTGAAAACAGTCGAAGGCCTTGGAAAGGTCACAAAATATACCCAAAGCATCCTCTGAATTCTCCCATGCACAAAAAATATGTTTAATAAGCTCAACTCCAGCGTCAGTTGTCGAGCGATCCCTTGTAAAACCGAATTGATTTTTATGTAGCAATTTATTAATATGAAAGAAACTTAACATCTGAAATAAAATAATTTTTCCAAAAATTTTACTTAATGTTGGTAGTACAGAAATTGGTCTAAAATTGGCGGGGTCTAATGTACTATCAGATTTAAATATACTCGTAGATATGACTTTACTATGTTTCATTAAATCAGGAAACACACCAGATTCGACGCTTATATTAAATATAGTGGCTAGATAAGGTGATAATATATCTATTATAGATAAAATAACTTTAACGGAAATCCCCCATAAGTCTGCCGTTTTCTTAATATCAATAGTTTTAAAATATTTAACGATATCTTTTGGCAGTTCTCTATGGAATTTAAAAGTATTTGAACAAGCCTTTACATTTTGTTTGAGCAATGATTCGGCGACAGTAGGAGAAGAATTTAATGATTTTGTTGTCAAAAAAGGAACATCTGTAAAATGTTTTTCAAAAGCCATAGCAACTTCTTGATCAGATCGCGTTAAATTATTGTTAATATTCAATTGAAAATCCGAGTTGCGCGGTTTGACCTTGCCCGTTTCACTATTTATTATTCTCCAGGTCATTTTAATTTTGTCGGATGCAGTTTTAATTTTGTTGCTTAAATGTAAAGCCTTAGCAGTGGAGCACACTTTTTTAAATATTTTAGAATATGTTTTTACATAATCTCTAAATATAACACTACTATTATATGATCTTTCATCATGAAGCTCGTATAACCTTCGTCTACTTTTATAAATTCCTACTGTAGCCCATTCGTTAAGTGATTTGCGTCTGTTAAAAGAGAAAGTTTTAGAAGTAAATATTCTACTAAATTCACAACTTATAATTTTAAATAATGTAGCATACAAATAATTAGGACTATTTTTAAACGAAAGTGATGGAAGTCTTTTTATTATATTGCTTCTAAACCTCTCCAAGCGATGTTCATTTATTGGAACAAACACAACTTTCTTATTTTTCTGTTTTTTGTGTATTTAAGGTAGTGATACCAACTGTCCACAGTGATCTGAACTTAAATTTTGAATAATTGATTTATGCAAGGGCTTAACATCTGTAAAAATGTTATCTACAGGTCGCACTAGGCCCAGCAATACGTGTTGGTTCTAAGAATAAATTTACAAGATTATACGATTTAAACAATGAGCTAAACTTAATACTGATCGAAGAAGTTTCAAGGAGATTGATATTAAAGTCTCCACACATTACAACAGACTTGTTCTGTTTACTAAGTTTGAGTAAAACTTCTTCCACAATCCTTTCAAAATGGTCATAAGTAGCACATGGTGGTCTGTAAACACTTACAACAATGAGGTGCTCGAGCTCGACACAAGCCATTTCTACAGTTCGCTCAACAGAGAGGCTCACAATATCCTTACGTTCTTTATATAATAATGACTTATCTGCTAATATTAAGGAGCCACAACGTAAACTTTTTTCTCTATTGAAGGAACTGACCACCTGGTGATTTCTGAAATTAAACATGAAATTATAATATTTTAGCCAATGTTTAGTAATACAAAGGATGTGTATATTGTTACTATTATTATAAAATAATCGTCTCACATATAATAATATTTTGAGCATATGATATGAAGTCCGCATATATACCATATTTGTCAGTACCGTACTCGCCAAATCCGTCTTATCTCAGAATTTCTTCCAAACTAAATACAAAAAATCAAATCGACGTTTCAGGTGGTTTACAGTACTAATGGTCACGTGGAGACTGAGGCGTTTGACCTCCCGATGTTGTAGTTAGCCTGGGCTAATTTCAGTTTTTGAATATACATTCTTGGTTCCATCTACCCAGAACGAGCTTAAAGTACCTTGAATTCTTACAGTGGTATGCTTGAGTTTGGATTTAACTTTATTAATTATAGAATCCCAAGCAGGTAGTATCACCCAGCCGTCTTCTTTATTGAAATTAGGATGTTTTTCAATAGTCTCGCGAATCATCCTTGGTAGGAATCGGTGTTTTTTTTCCAAAGGATTTGTGGTATATCAAATCTGATCTTGAATATGTGCACATACTGATCTAAAAATTTAAAAAAATCAAATATTTTTTCTGCTTCATAACATCCTTAGAAGTGGTCATTACTGTGGGGCGGGTTTGGGCTACTACTTTATTTTTAATTTTACGTTAATTTTGACTTTTGAAGATCATGACAAGGGCTAAATGACCATTATAAATTCTCTAAATTGCACATTTTAAACAATTTGAAACAGTGTTGCTTTATGATTTGTGTCATAACAGATTTTTCATAGAAGTTAGGATACTGTGGTCCAAAGACAGTTATAGCCATAGATTAATAATCAAAATGCAGATGCGTTGTCACCCCTGAGAACTAAGATTTACGTAGTAGAGCCAAGCTGCAGATACATATCCGCAGCACGAATGGGTCGGCTTGACCGCGATAGACCACGCTCACACAGAATACCAGCGTGAAACTGTAAAATAATCCTGTTGTGTTTCGTATGGTAAGTATAGAGAACTGGAGACCCTTTTTACTGGATACAAGGCATTCTATCTTAGTTCTTAGAAGTTAGAGGACAATGCATCTCCATTTTGATTCTTAATCGATAGTAGATATAGATATATATGGGTCACATAGCATAAGCTTACTATCAATTGGACTATGTGCTTGTTTGTTACCCTTATTCTTTAAAAAAGGATTCGGTGCTTTACACTCACCAAACGAAACATGTAATGCTGTTATTTTTCGTTGTCCTTCCCCGTTTTGGCTGGCCAATTGATACGATTGTAATCCTTGAATTACAAAACTTTGTTATAGAACATCCAGTAGAATACGCAGCCGTTTAATGCAACCTTACCATCTTTTTGCTGCCATGCCAACGCTCGTAAACGTTCGCATCTGTATCGAATTGTTTCTTGTTTTGTTTAACTTCGTAAGCATTGCAGCATCACGTCCTAGCATATTTAAAAAGCAAATTCTTATGCACTACATACCAACTCTTCATGTATATCTATATAAATAAAAATAAAATGATGCACGTATGAAAGATCATCACTTGATAACGACTGGACCGATTTTGATGCTTTTTGTCCCAATTGGAACTGGTAGGTGACGCTGTTGAGATCCAGAAATTACTTGCGAAGTCGCGGATCGATAGTATTATATGTTTCTGTGTGTAAGCTGTGACATCATACCATAATTCTTAATCACATATTGTATTGCAGGAGTGGGTCGGCTCGACCGGGGAAGGACCACGCTCTCACTAAATACCAGCGTAAAATAGAAGCTTCACACTGCTGTGTTTCGTATGGTGAGTGTAGAGAACTGGAGACTCTTTTTACTGATAAAGAGACATTCTATCTTAGTCCTCACGGCTGACAACGCATCTGCATTTTAATGTGCAAACGAAGATAAATGTAGATGTCTATGGGCCACAGCAACCACTTACCATCAGGTGGACTGTGTGCTCGTTTATCACCCTAATTCTATAAAAAAAATTGTTTATTTCATCATCATTCATTCCGCATCAGCATCATACAAGCCGCCGTAATAGATTACTTCATAAGAGGGATGTACGCCATAGTTGCCATGCTTTTCTCTGTTAAGCCGCTACTTCATAGATAAACGTTTATTTACCCCAATAAATTAAAAAAGGAGGACCCCCAGAACCACAGGGACTAGTATATTGCAATTTAAACTTTCAAACCTGGGACCAACGATTAAGCAGTCTACATAGAACACTAATATGCTTGATGTGGTAGAGTTGTAGCACGAATGGGATGGCTCGACTTGGGGAGACCATGTTCTCACAATATACCAGCGTAAAATATGAAAGATATGTCCTGTCTTTCGTCTGTGACAATAGAGAAACGGAAACAATTTTTTTTACTGGAAACGTGGCATTCCAACTTAGTCCTCAGAGGTAACAACGCTTCTGTATTTAGATTATTAATCGAGCATATAATTTCTTAAGTCACAGCGTCCGCTTACCAGCAGGTGGACTGTGTGCTGTTTTGTCACCTTTATTCTACTCGTATAAAAGAGTTAAAATTTTAAAAATGCTTATGTTTTAATGGCAAGCAAATAACACTCCCAGCGCAATATAAGATAGTTAAATTTTATTTATATGTATAAATTAAATGTATATATAATGCTAAATGTATGTAACCGCACAGGAATTACATAAACTCAACCAAATTTAGTGTTTTTCAGTCATATAAAATCACATTTTCCTTTAATCTCTTGGAGATTATAATTTCCGCGTGTAATCAACATTCCCGCAATTAGATTAAATATTTTAGCGGCTTTGACTTTTTCTATGATGTGGTATGAAATGAAATAAAACGATATATTTATATGTTCGACATAAATTAAAATATGGTCTAGCAAACGTTATTTTTAGTTACATAGGAATACTTATGAATGTGTGGCCGGTGGAAGGAAAAGGGGAGATCTCCCGCAGGGCAAGGTGTTCTGTCCGGGGAGCGGCCAACGCTCCGAGTTGTAGTTTTTTTTTTGCGCCCAGAAGCAAATGAAAAGGGCTACCCCGTTAACGCGAGGAGGTGGTGAATGCTTTATGCATACTACGACAGCCGTTCGGAGCTATTTTATATATACTGCTTTAACTTCGGAACTTTTGTTAGTGCGATTTAGGTTTCGATGTGTTTCGCTTGTGGCGCGACGACAGCGCCGCCACATCACCCACCTGCTCAGACCGGAGGTCGATAGTGCAGTCCCATTGCCGGTGCATACTTAATGACGGTGGGGAATGCATGCCATACTACGCACTTGCAAGTGATGCCGGTGAGAACGAGGAGCTGGAGCAAGTGCCAGGTATTGCCTTGTAGTCTGCGGTGAGTCGAGAAGAAGGCAAGTAATCTGCGAGAGTGCCGTGAAGCAGAGGCGAGCAGTAAGGCTCAGAGCCGTCACTGTAGCGCAGAGAGTAGCTTGAAGGAACAGGAAGCATTATTATTCCAATGCTGCGATGAACCTTTGTAAAGCTAGATGGCTTGCAGAATGTGAAGACTGCAGACAATATCTGTTCGAGAGCGAATGAATGGGGTACTTGAGGAAGATGACGAAGGTTTGTGTTATGTATGTAAGCTGCGACCGCTATTGGAAATAAATGAGTGTGTCACCAGCCACAGAGCGTTTCACTCGTATTCCCCGCAACACAATATATAACAGTTTGTAAGTTGTAGTAGTTTCCGAAGGTTGTTGGTTGTGTATTCATATCACGTCGGGGTCACAATTGCACAGTGGAAGGAAAAGTGGAGATCTCCCGCCGGGCAAGGTGTTCTGCCCGGGGAGCTGCCAAC
The DNA here is from genome assembly GCA_963668995.1 of Parnassius mnemosyne. NCBI lineage: Eukaryota > Metazoa > Arthropoda > Insecta > Lepidoptera > Papilionidae > Parnassius > Parnassius mnemosyne. The sequence goes on from CAVLGL010000086.1 coordinate 26,640,918, forward strand.
GCTCCAAGTTGTAGTTCGGAGCTATTCTATACATTATACTGCTTTAACTTCGGAACTTTGTAAGCACGATTTAGGCTTCGATGTATTTCGCTTGTGCCACGACGACAACGCCGCCACAAATGTTTATTGATGTTAGTTGTTGTGGATGTTTATTTATCTGTCTGTCGTAAACGCTTTTTTCCGAGGGTGTTGTTAGCCTATTGCTCAGTATAAGAGACAAAATTAAAAGGCGGCACTGCCGCTGAACAAGCGCTGAATTGGGCGATTGGATGACGAATTCAACTAACAATATTTTCAAATTAGGCAACGACTTACAGATGAAATATTATTTGCTAAGTGGTTCAGTCTATTAATAAGCCTTTTCTAAAATATGAGCATGATAAGTAACCTGCAACACAGATAAAATATTAAAATAAATCGAGACCTGTTTTGGGCTTCGCGACAGTATGTCCCGACGCCTTTTCCGGGCCTTATGACAGACAACTGTTAAATGACAGAAGCTCTTTGCGGCTCTAGCGACTTAGAGTTAATGTTAGTTGCTAAGAAACATCCATATTTGTCTCTCCATCATTAAAATTTTTCTACCAGGGCATTATTAAGTATTATTGCTTAGTATAAGGTCTCAATTGAGAGCAAAATCGTCACATCACAGCAGAGCACTCTCGCACGATCGCGCGTCGTGAGGCGTGCAAAAGGCTACCATTGAGGACTAAGATGGAACACCTCTCAATCTATATATACTGGCTCTCTATACTCTTCACACAGGAGCACAGTAGTGCACGCTTGCTAATTAGCGGCGCGGAAATAGGTAAAAGTGTGGTACACAAGAGTCCTATTTTTGAGTAGGACAAACACTATTATTATTTAATACTAGCTGATCCCCGCGACTTCGCCCGCGTGTTATTTGGGGTTTTAATTTTTTTGCGCGGAACCCTAATTCTTTTTCTAAAATAAAAGTAGCCTAAGTCACTCCTTGTGACATCAGCTATCTGTCAATGAAAATCCCGTCAAAATCGGTCCAGCCGTTTCGGAGAATAGCCGGAACAAATAGACAGACAGACGGACAGACAGACAAAAACTTTAAAAATTGTATTTTTGTTATTAGTTGCGTATATACTTTCATATGCATTTAGTAAAAAGCTGTAATTTTGACATTACAAACAGACACTTCAATTTTATTTATTTGTGTAATGTGTAATGTGTAAATATAGATATTCCACTACCTCATATTATCCTGTGAATGTCGTATGACTCGATAGAGGAAAACTAAAACAGCATATAGACAGTAGCATCTTCCTTATAAATAATAAAAGCTTCAATATAATTAATAAAAAATCTACGGTAGCCAACCCCAAGCGTGGTATGAGGAGGCCTATGTTCAGCAATGGACTTTTGATGATAATGATGAAATTACGTTTAGGTAATGACAACTGATGATTTCAATGCAGTGTATTTATTTAAATTGAGCGAATGACTCACATTTTTTTGCATCAAGAGCCAACGCGTGCGACGCAAATTTAAAAATAAAATTGTTTTTATGTAAAAGAGCTATTTTCATTTTAAGCAAATAACCTCTTGTAATTCGGTCATACAGCTTGTGACTAATATTAGGTATCAAGATTTAGAACATTAATATATTCAAAGGAATGAGCAGATATAGCCCATCGGATCAATAAGCTGAAGTGGTAAGGTCTGGCGAATTTCCTCGAAGGACCGACAACCGTTGGAGAAGAAACAAAGTGTGAAACGTTTGAAAAATGATCTAATGGAGCATCATCATATTGTTTATCCATGTGCAATTTGAGAGTAAGCAGGAGCCGTGATAGCAAGAACCGTATTAGCTCAACAGCTAAGGGTTCAGTGTAAATTTCACAGTACGCGTGCATTTTATACGTGGTAGAGCCATGCTGCAGCTATATTGGTAGTATAGTTGTAGCACGAATTTTTTAAAGAAAGAAAAGAATACCAACGTAAAATAGCAGCTTAACACTGCTGTGTTTCGTATGGTGAGTGCAGAGAACCGGAGACCCTTTTTACTGGAAAAGAGGCATTCCATCTTAGTCCTCACGGTAGACAACGCATCTGCATTTTGATTCGCAAATGAGGATAGATGTAGATGTGTATGGGCCACAGCAACCACTTACCATCAGGTGGACTGTGTGCTCGTTTGTCACCCTATCCTATAAAAAAAGTCCCGGGTTCGATCTTCGCTGGCACCGATGAAATTGTTAATAGAAATTTTAAGTGCTGATTTATCACGTGCTCGACGGTGAAGGAAAACATCGAGAAGAAACCTGCATGTCTGAGAGTAAAAAAAAAAATATTTCCAAGAGCAGCGGAGCGGGCAGAGTGGCAGATATTTCCTCGCCCTAAAACCCTCTCAGAAATGAGAGGAGGCCTGTGTCCAGCAGTGGGATTTTAATTGCACATAGTTAAAGTTACAACCTATATAGGTTGTAACTTTAACTATGTGCAATTTGCATATGTAAAACGCCGACATGATACAGAAGAAAATACTAGTGTGGATGTAACGATATTTAGAGAAAAAAATTTAGGCATTCCAATTGGCATGAAATTAATTAATTGCTACGAATTACCGTACCGACGGCGAAAAAAATTTTTTTTTATAACTATAATTATATAATAATATTAAGTTTTTTTATAATTATAATATATTATACTATATATATATATATATATATATATATATATATATATATATAATATAATCCTAGCAAGAAAAAGTGTAAGATTTTTCCGTCACAACCCCTTCTGACGTAGTGTAGACAGCCCTGGCGGCTATAAGGAAGCGAGATGGAATAATATCCATCTCCCTCGCACTTTTTCTTATAATATTACTTTATTTTAATTACGCTTCATTTTAATAGACGCTAGTAATTAATTTATATGTATTTGTTAATATATAATACGTTTATCAATAAAATATACTATGAAAGGAACTTCGTTCCAACCGACTGTTCTACGATACTCACGCATGGTTTTTTATATACATAAGGACGTGTACTATACGTAACGGACGTACCAAATAGACCAGTTTTATTAGTCTTTATGCTAAAAAAGTTAAGTCAATTTTAAAATTAGTCAAGGTATGTTTTACAATTCTCGTTGTAATCTCCTGTGGAATGCTTGTCAGGTAAACTTCTATATTTTCTGTTCTGATGGAGAACACGGAGATGGAAGAAATATAGTTAGTTATTTCTTATCTACAAACTTTGGTCTGAGGTAATCAAAATTGTAAGCTTTTGAAAACAAACAAAGGATAACGGGTGCAGTCGTAGGCGGGCCGCGGTGAGGAATGTTAAATGTAATTTAGATTTGCATAAACCGTAAAGTCAATACGGTTCGCAACAAATCATTAAATTTTTGTTGACTTGTTTCTGTTTATGCGGTCCTGGTATTTCCGAGGAAAGCATAATTTTAATTTTATAATAATTTATGTAATAAATATATTAATATAATAAATTATATTATCCGCAGTAGAACCAGAGTGATCGATATCATAAACCAACGGATTAATAAGCTGAAGTGGCAAAGGGCCGGCCATACTCGTATAGCTCGAAGAATGCCATGGAAAAAAAAGGTTCTCGAGTGGCAGCCTCGTACCGCTAGGCGAAGTGTAGGGCGAACCCCCACTAGATGAAGTGACGACCTGGTAAGGCATGCAGGCAGTCGATGGATGCATGTGGCTTAGGACCGTGCTTTGTGGTATAACTTGGGGGAGGCTTATGTCTTTTTTTGTTTTATTAAGGACAACAAACAGTTGTATAATAAAAATTACAATTCAAATCATATATAAACAGATTAGCTAATTACACAACCAACACCGTTATCCACAAAAATACCGTAGTAATCAAAACGCTAAGAGGCACATATAACACAAAAATAAAACAAGAGGCAAAGATGAATGTTACATGTATTACTAGGAAAGAAAAAAAAAACAATTTTGATTAAAGTTATAACATTAGAAGAAAAGAAAAAGAAAAATTACAAGTTATTTAATACAAGCTTTCCTAAATTTATTCAATACATAGCTTTCCTAAATTGAGGTAGTGACATGGTAAATAAGTCTATATCGGAGAAGCTGTTGTCATACAGTTCCATTATGCGACGCAAAGGCGAACGCTTGCCTGCATTTGTTTTACACAGATTAAGGAAAAACAAACGATGCACGTGTGTGTTTCGTATTCTTTGAGAGCGACTTGGTACACGAAGGTATAAACAATTAACAAATTGAGGACAATCGAAAAAGTTACGACAAATTTTGTAAAGAAAAATACAATCATGCAATATAATTACTTAAAGTTGTTAAAGAATAATTATGCAAGAGGTTATCATAAGAGGACCAAGAACGGTAACATCTATAGTTTACAGAGCGTAAATATTTACTTTGAACCGATTCTAGTAAATCACGATACCTTTGGTAAAAGGGATTCCAAACTTGTGTGGCATATTCCAATTGAGGTCTTATAAGAGATTTATAAAGCAGTAGATAAGTGCCAGATTTTTTAAATGGCTTACAAGTTCTCATGACAAAACCGTAAAGTTGCAAGGCTTTGTTGATAATGTGGTTAATGTGGTAATCAAAATGAAGTTTGGAATCAAAGAACACGCCAAGGTTTTTAATAAGCGAGACGTTCTCAAGAGGATTATTACAAAGAGAATATGTGAATTCAGTTATATTGCTTTTTTTAGTGAATGTGATAGATTTATATTTAGGTAGGCTAAGAATTAGTTTATTTTCAAGACAATAGAAAGATAAACGATCCATGTCATAACACAGTCATCCAATGTTTTAATAATACGAAAAATTTTTAAGTCATCAGCATAGAGTAAGAAATGGGAATTTTTGAAACAAGTCGATACATCGTTTATAAAGATTAAAAACAGAAGAGGATCCATTATTGAGCCCTGTGGTACACCAGACGATACATTTATTTCATCGGATGAGAATCCATTAATGACCACCTTTATGTTCAGCCGTGGACTTGTGAAAGGCTGTAATGATGATGATAATAAATTATAAAAAGTTCCTTAAATAGTTCCTAGCTGGACCTGAGCCTGTCCCACGGCTAGAAGTAGATTCATGGTAGATTCATTGTTAATTTGATTAATTTAAGTTTAAGTTAATTTTTAGTTTTTTTTTAAATTATTGTGGCATTGGCTACAAAGCTTTCACCACAAATATATATGTAAATGAAATGCAGTACTATATTTTACAAAATATAAATACATTATCGAATTTCTTTACAATGTGTTGGTGGGGTCACATTGCCATGATTTTGAGGGCTACTTTAGCCAGCGGAATATCGATGACGATAGTAGCCTAATTTCTCGAGTCACCTGAGCTGGTAAAATTACTTGAAGTTTATAGCATTATTGTAGCTGTTGTTTCATCGTTTCCATTAGTAGTACGGATGCGCAGACGTTTAATGCACAAAATTGCACAACACTTACGTATACACACTCTCTCTCTCTCTCTCACACACACACACACACACACACACACACACACACACACACACACGCACGCACGCACGCACGCACGCACGCACGCACACTCGCTCAAAATCCACTTCAAACCAATAATTAAACAATATTAAAAGCGCAGCAATCCGCCGGCGGTAAAGTTTTCGCTAAAAACCGCGTGTATGAAAAATAAATACGAAAATGAATTTATTTTAACATATTTATTTGTTATTGCAATACATTAATCTCATTTATTGCTACGTCGCCTAGCAATTAACAATCAAAAGGAATGTTTATTGTGGCTATTAATATACCTACACAAATGGTTAACTGAATATACTCCGTGATAATGAAAACATACGAGAGCAAATTACTTTACACAAACGCAGCGTACTAAATTTATTTTTTTTAATTATTTTAAATTAGTGCATGACTACTATCCTACCTGATGAATGAGATTACCATCTTTGATTGCATCACCAAAGTGGTGATGCAATCAAAGATGGTAAAGCGCACTGACTTAGTTTAACTTAAAACCTTAAGCCCATTCATCCGAAGGGCTCTTGTCTCTATAAATGTTTCCTCGGTTTTAGAGCCTGGAATATTTAGAGATGATGGCAGGAGATCCCACGGTATGACATTGGTCCTTTGGGAGCCCTAGTGTGGGATGTAACTTGCGTAGACACTTTGGGGGCCTCTCATCTCAGGGGTACCTCGCTTAGAGCCGGGGCGGCATTATAGGCAGCTGAATTGAGTAAGTGGCGCAAATACGAGTCTTTGAGAGATGATTACATATTTGTGCCATTTGCTATAGAAACTATTGATCCGTGGGGTCCACGTGCGGTGAAGTTCCTAAAGGAACTCAATCCGCGGCTGGCCGTTGCTGCTGGTGATAAGAGGGCTAATTCTTTTCTCGCTCAAAGGCTAAGTATAGCCATTCAGCTAGGAAACGCAGCCAGCGTTATTGGCACGATACCACGGGGAGTAGGAATGTAAGATAATTAAGTTATTAGTTTTAGTTTTTTTTAATTATAGTTTTTTTAAATATTATATAGGTATATTCTCTCTTGCCTTGAATATAAAATAATTCATTCCTTTGCTCTTTGCATTATGAACGACGAAGCAAATCGTTTTTAAACCAGATTTAAAGTGTAATGTGCTCCTGAACAATTTTGAACTCAATATTCAGTCACGACGACAACATACAAACAATCGGAAGCCATCAAAAAGGAAAAGACATTAAAATGCCATTGTTTAGGCCTCTAAACACGTAGGAACTCATTCCAGGACCCAGGACTTGCTATTTAATTGTCCGGTACTCTAAAAACTAGACTACGCTGTGGTTAGCAGGTCGTGGCTAAATATAATTTCGCTTCAATGTTACTAAATTATTTGAAAATATAACTCCAAGAATGGAAAAAATTCAAGATCACGAATATTTTTGAATAACTATTAATAAGAATATTGTATTGTTACTTTTAACCGTGGTAGTTCAGAGAAAGAAAACAAATACATGTCAACAAAGTATTTTTTACAAGTGTTACTTTGACCGTATGACCATTATTACATCGTATGTTCTCATAAAGTATTGTAGTGAAAGTGGATCGCAGTCTAGCCAATGGTTAAGTCTTCTGACCTCGAGGTCAGCTGCATGACAAACGATTTAGCACACGTTCAGTTCCCGGTACAGGTAACTATCAGTAAAGGTTAAGAGAAAAGGGATTGTCTGTCCATACAAACTTAGAAGCTATTTTAATCATAAAGATGTGTACAAGCTAATTCAGGATTAGTTTATAAAGTTGTTTCAAACTATCAGAATCAGAGATGATGTCATCAACATATATGTACTTGATAGCATTGTTTGTGGGGCAAGATGGTTCGAATAATTATGATAATAATGTTTTGGTCATTGCGGCCGCTGTCAACGGAGACTGGCCATCTGCGTCAGACAGGATAGTGTGTGCGCAAATACAATACCACAATGCTACAGTAAACTATTACTCTAGTGTTCGCTACGCTACTGCTGATGGGCAGCCACTTCCTACCACTTTCACCTGCTTTCCAAGTGGAAATAGCGCCTATACACCAGGGTGTAAAAACATAATTCTCGTGTTCCTGGATTGCGTTACAGCTAGCGTGCCTCCTAACGTCACACTCGGAGACGGGGCTTTTATATTACTAACGGTTAGATTACATAGTGTGATGAGATGACAATCAGATACGGCCGGAGATCAGTAGCAGGACAAATGTGGTAGTTTTTTTTAGCTGCAGCTATATTTATAGCATAATTGTAGCACGAATGGGTCGGCTCGACCGGGGAAGGACCACGCTCTCACAGAATACCAGCGCAAAATAATGCTGCTGTGTTTCTTATGGTGAGTGTAGAGAACCGGAGACCCTTTTTACTGGAAAAGAGGTATTCCATCTTAGTCCTCAAGGCTGACAACGCATTTGCATTTTGATTCACAAACGAGGATAGATGTAGATGTCTATGGGCCTCAGCAACCACTTACAATCAGGTGTACTGTGTGCTCGTTTGTCACTGTATTTCTATAAAAAAAAAACGGCTTTACGTACCAACGTAGCCAACTCCGTTCCTGACTCCAAATGCTACTGAGAACTGATATTAAGCCAATAGACTTACTTTGGACCTACCTGGGATTCGGGGACGGACCAAATTTAACAGTCGTTATGATATCTGTCTTTTTACTCAAATAAGCAACGTGTTGTTAAGAATGAAGGAGTTTTCAGACCATATGTCATAATCTGAAGTTAACTTCAGGTAAAGCAGTGTCTACAGCTTTAGGCACCATCATGCTAGCGGGTTCAAACTCGGACCACTCGCGAACAATTTAATTTATATTGAGCACTAAGCCCTTAAGATATTACGGCTTATAATATAACAAAACTTATGGTTGTTTCTTATTAGCTTTTACCCGCGACTTCGCGTAGATTCCCAGATCTATAATAATGGTCTTTTTTATGGGATAATGGTGACAAACGAGCACACAGTCCACCTGATGGTAAGTGGTTGCTGTGGCCCATAGACATTTACATCTATCCTCGATTACGAATCGAAATGCAGATGTGTTGTCACCCGTGAGGATTAAGCTGGAATGCCTCGTTTCCAGTAAAAAGGGTCTCCGGTTCTGTAGAGAAGCGGACGGAGAACTCACCATACGAAACTTTTTTCTATGGTGAAAATTCATATGGTGAGCGTAGAGAACCGGAAAACTTTTTTACTGGAAACGAGGCATTCCATAGTAGTCCGCACGGGTTACAATGTATCTGCATTTAGATTCTTAATCGAGAATAAATTAAAATGTTTATGGGCCTCGGCATCTACCTACCATCAGGTGGACTGTATGCTCGTTTGCCACCTTAATACTATATAAAAAAACCTACCAAATCCTCCCTGGATTTGTCTTTATAACCTGTAAACCTAGTAAACTGGAAAGCCCGGGAGGTCCATGTACAGCGGTGGTGCCGTGCCTGTAACGAACTGGTTCGAAACTCTCTTAAAAATGTGAGTAGGCATGTGCCTAGCAGTGGGACGCATATTAGCTGCAACTCAACTTTTACACGAGTACTATTATCTTTGTTTTGAAAGAGCTGTGGTAGCTGGAGCTTAGAGCTCGCTCTAAATTTCATAGTACGCGAGCAACCTGGGTTCGATCCCCGCTGGCACCGATGAAATTCTTAATTGCAGTTTTAAGTGCAGATTTAACACGTCCTCGGCGGTGAAGGAAAACGTCGTGAGTAAACCTGTATGTATAGGAAATAAAAAATATTTCAAGTGATGTGAAGTCTGCCAACTTCTTCTCTCTGACACTTCCAATGACAATGTATTCCTCTATAGATACTTCCTTTCACTTCACACTACACGAAACCCAGTAGTGATTCGTATATAGGCTGTAACTTTAACTTTTTTACTTTATCTTTGTTTTGCGGCTTTACTGGATGCTTTACTAATGTCTTAATGTTAGGTGCATTAATATAATTTATTATGTTTTATTATTTGTCTCTCGTTGTTCTGGGACTTGTTGGTCCCATGGTAATGTGGGACTTATAACATAAAAGAATGTGCCGACTTTGTTGTTAATTACCTATTATGTTGTAATGAGCGACTAATGGGATATTGGGTTTGTGATTGTGTAGGCGATGGGCTACCCAACAATCACTTTTTACAATATTTCATTCAAACCCATGTTTTTGGTTAAACTTCGTCGGAGTAGCTCGCTGCTCCTTTACTTTGTATTCTGCCTAACCCTTTTTGGATTACAGGCGTGATGATATGTATGTATTATGTTTTATAAATCGTTTCCTTATTATACTCGAAACTAGGTAATCATCATTAGAAATAAGAAACAGAAACACAAACTTTTTTATTCAATATCCTTATCTTTATATATAAAAATTACGTGTCACATTGTTTGTCCGCGCCTAAACTTCTAAACTACTGAACTGATTTCAACGACATTTTGTATACATGTAAATGTGTATTCCTTGCTACAACTTAAGAGAAAGGATACTTTTAATCCCGATAAGTGACCCTCAGTGTTTTTATAGCGAAATTAAGGATTATTTAAAGGACCAAGGGTCGTCGGAAAGGACAGAATAAAGTCTGCCTGGTCAACTATTAGATTGTAAATAATACTTATTGGAAGTCATCCTTTTGTTTAATTTATCACTGGTTCGGAAAAAAATCCTCTGACCTGGGAAAAATCAGCATTTTTTGCTGATTTTTCCCAGGACGATTTTTTTCCCAGCGTTAAATAAAAAAAAAAACATCTTACAATCATTTAAGTTATACAATTAACAACACAAAACAAATAAGCAACAGACTTTAAGGAATTTCATTGATAACTTGCACTAAATCAAACGCACTTGTTATTTCTAAATCCAATTGCAATTCATACCTCGTGTGCAATTCCTCAATCGAGCATCAATGGCGTGTATTTCGGGAGCCCACGTCCGCGGTAATCGATCCATCATGCTCCAAAACCTCAACTATTTCGAGTGCCGAGAACTGTTCTGTTGTTTTTTGACGTGGGTTTATTTTTAGTCTGTGCGAAAACAATATTTATAGTCTGTTATAGCATTTCATAAATTCCATTTGAGTGTTACTAAACGTGGTAAAGCCATGCTGCAGCTGTATTATGGTTGTAACACGAATGTGTCAGCTTGACCGTGGGAGGACCACGCTCTCACAGAATACCAGCGTAAAATAGCAGCTCAATGCTAATGTGTTTCGTTCGTATGGTGAGTGTTCTCTATCACAGTCCACCTGATGGTAAGTGGTTGCTGTGGCCCATAGACATCTACATTTATCCTACATTACAATTTAAAATGCAGATGCGTTGTCGTCCGTGAGGAATAAGATATCAGTAAAAAAAGCGGCCAAGTGCAAGTCGGACTCGCCCATGAAGGGTTCCGTAGCAGCAAGTAACATAATTTACGATTTATGACGTATTAAAAAAAACTACTTACTAGATCTCGTCCAAACCAATTTTCGGTGGAAGTTTACATGGTAATGTACATCATATATTTTTTTTGTTTTATCATTCTCTTATTTTAGAAGTTAAAGGGGGACACACATTTTACCACTTTGGAAGTGTCTCTCGCGCAAACTATTCAGTTTAAAAAGAAATTATATAAGAAACCTCACCTTACCAAGTTTCAACAGCATAGTTCTTATAGTTTCGGAAAAAAGTGGCTGTGACATACGGTCGGACAGACAGACACACAGACAGACATGACGAATCCATAAGGGTTCCGTTTTTTGCCAATTGGCTACGGAACCCTAATAAAGGGTCTCCGGTTCTCTACACTCACCATACGAAACACAGCTTCATTAAACCTTAAATTCATGCCATATAAAGCTGCAGAGTGGCTCTACTTTGTAAAAAAAGATAAAAGTCATTTAATAGATAAAATGCAACATAAATTATTTAAAAAATGCAGTCGTAGGAGTAAAATAGTAATATTGTTTAACCTAACCGTTTATGTATTACATTTATTTTCAAAGCAAGCTCAGCATTATCTAAGATTTAAAGATATAAATTTTTAAGGAAAAAGAGAATGACAGTAGTTAAATTAAATGTCAAGTGGTCCGCAAATAAAACTTAACGATCGTAAATAAAAATTTTCTTCAATCCCTTATCAGATGACTTCATGGCATGTTATGTTTACACCAATACCCTGTGAGCGAGTCTTAAGTGACTTTAATTATTTGTCTGGAGAAGTAATTGATTCATGAACGTAAATTCCCTGTCGCAAATAATTTATTGGGGACAGCAACACATGGTATCGATTGAGAGGATACAATTTCGCAGTGATATATTGGGAAATAACATTTCCCAATATTTTATCACTGCGAGTATCCAAATTTTAAACTTAAGTTGATATATGTAAATAATGAATAAATAAAAAAAACTGCAACAAATAATACCATTATTGCAGTTTTAGAAAATATGAGTAAATAAAGGCTTCTACTTTTATTTGAAATTATCCCAAATTGTTTGTGATTTATGGGCAACAACTACGCGTACGCGCGCTCCTCTGTGTGCGATTCAATTCACAACGTTTTTGCCACATGAACTAAAGAAATACGGTTTCTTTACTCATGTGGTTTTGCTGACCGATCGACCCTTACGAATGTGTGCGTGCGTAGCAAAATAGATATTTATGAATGACAATCAGTTAAAATAACGCATTAACACGCGTTTTGAATTTAAAAGATAAAAAGGACAGAATGTTTGAAATTAGTTCAAATCTGCCAAGACGAGCAAAAAAGCGGCACGGCCGTACCATCCTTTTCTCGAAGCAGTTCAGGCCATTTTCGAAACCCTGTAACTTCGTTGTGGATAAAACTAGAAGCCTGAATTTTTCCATTAATCAAGTAGACATTGTATAAGCTTAGTATATTTCAAATTTCATTAAATTTGAACCAGTAGTTTAAGAATTATAACTAGTCAAAATTTCTTAATTTTGTCACTCACTGACTGACTTGAGATATACAGAGATACATTGTGTTTTCATGCGATGGCCAAGTCAATCAATTTATCTATACAAATAAATAAAATTGAAGTGTCTGTTTGTAATGACAAAATTCCAGCTTTTTACTAAATGCATATGACAGTATATACGGTACTAATAACAAAAATACAATTTTTAAAGTTTTTGTCTGTCGGTCTGTTTGTTCCGGCTAATCTCCGATACGGCTAGATCGATTTTAACGGGATTTTCATTGGCAGATAGCTGATGTCACAAGAAGTAACTTAAGCTACTTTTATTTTAGAAAAAGAATTAGGGTTCCGCGTAAAAAAATTAAAACCCCAAATAACACGCGGGCGAAGTCGCGAGGAACAGCTAGTTTAAAATATAAAAGATTTTTAGTATTGATGTGGTCACTATAAGAAGTTGTTAGGTTAGCTAATTACGTAATAACTTAAGACAGAAGGACCCTTAAGTAGGGACTGAATAAATTAACCGACTTGATATTACATGGATCTCACAAATTTTTACGGTAGAAGAACTGAGTTGCGAAACTTGGTTTTTTTTACAAGTTATGTTTTTGATGGCATTATTTTTACGCGGATCTTAGTTAATCAATTTTGACAACTTTAAAAGTTATTAAGTTACTTGATAGTGTGGTACACATTATTGTCGCCATATCAGTAACAATAGCAATACGCGTGTGCAAAGGTTCTCGATGGCCATTTCTTCCATTTTCGTTGATTGCGTCGCACACTCTTCTGTTAAGTACTGCTTGCAACCTTTCCATGGCACGTGACGTCATGACGCTATTTGCAAACCTGCGGCCTGGGTTATAAATAATTTCCTCATAGACGTTTGACCATATGCAATTTATTCTTAATATAACTAGACTGGAACAATTTTTTTTCTTTTAAAAAACCTTACCCCCACAATAGGATTTTCTCCTGTGTCAAGGAGGCAGTTTACAAACATAAATTGCAGGAGGACATACATCCAGACCCGGAATAATTATTTGTAAGCCATACAAATACTTGTTCCGTGCGGGATTCGAACCCGCGGCCCCAAGCGTAACAACTCATTGCCAAGCCACTGCGGCACGGAGCGTCAATTATTTGAAACCATAAAAATATATATCCGATGCCGGAATCCGTTTTCGCGGCGCTACGTCCGAAAGCTGATGACGATGTCGTCTTTGCCTTACGACAACTTTTGATCACCGGTCATGACATTTTGTAGTGCCAACGAGTTGTTAGCATATACATACTATAGGTACTAATCCATACGAACCAACCAACGTCCAATAGCGCTTATAAAACTTATTCATTTATTCATTACAGCCTATGAAATGTTGTAGGCCTTTTTTTTCCTTTTATAGGAGAGGGGACAAACGAGCATGCGGATCACCTATGTGACTACCGCCGCCCATGAACAACTGCAACACCAGGGGAATTGCAGATGCGTTGCCGGCCTTTTAAAAATGAGTAGGCTCTTTTCTTGAAGTTCCCTATGTCGTATCGGTCCGGAAAAATCGCTGGAGATAATCGATTCCACAGGGAAGTAGTGCCAGGAAGAAAACATCTTCTAAATCGCACAGTGGTGGACCGCCAATCATCCAGATGGTATGGATGGTATCGCGAGTTTTGTCGCGATGTGCAATGGTGAAATTGAGCGGCTGGAATTAGTCCGAACAATTCCTCAGAGCACTCCCCGTGGTGCACGCGATAAAATACGCAAAAAGATGCAACATCTCTACGCAGTGCTAGTGAGATTGAATTCATAGATTGCCTCATAGGAATTTCTGTTTCAAAGACTGCCTAATTATTTGCCTTAGTTAGTTGCTTTAGCAAATGAAGTTTTTTTATTATATCGTGCAGGATAATACTGCCGCTCATTTACTGATTCAGCTTTCCTCTGTCGCCCCTTACCATACCCGCGGAATGATATGACGTAATGTATACTCTTACGTCACCAATTCACGACATATGATATTTAATACCAATAATAAGTGACAATAAAACGAGTTATCTCCTTACATTCAGAACTAAAAAATAGTTATTTTTAATAAAATAAAAGTGAGAAACGAGCACACAGTCCATCTGACGATAAGTGGATACTGTGGCCCATAGACTACATTTATCTTCGATTAAGAATCAAAATGCAGATCCGTTTTCAACCCATAAGGACTAAGATGAAATGCCTCCTATCCGATAAAAAGGGTCTTCGGTTCTCTACAGTCACCTTACGAAACACAGCAACATTAAGCTGCTATTTTACACAGGTATTATGTGAGAGCGTGGTCCTACCCCGGTTGAGTCGACCCATTAGTTCTACGACCATAATACGAGTAGCTGTAGCATTTAAACGTGTACTTTTTCTACGCGGTAGAGACATACCGCGTAGAAAAAGTACACGTTTAAATAATATTTTTGCTTTTGACTGCAGGTGGAATTCGAATTTCTTTTTAAGATTTTTAATTTTAAGATCACTAAATAGTTAGAATAACTCTCTCTAGAGATAGTCAGTCGTTTCGATAAATTAATATATGCGTCAATTAGATCGACACTATAAAAAGAAAGACAACGGGTGTGTTCCGATATACACTGTGACCAATGTAAGGTGTGACATCAATTCAGTATACTGTGAAGCCGTTCCTTTTTAGTTTGCTATACTAGATACTGTTTAAAACTGTCATCTTCATTTTTTGACACTGTTTTCAAATAAAAATATTTATCATGTACACGTGTTCAACAAAAAAAAAATATTTGAATATTGTTGCTTTCAAAACTTAATGTCCGCGTTATTTGAATAACAATATTATTTAGTAATAATAATAATCATTCGTGAAGCTGTTAAATCTCAAGGCGCTATTGTTTTTTGATCACGTAATCAAAGTTCTGATAGTACCTTACCACGAAAACGCCAGTGCTCACAGTATAAAAATGGCGGCGATTTATGACGTCATATATTTCCCTAAGGTACTGCGTCAGTATACTGGCAGTCCATAATGTTAAATGAATGTTTCACCATTGAGAGAGCAGAGCTCGCAGTGTTTATCGGAACACACCCAATATCGATCACTTAGAATTTCAATAAACAACAATTTATGCCGTAAGGACTGAACCCACTATTGCCGCCTTTTATTGGGCGTTCCATATTCAAAATATATAAATCGATTGGTATGACATTAAAAAAAAATAATGATTATTGCGTCTTCAGAATTGGGAATTGTACTGTTTGTGATATATCGTTGTGCTAATAATTTGTATGGCTATTAGAACAGTTTATTATTGCACTTGTAATGTAGATCTCCCCTTTCAAAATCTCAAACTATTTCTCGCATTCCCACACATATCGTTTATATTGCAATATCGTGTCAATGGGGCACTTTTGCTACTTGATAGGAAATGCGGCCGCCGTGGACTTACAATACGCACGCGGTGTCAGCCGACACCTAATTAGTTATTTTATTTAATTTAATTTGTAAAGTAAATTTGGTTTTTTTTTGTGGCCTCCGCCGGCGACATTCATAATTCACTTCTTTAAAGTAGTCGTAATTTTAATTGTCTTTTAAACGATGGCAGTCACTAATCTAAAGTACTTGGTAGAGGTTAGTGACATTCTTATAAACACTGGCCGTTGGCTTAATATGGTCGATGATGATTTTAAACGTTTGTTTACCATAAGTCTGTCAATTACATCTTTCAATAATATATCAATTAATTTAAAAGTACCCACTCATATCAATTACGTAAGGAAGTAAGTACATTACATTGTTTGATAAGTAATATATCATATAATGTATACAATAGGCCTAGTTATTTTTTGAAAATATAATCTACTATTCATAATAAATTTATCAAAATGATTTCGAAGGTCAATATGAAGTGATTTTCGGATAGAACTTTTTATTTAATTGGAATTTTTAAATAGGCAACCTCAAAGATAGTTCCATTTAAAGAAAAAAATTCTAACCCTAAAGGTGGAAAATATGGGATAAAAATGTTAATATTACTACCTATTCTGGCGACGTTCTATTTTTTGGTGATCTCATAAGGGTGATAAATGAGCACACACTACCTGATGGCAAGTGGTTACTGTGGCCCATAGATATGTAGATAGTATAATACATCTACCGAACACAGATCTATCTTCGGTATAACATGTAGATCTAACTTCTATTACGAATTAAAATGCAGACCCCTGAAGACAAAATGGAACTATTTTACACTGGTATTCTGTGAGAGCGTGGTACTTTCCCATTTGAGCCGCCCTATTCGTGCTTCGACTATACTACTAATATAGCTGCATCAAGGCTCTACCACTTAATTTTTTTTTTACTATTACTATAATATATGTACTTAAACTCAAAAGGGTTATATCTAATACTACATTTTACAAATAAATAAAATTGAAGTGTCTGTTTGTAATATAAAAATAACAGCTTTTTACTAAATGCATATTAAAGTAAATACGTTACTTACAACAAAAACATAATTTTTAAAATGTTTGTCTGTCTGTTTGTTCCGGCTAATCTTCGAAATAGTTGGACCCATTTTGACGGGACTTTCACTGGCAGATAGCTGATGTTATAAGCAGTAACCTAGTCTACTTTTAATTTAGAAAAAAAATGGGTTCCGTGCAAAAAAACTAAAACCCTAAATTACACGCGGGTGAAGTCGCGAGTAACAGCTAGTGAAATATAAAAAGGTAAAAACCGACTTCAATGAACGAAAAGATTCAAATAATTTTTGCATCATAGGTTCTGAATTTGGCTTTAATTCTTCCATACTCTGTCTAAACACCGACATCAGAAGCTATTAGATAATGTGGAAATTATTTCGTTCTTTTTGGTTCTTTGAAATTAGTATTATTTTTAAGCTATCTTTTCATTCTTGTTACATAGTCGTGGGTTTGCGTAGAGGTAAAGAAATTAAGCACTTGCTTTAAAATATTATAGTGAGCGAATAAACGAGTTGGTCGTTACGTCAATGAAATTTATTATACTCTGTACAACACAGCTTGATCTTTTTGACAGATGTCAAATTTGCGATCGACATAACTTTGCAATGACAAATTATTTTTTTTTTAAAATAGACACACAACACCAAAGTATTAAAGATTCAAGCATTTACCGAAAATCTTAGTGGTTGTTATTGCTTCAAAGTAAGATTTAATTTAAAAAAATAAAAACAATGGACGCTAGTGCAATGTTACATCGGTCGGTCGGATGGGACTCAAATAACAGGTAGTAACTGTTATAAATATCGGTTACAAAGAAGCCTTAATTAAAATTATTTTAATCGATTTAGCAACAACGACTCCGACGATGAAAATCTTTGTTGTGCTTCTCTTTCCGAATAAAAACCATGATTTAAAGATAAAATTTTATTTTATTTTTCAACCTTGATTTTAACTCAATATTATATGAATAATATAAAACCCGTCGTCGCTTACCTAACCAACGTTTTTAGAAATCTAGTGCAATAAAGTTGAATGATGAATGAATGAATTTATTTTGAATAGTTTAAAACATACATACAGTCACACCATCACATCACAGTTACAAGTACCTATGTAAAAACGTAATTTTTTGCAATACTAGATATTTTCTGTTTCCCATCACTAGACCCATCTATGTTGTCAAGCTATGTTGTACAGGGTATAGTTGCAATTTTAAGTTCTGATTTGACATCTTTATGTCTCTAATTAAAAACATTTCGAGGATGGGGTGTAGTCCGCCAACACGTAATTATTTAATCTTGTATCCTTAGTATTTTTTTATAGGATAAGGGTGACAAACGAGCACACAGTCCATCTGATGGCAAGTGGTTGCTGTGGCCCATAGACATCTACTACAAATCAAAATATCCTCTATTACAAATCAAAATGTAGATGCGTTGTCACCCGTGAGGACTAAGATGGAATGCCTCATTTCCAGTAAAAAGGGCCTCCGGCCACCTGCACCCACCAAGCGAAACGCTGAGGTAAACCTCTACTTCACGCTGATTTTCTGTGAGGGCGTGGTACCACCCCGGTTCGAGCCGGCCCATTCGTGCGACAGCAAAAGCTGCCGCGTGGCTCTACCACTGTTTGAAGTTGTTTTGAGTATATAAGATCATTAAAAAAAGAAATCTAGCAGCACTATTAACACTACTAATATTACCGTTTACCACTCCAGTTAAGTTTAAAATGCTTGTGGTAAGAGTGGTCCACGACAGTAGTCGTTAAGCAGATCCGAACCCAAATATTTTTTAGTTTCGTATTCCGTACCTAGGGCTGCCAACCCTAATCAATAATTTAGTATCCTACTATGTTAGGGTTCCGTAATTATTCCTAATACCATAATTTTACAAGAAGGTGAAGTTACTATATTTCATAAAGTCTGATTGTAGCGTGAGACTTATAGAGGTATACTTCAAATTAATATTTTATTTTCAAAGGAATATGCTTAATATTTCTTTGAAAATAAAATATTAATTTGAAGTAAACCACTTGTTCATGTTTTTATTTTTTGCCATTTATTATATTTTTATTCTCATACTCAAAACAAAATACTCAACTAAGTAATGGAAAAACAGAAATACATATGATTCAAATACTTGAGATCGTTTCGCTCTTCTTATTAACCTCAATTATTTCACGGATTTCTCTTATTGAAATGCTGTGACGACTCATAAAGTTAAATGTTAATATTGACTTTTTTAACAAATACCTACAGTTTAAATTAATACGCGCAAATATTCAAACGCTACTCAATTTTTAGACGTCGTTAAATATCGTGCTGTCTCTTTCACTTTAAGTCAAAGTGACTGTGACACCATGAGATTTAACAGCGTCTTAAAATTAAGTAGATTTTGAGTATTTATTTATTAGTCCGCCTATTGGTAAGTGGATGTCGAGGCCCATAGGCACTTACTAGTACATCTATCTTTGATTAAGAATCAAAATGAAGATAATATGTTACCATCCTTGGGGACTTACGTTTTTTTTTTTATAGAAAAAGTGTGACGAACGAGCACACAGTCCACTTGCTTGCAAGTGGATGCTACGGCCCATATACATCTACGTAGGCGGTCCCATAATCAATTGGCCTAACTATGAACCAATGAAGGAAATGAAACGAAACCAATTTTATTTTTCAATATAATCACCATGAATACTAACACACTTCTGACATCTGTGAATCAACATCTCTAAACCTTTATAAAAATAATCACATTTTTTATCCTCAAAATGACTGAAGACGGCCGCCTGCAACTCTTCATCGCTTGAAAATTTTCTTCCTCTTAAGTCCCGCTTTAAATTTGGAAATAAATAATAGTCGGACAGGGCCATGTCTGGACTGTAAGGTGGATGTTGAACTTCTGTGAACCCGCATTGACGAACTGCATCCTTCGAAACACCAGCGGTATGAACAGGGGCGTTGTCATGGAGCAACAGGACACCTTTAGACAGCTTGCCTCTTCGTTTTTCCTTTATCTTGTCTCGTAATTTATATATTAAAGAAGCATAATATTCGCCGTTCACGACTGTATTACGTTCTTTAAAATCCACCATCAAAATGCCTTGAAAATCCCAAAATATTGTGCACATCAGTTTTTTAGTCGATTGTTGCACCTTTGCCTTTCTAGGGGGCTTTTCACCCTTATAACGCCATTCCATTGACTCGCGCTTGCTTTGTGGATCATAATACAAGATCATAGTTTCATCACTACACAGTCACTAGCCGCTCGATCACAGTCTTTGGATTTTCGCCACAAAGATCCAAAAACTCCGAAGCGCAGCGCACTCTTTCCTGTCTCTGTACCGCTGAAAGAAGTTTCGGTACCCATCTTGCACTCACTTTTTTCATGTGAAGATGTTCATGGATCGCGCGATGAACGGTACTCTTAGAGAGCCCAAGCCTTGCTGCAATTTCTCTAATCTTCAAACGGCGGTCATTCAGAACCTCCTCTTCGATAAGAGCAATCGTTTCAGGAGTGAGCACTTCCACAGGTCGACCATCGTGGCCAAAGTCTTCGACGGTTTCTCTCCCGAGGCGAAACTCTTTCACCCAATTTTTCACTGTGCTATAGGAGGGGGCAGACTCCTTATACACGCCATCCAATCGTTCTTTTATTTGGGCAGGGGAAAAACCTTCTTTAAACAGAAACTTTATGACACTTCGATACTCAGTTTTCGACATTTTGAAAAAATACGCGACTCTCGTTATTCAAATGCCTGTTAAACTAAGACTAAGCATTTCATGTCGATGCATGTTTCTTATATTAAGTGCACGATAAACGTACTATTTAATGCAACACAACATGTAGCGACATGTCGCGTTGAACTATATCAGGCCAGTTCATTATGGGACCGCCTGGTACATTTATCCTCAATTAAGAATCAAAATGCACCTGTGTCACCCCTGAGGACTGAGATGGAATGCCTCGTTTCCAGTAAATCCGGACTGCGAAAGAATTGTTACCAGTAAAAAGGTTGTCCTGTTTTCTTTTTAAAGTATTTTATATAAATCACCCTTCAGTTAAATTGTTTGTCAGTATTTTATTTCGGAGAAACAGCCGTCGTTTAATCGCCAAAGACTCATTCATCTATCAGCAGGCATCAAAAGAGGTAGGGTTTTCTCCTTACCAAATTTATTAAATTGAAAAAATTGTCTTTAAAAAATTCATGCGTCATTAAACGATTACGAGCCTTAATATGTGTACGTGATGTCACATGGTGAGGGCGTAATAAAATTCATCAACACATTTCGTCAGATAAATATGGAAAATGTCGTCACGTAGTTACTCGACTCTACGTAGACAGTAATTCATTCTTGGGGCGATGATGACGTTTACAACAAAATTCCAGAAAATATACAAAATAAATACTATTGGTAAATCCAATTGTGCATGACTTAAGCGCATAAAAAAATTACGTAAAACATGAGTATACTTAATTTTTTTAAGTAGTTTAAATACACACAAGTTTTCACTTATAACGACATAAAGATTTCAGAAAATACTTCCAATTTTCTGAAATCTTTATGTCAAACTTCAATTAAAAAAAAGTTTGGAAAATCCAAAAGTGCACGACTCACAATGTCCAATGATAGCGAAAAGATTTAAAAAAAATGTCAATGAGTTCCAGGAGCAGTCAACAAAGTACACCTTGAAGTCAGTCCGTCAAGTCCGGAGGTAAGGTCTATTCTATATATCTTGTAGTGTTATGCTACTCACGTATCATTTTACATTATTTTAAATTCATTTTTCCATTCTGTTTCGATTTTCTGCATTCACCTCAAAACTGGATATTTTACATCACCTTTATTTCCATAGGATCCTGTAACGATTTTAAACCATAAGAACACAATAACAAATCATTTCTACTTCGTATTTTCACATTATCAGCACTTTTAAATTGGTGTCAATGGAGTCTACCTTTTTTCGATCTTTTAGCTAGTTTTCCGTAACTCTACAATCTTGGACTTTGTGTGGGCAGTTGCGCTACCTTTTTTCCTATATCAATAATATCTCATTTTCCACTTAAATCTTATAGTTTTCTTATTATAATCCTAAAACAAAAATTTGACATGTTTTGTCTTTCTTATTTATATCGTTTCCATGGTAATTATATTCAAATTTGCTACCGATCTGTTATTCCTATTTCGATAATTTCACATAAATCCTCTTTTCTTTTGACCATTTACAAAAAATTTGCGTATAATTTAAATAATTTTTCCGTTCTCTCTAGAAAGGTATAAAAGCCGAACAATCGGTGAAGAAAGGCAGTCTCGCTTCAGTTCGCGAATTGGAAGTATCTCCTAAAGGCCTTATCCCGGGGCCGCACTGCCCCGGGATCCTGCAAGCCTCCACCTACACGTGAAGTCTTCGGCGAAGCCTTCTTCAAACGCGGAGCCGCACCACTCCGGATTCCTACAAGCCTCCATCTACCTCGGAAGTCGCTTCGAGACTACTACAAGCGCGGGGGCCACACTACTCCGGGCGCTACGACTACTTACTCCAGGCGCCGAGTGCACCTACCGCCGGCGCTACCTTTGGGCGCTGCAACTGCTGGCTTTAAGCGTTGAGCGCACCTACTCCAGGCGCTACGTGCGCCGGCTCCGGACGCTGCGTGTGCTGGCTCCAGGCGTTGCGTGCCGTCGCTACTAAGAAACTTACCTCTACAAGCGCAACCGGCGTGTGCTGGCTTCAGGCGCTGCGTGTCGTCGCTGCTAAGAAACCTACCTCTACAATCGCAGCGTGTGTCGCTTCGACTTTTAGGCCCCACTACATCTCTTTATTCCCCTATTCTCCTACCTTTATATTTTTTTTTGTAATCTAATTGTACTCTCACTCCATTCATCATCATCCTCATTTCATTTTTTTTTATAAAATTGTAAATACCTTTTATAAATTTAAATATATTGTTTTCTGGCTCTACTTTTGTTGTTTTGTTGTACTTAACTTGGTAAATAAAATAATGACTTTCAATAAGTATTATGTAATAATCCATATTGAATAAAAATCATTCTATTCTATTCTATTCTTAGGTTAGGTTCTATTTTTTTTTTATTGTCGCTTCACGACATTTGGCGCCCAACGTAAAAGTCCTCTTTCTCTCTTAATTCTTCACCTTTACTGCGCCTTGTCCATTCCCTTTTGATTTAATTGCTCTCCCTTTCGTTCTTAACTCATTATTCATCATTCATTTATTCATCCTTTTCATACCTTCCAAATTCTAAAACAACACTTCATCTAGTGTTTCAACTTATCTGGATTGTATTTAGACCTACATTTAACACTTACATTCATCACTTTAATATTTTTACTGTAGATAATCTTCCAAATTCTAAAACAACACTTCATCTAGTGTTTCAACGTATCTGGATTATATTTAGACCTACATTTAACACTACACTTACATTCATCACTTCAATATTTTTATTGTAGATAACCTTCCAAATTCTAAAACAACACTTCATCTAGTGTTTCAACTTATCTCGATTATATTTAGACCTACATTTCACACAACACTTACATTCATCACTTTAATGTTTTTATTCTAGGTAACTTAAAGAGGTATAACTTTTCAATTAAATCTTTATTTCTTAAACTTAACTTTGAACTTTACACTTTATATAAAATTGTTTTTCAAAGCTGAAGCGAGACGATTCATAACTTTTCTAAGCATTTACTAACTGTTAATTTGTATATATGTATAAATATCTAAACATTTATTAACTGCTAATTTGTATATATGTATAAATATCACATTTAATTTGTATATATGTATAAATATCACCATCATTTTCACCTTGTTATTATTTCTTTTAATTTGTTTGTTTGTTTGGTAGGTTAATCTTCACTTCTTATTATTTCAGACACATCTCGCTAGTGATGTTGCTGATCTCTGGCTTTGAGCCCTACCGCTCTGGCCGTTCTTAATCTTTACTTAAGTCATAGCGACTAAAGCTTGCTTAAGATTGATTTCTTTATCTTTATCTTCACTTGGGAGCGGCTGACTACTCCCTTAATAATTTTTTTATCTTCACGCAGGAGCGGATGACAACTCCTTAAATAAGCCTGAATGTCCTTTCGAAAACACACTTTTAAGAGTGGTGTTTCTTCGACTAATTTATTTTTTTTTTCCACGCAGGAGCGGATGACTACTCCTTAAATAAGCCTTAATGTCGTTTCGAAAACACACTTTTAGAGTGGTAGTCATTGAATGTGAACTCCACCCTTACCTGAATGGCAGATGATGAATGTAAGAGATGGTATATCTGATTTTGCCTGGTGATGTCTGTTTCTGCAAAGCTGTGTTTTTATGGTTTATTTTAGAATGTATATATCAAAATTTTTGCTAAGTCAAAAATTTTCCAGGGTCGGGGGGAAAATGTAGTGTTATGCTACTCATGTATCATTTTACATTATTTTAAATTCATTTTTCCATTCTGTTTCGATTTTCTGCATTCACCTCAAAACTGGATATTTTACATCACCTTTATTTCCATAGGATCCTGTAACGATTTTAAACCATAAGAACACAATAACAAATCATTTCTACTTCGTATTTTCACATTATCAGCACTTTTAAATTGGTGTCAATGGAGTCTACCTTTTTTCGATCTTTTAGCTAGTTTTCCGTAACTCTACAATCTTGGACTTTGTGTGGGCAGTTGCGCTACCTTTTTTCCTATATCAATAATATCTCATTTTCCACTTAAATCTTATAGTTTTCTTATTATAATCCTAAAACAAAAATTTGACATGTTTTGTCTTTCTTATTTATATCGTTTCCATGGTAATTATATTCAAATTTGCTACCGATCTGTTATTCCTATTTCGATAATTTCACATAAATCCTCTTTTCTTTTGACCATTTACAAAAAATTTGCGTATAATTTAAATAATTTTTCCGTTCTCTCTAGAAAGGTATAAAAGCCGAACAATCGGTGAAGAAAGGCAGTCTCGCTTCAGTTCGCGAATTGGAAGTATCTCCTAAAGGCCTTATCCCGGGGCCGCACTGCCCCGGGATCCTGCAAGCCTCCACCTACACGTGAAGTCTTCGGCGAAGCCTTCTTCAAACGCGGAGCCGCACCACTCCGGATTCCTACAAGCCTCCATCTACCTCGGAAGTCGCTTCGAGACTACTACAAGCGCGGGGGCCACACTACTCCGGGCGCTACGACTACTTACTCCAGGCGCCGAGTGCACCTACCGCCGGCGCTACCTTTGGGCGCTGCAACTGCTGGCTCTAAGCGTTGAGCGCACCTACTCCAGGCGCTACGTGCGCCGGCTCCGGACGCTGCGTGTGCTGGCTCCAGGCGTTGCGTGCCGTCGCTACTAAGTAACTTACCTCTACAAGCGCAACCGGCGTGTGCTGGCTTCAGGCGCTGCGTGTCGTCGCTGCTAAGAAACCTACCTCTACAATCGCAACGTGTGTCGCTTCGACTTTTAGGCCCCACTACATCTCTTTATTCCCCTATTCTCCTACCTTTATATTTTTTTTTGTAATCTAATTGTACTCTCACTCCATTCATCATCATCCTCATTTAATTTTTTTTTATAAAATTGTAAATACCTTTTATAAATTTAAATATATTGTTTTCTGGCTCTACTTTTGTTGTTTTGTTGTACTTAGGTTAGGTTCTATTTTTTTTTATTGTCGCTTCACGACAATCTATTATATTCTATAACTAACAAAACGAGACTAAACTCGTCATATCTAGTTCTGCTCGTCGAAGGTCGAGGGGTTACAGTAACAGTCATCAAAGTACACTTCCAAGCCACTTTATGAAGTTCGAAGGTAAGTTCTCATCATAACTAACAAAACGAACCCAAACTCAGCACATCTAGTTCTCCCCATCGATGACTTCCAGTAGCCGTCATCAAAGTACACTTTCAAGTCACTCTATCCAGTCCGGAGGTAAGAAAGGTCTCATCATAACTAACAAACCGAACCCAAACTCGGTACATCTAGTTCTCCCCGTCGATGAGTTCCAGTAGCAGTCATCAAAGTACACTTTCAAGTCACTCTATCAAGTCCGGAGGTAAAGTCTCATCATAAATAATAAAACGAAGCCAAACTCGGCACATCTACTTCTCCTCGTCGACGAGTTCCAGTAGCAGTCATCAAAGTATACTTTCAAGTTACTCTATCAAATCCGGAGGTAAGGTCTCATCATAACTAACAAAACGAGCCCAAACTCGGCACATCTAGTTCTCCTGGTCGAGGAGTTCCAGTAGCAGTAATCAAAGTACACTTTGAAGTCACTCCATCAATTCCGGAGGTAAGGTTTCATCATAACTATCAAATCGAGCTCAAACTCGGCACATCTAGTTCTCCCTGTCGAGGAGTTAAAAATGTTGCATTAAAAAAATATAAAATTTTCTTTTAAATGTGCTGTGAGACCTCGCTTCTTGCTAAATTTCATGATTCTATGTAGATACTTAGAAGCTTAAATGTTTTACACCTCCAAGAAACCGTAAACTTAGTATTTGATACTTAATTTGCAGTAATTAACTACCGTAACTTCTCCATTTCTTAGAAAAAGGACCTTGACAAACGCAGATAGATTGATCCACAACAAAGTGACTCTATAAATATTCCTTTTGTTGTAATTGTTTTTTGAAAGGAATCCTTAAAAAAGAAACCTGAATAAAATTAGAGATTTTTTAAACACCATCTATAAAAGTTTATTGACCTTTTTAATTTTAATACACGCATATGGAAACGTAAATCACTCTTTATTAGCATATATGTGACCACGCAATAAACACTTCAATATAGATGAGAAAAAATAATTCCTGGAACACATTACGTGTTCCGTGCAATCGACACTGTCGATCTATTAGAATGCACATGCCACTTAACGATTCATCTAAAAGCCATTTAGACAATAATGGAGCCCATCATTTAAAAAATATGTAAACATCAGAGCTAATGTTGCCATGTGCCAATCCAGATGATGTTGCCAAGGAAACTCGTGATGAAATTCCTACAATAAATTTTTGAAGACAGTTGAACTACCAGTAAGATGGAATTAATAACTTCAATATAAAATGAGAACATCATCATGTAGTCGAAGTCAATATTTTTTTTTATAGAAATAGAGTGACAAATTAGCACACAGTCCACCTGAAGGTAAGTGGTTGCTATGACCCATAGACATTTACATCTATCCTCGTATGCGAGTCAATATGCAGATGCGCTGACAACCTTGAGGACTAAGATGGAATGCCTCTTTTCCAGTAAAAAGGGTCTCCGGTTCTCTACACTCATCATACGAAACACAGTAGCATTAAGATGCTATTTTACGCTGGTATTCTGTGAGAGCGTGGTCCTTCCCCGGTTGAGCCAACCCATTCGTGCTACAACTATATTATAAATATAGCTGCATCTTGGCTCTAACACGTACAAAAAATTATATTATTAAATACGCATTATTCAGGATGACTCAAAAAGTACTAGTCAGATCTTGGTCAAATTTATATGGAACCATATGAGAAGCACCGCCTCTCAAATAAAAAAAGAATCATTAAATTCGGTTCATCGAAAGAAAAGTTCTGAGGTAAGACACAAAAAATATAGTTGAATTGAGTACCTACTCCTTTTTTGAAGTCGGTTAAAATCCATTGCTGAACATAGAACTCGCCCATAGATTATTTAAAATGGGGGACCAGTGTTATCCATAGTTGCCATTCGGCCGGGAGGTTGGGAACACACACACACACACACACACACACACACAACAATAACTGTACACACTATTCGCAATATATTTTATTTAATCTACCCTTCTACCAATAGTAGTGCCTGAACTGCTGCGTTTCTTGTCTGAAAGGTATAGAGAGTCAGTTTAATTGGTATTCAATCTTATTCCTCAGAGGTGACAAAAATTTGAAGCCTTCTTTTTTTTATAGGATAAGGGTGACAAACGAGCACAAAGTCCATCTGATGGTAAGTACGTAGGTCACTCAATAAGTTTTGAGATATACAAAAAGTATTCTAGACACTATTAATATTTATTTTACATTTTTTCAAAATATTCTTCACCGTGTTCTATACAAAGTTCCATTCGTCTAAAGTCTAAACCAACTCTGAAAACACTTTTGCCAGTCTTGATCTGACAGTTCGGAAATAGCTTCTTCGTAGGCAGCCACAGATTCTTCTGAGATTGAAAAAAAAACTTGCCTTTTATTTTTTCTTTGAATCTTGGGAACAAAAAGAAATCACAAAGAGCTAAATCAGGGCTGTAGGGTGGGTGACTTAGAGTTTCAACACCAGATTCCTCAATAAATGCTTTTGTTCTAAGGGAGGTATGTGAAGAGGAGTTATCGTGATGCAGCATGATTCCCCGAAGCCCGGTCTTTGGTCTTCTCTCTCGCACATTGAAAAGCTTGGGTAATGCAACTGAGTTGACTGACCTACAATTTTCCAGCATTGTCGTCGTAAAATGTCCGCTCCGCGAAAAAAAACAAGCCACAATTTTTTGTCGACGTTGCGAGGTCTTTGCAGTTTTGTCGGTAACTGTCCTTCTGAGTAGACCCACACCGATGATTGCCTTTTATTTCCGGATCATATTGATAGATTCATGTCTCGTCACCAGTAACGATTTCTGAAACACGCCTAGATGCCCCGTTTTCAAAACGTAGATGCATTTCATGGCACCAATCCACACGAGTCTGTTTTGCGCTTTCGGAGAGCAAACGAGGGATCCATCGACAACAAAGCTACTTCACTGCAAGATGTTGATGTAGGATGGTATGAATGCTCCCCGATGCCTACAATCTTTTCGATGTCCGTATATATGATTCGTGGGTCTTCTCGTACCAACATTTCTGTAGTCCATACATTTTCTGCCGTTACTGCTGCTTGCGGGGCTCCGATTCTTTGGTCACCTTTAATTTTAATTTTACCCTTTTGAATTCAGCAAACCACCTAAAAATTGTTGCGCGTGATGGAGTTGAGTCCCCTAATGCTATTGTAGCCATTGTAAACTGAATTGTTCGGTTAAAACAAATTTAAAATCATAATATATCATAGCGCGCAAATGTTCACGGTCAAGATCCATCGTTTTAAATGAAAGACGCGGGAAGTGTTGCAGGAAAATTAATAGAACTTTGTTTTTTTTTTAATATCGATTAATTGGCTAATGGAGTTCTATTTATAAATAAATTTGCTATTTAGAAACACATAACACGCGTGCGTTCCATTTTTAAATTTCGAGCATCTCAAAACTTATTGATTGACCTACGTAGTTGCTGTGGCCAATAGACATCTACATCTATCCTCGATTAAGAATCAAAATGCAGATGCGTTCATATATCTGAGGACTAAGATAAAATGCCTTGTTTCCAGTAAAAAGGGTCTCCGGTTCTATACACTCACCATACGGTACACAGCAGCATTAAGCTGCAATTTTATAATGGTGTTTTGTGAGACCGTGGTCTTCTCGCATTCAAAGCGACCCATTCGTGCTAAAACCGTAATATAACTGCAGCGTGGCAGTCAAGCCACTGGTGCTAGGTAAATACGTATCCCTAGTCGGAGTAAATTTTCGGGTTGGACATATATGTAGCTTCCCTTCCCTTACACTGTGGATATAATCACCATATATACAGGACATATACCAAATATACAGGAATGCTACTCCTGTATAATTGTTTAAATAATGATTTGAAGTGGATTTTAATATATAAAACTGGTGCCATTTTGTGTATTAAATGTAAACTATTAGTAGAATCGGTAAAACAAGTGCTCCGATGGAGATGTGATCTCATAATAAGGTGTTTGCTTAGATGCCTTCGCCAACTGTCTGCTGGCTCAAGTTGCCGTCAAAATCTCCCAAAACCTACGCAATGTGACGCATCAACATATTTTGGCTTGGCTTAAAGGATAAGCATCCAAGCTAAAATCTTAATAAAAATACATACTTTGCATAATATGTAAAACATGCATACATTGTCAGTTTGTCAGTAGTCATTGAAAATTTAATTCACCCGAACGCACATGACGCAATTATTATCACTTAAACAGATACATATAATAAACAAAGTTGAAAGTATTTAACAATTTACATAATGTACGCATGAACTGAAAATATGACTGACCTCGTTCGACCAACAAACAGACGTGAGTGTGACTGTGTATTTATTTTTAAAAAGGAACTCGATGATGCCAGATATTTAGGACAGGAGAATTGCAAAAACATATTAAAAAACATCGAGGGATTAATAGCCGGCGGTCTGTACGATGGATCTTCAATTTTATAGCAATATGATTCTTTAATGGAGCGATGAAACCAATTTCAATTCTCATAAATAATAATTTAACGTATAAATTTAAATTAGGAAAGAACGCCAATCGGCTGAACGGCGCATGCCTTTGTAGTTATTGCCCTTATAAACTTTTGGAGGCATTTGTTTTAGAGGCGTATGTACATCATTTTTGAATTTGGAATGAGAGTAAGCGCGGACGAATTCCATCAGCGTCTATAAATAAAGATAGCGTTGGCAACTGAGTGGCAGTCGTAAACCGGCTTCAGGTGAAACGACATCTTTAAGTGCCATTGTTTGGGTATTAAATCATTTTCAGAACATGTTTGCTCTGCTTACGATTTACAGTCTTTCAGCGGATGTTTTCTACATAGTACCAGCTAGTTATGTGTCTATGGGCCACAGCAACCACTTACTATCAGGTGGACTGTGTTTTCGTTTGCCAACCTTCTGCTCTTATAAAAAAAAAAATACGAAATTAGCTTCGACTTTACGCTCGTATTATGAAAACATGGTCCTTCCTCGGTCAAGGCGATCCATTATTGTTGCATCTATAATACTAATATTGACACTTATAATCTGATTGCCTCGTGGGTCTGGTGGTTGTAACCGCTACTGCTGATCATGCTCCCGGGTTGGGATCCCGGGTTGGGCCAAAAAAACAGTTTATGGGTTTTTCTGTCAAAAAAGTCTCAGTAGCAGTAAGAAGTCAGGAAGTTGGCGGTATATCACCTCAGTGCCTCGGATAGAACACAAAGGCGTTGGTCCTGCGCCTGACCTCTCTCAGGTAGTGTCCGATCGCAGACGCATAATTCTCATATAAGAAATTGAAAGTGCACCTGTACTTGCGCACACACTTGTACCCTATAATCCAGTCCTGGGATGGCTAGTCACCGTTGAGACTGCTCAGGATACCCAAAATTCGGTATACCATTACCGTTACAGCCTATTAAAGACTACTGCTGAACGTAGGTCTCCCACATATATTGCCTCATATAGGGGATATTTGCCACAGTTGCCACGTTGACAAACGGGTTGGCAACCGCAGTTTTTTATTATTAGTCGTTATTAGGAAGACGCTGCTGCCCGTCTCCTGATTTGTTTCCCTTTGTCGAAATATTGAGTGAGAGTGAGAGATTGTGTGTAAGAGATTACGACACCCATGGGATGATACCTATATAGGTTAGTGGATATTCTTACACCGCCATACATGGTAACCGCCACGTTATGGAGGACATTGATATTATTATTATGCATAATACGTGGTAGAGCCTCACTGCATCTATATTATAATTACCTCGAGCGGGCTCGACCGGGGAAGGACTGCTCTCTAACAGAATACCAGCATAAAATAGAAGGTTAATGCTGGTGTGTTTCGTATGATGAGTGTAGAGAACAGTTTTTACCAGAGACGGAGCATTTCATCTAAGTTTTTTATGTAGTAGAGCCATGCGGCAGCTATATTATGGTTGTAACATGAATGGGTCGACTCGACCGGGTAAGACCACACTCTCACAGAATACCAGCGTAAAATAACAGCTCAATGCTTCTGTGTTTCGCATGGTGAGTGTAGAGAACCGGAGACCCTTTTCACTGGATAAAAGACATTCTATCTTAGTCGTCAAGAGTGGCAACGCATTTACATTTTGATTCTTAAATGAGGATAGATGTAAATGTCTATTGGCCACAGCATCAACTTACCATAATCTGGACTGTGTGCTCGTTTCTCACTCTTATCCTATAAAAAAAAAGATTCTTATACGAAAATAGGTGTAGATATCTATGGGCCAGAGCATTCACTTATCTGTATCTACTGATATTCACGAACCACGTATGTACACTGCTACCTTTCACAAGTATACGTGATTTGAAATTGGCGCATTGGCAATGATTTTTATACGAAAGGATAGCAAACTGACTATTGATATTGATAAATAGAATTATTTAGTGACGATTATATTTAATTTCTAACTGCTCCCCGCGACTTCACTCGCGTGTAATTTAGGGTTTTAATTATATTGCTCAGAACCCTAATTCATTTTATCAAATATAAGTAGCCTAACTTACTCCTTAGAACATCAACAGTCCCGTCGAAATCGGTCCAGCCGTTTCGGAGGTTATTCGGAACAAACAGACAGACAGACCAACAGACAGACAAAAATTTTAAAAATTGTGTTTTTTTTTTTGTTATAGCTACCGTAAATACTTTCATATGCATTTAGTAAAAAACCGTTATTTTGACATTACAAACAAACACTTCAATTTTATTTATTTGTATAGATGTATAGATCATTTTCTTACACTGCCACTCCACGGTTTGTTGGTGACGGTGTAAAATCTATCACTACACTTAGCCCCGTGGGTATCGTTGAAGGTGATTAAAGGAAATTTCATAAAGATATATATCCATGGTAGAGCCATGCTGTAGCTATATTATAGTTGTAGGACGAATGGGTCGACTCAACCGGGGAAGGACCACGCTCTCATAGAATACCAGCGTAAAATAGCAGCTTAATACTGCTGTGTTTTTTATGATGAATGTGAAGAACCGGAGGCCCTTTTTACTGGAAATGAAATATTCCATCCTAGTCTCTAGGTGTGAAAATGCATCTGCATTTTGATTCTTTATTTAGAATTGATGAAGATGTCTATAGGCCATAGCATCCACTTACCATCAATCTACCTGATGGTAAGTGGATATGCCGACGATTATGACAAATCCTCTCTGCAACGGAGGACATCTATATCTGTCCATATACACCGTTGACCTTGTAGTGGTAGATAACGCTTAAAAATAAAAATAAATATACAAACATAACATGAATCAATCATATTTCAACTGTGCACTTCTTGTTCACAGACTAACTAGTAGATGCTACCGAATATCTTGTTTTCGACGTCGATTTACTTTTGATAAATTGCAAATAAATGTCGTATCGAATTTGTAATGTAATACTCGTATGATTGAAACTGAAATGTTACTAAGGCCGCGAGAATTCAAACACTGTAAAAGGTCATTTGTATTAACTCGTTTTATACGGTCGCCATTTTCCGCGAATGATGGATTGAAAAACATAAATAAATAAAAAAATATTTTAAGATGGAATGTGACGATAAAGATACTCGTAATACTAAATAAAATTAAGAAGAAAAAATTCTTTCAGCATTCATAGATATATTATTATGTGTTGTTCTTTTTTTTTAGAAAAAAACATACGTAACCCCACATAAAGATTTTGTTCTGTATCGCGTAGGCAGTTTATGTACATATATTTATAAATTGTATAAGGACAAACAATTTTATACGTGGTAGAGCCTGCAGCTATATTAGTTGTGGCACGAATGGGTCGGCTCGACCGGGGGCTGAACGCGCGCTCTCACAGAATGCCAGCGTATAATAGCAGCTTAACGCTGCTGTGTTTCGTATGGTGATTGTAGAGAACCGGGGACGCTTTTGACCGGAAACGAGGCATACCATCTTAGTCCTCAGGGTTGACAATGTTGTATTTTGATTCTTAATCGAAGATAAATGTAAATGGTTATGGGACACAGCAGCCAATTACCATCAGGTAAATCTTTTGGTTTCCGAAAGATGGCAGTAATATATATAATATATACACGTCCCTTAGAAGAAAAAACAGTAACTGGTGAACGCTGTTATTGGTACAAGCGAGAATCGAACACGGATTGCTCTCGTACTGTAAAATTTACAGCGAGCGCTTAACCTCTGAGCTACAGTCTACTACTACTTTGAATAAACAAAACAAAAACAGTTCAAATTCTTACCAAGGGATACCCTGCTGCGTCAATCAGATAAACCCTGTCTAAGAATCGATGTTAAAAAGATCAGAGGAACTGCAACGAAAGGCGAAACTTCTTGCAGTTTTATTTTTAGACGTGGCTATACTCACTTTCTCAGTATTTTATTAACAACTAGCGATCCGCCCCGGCTTCGCACGGGTGATTTCTGGATCTGAACAACAGCGCCGCCTAGCGGATCCAATTGTGAATTAAAACTATTCAGGAACCCATTGAAACAAACACAGAAAAATTCATCAGAATCGGCCCAGCCGTTTAAAAGGAGTTCTGTGACAAACATACGTATAAACCTGAAGCGTCTGTTTGTAATGTCAAAATAATAGCTTTTTACAAACTATTATTTTGTACTTATAACAAAAAAACAATTTTTTTAATTTTTGTCTGACTGTCTGTCTTTCCGACTTTCGCTGACAGATTTTTTTTATAGAATAAAGGCGACAAACGAGCACACAGTCCACCTGATGGTAAGTGGTTGTTGTGAACCATACAATCTGTATCTATCTTCGTTTGCGAATCAAAATACAGATGCGTTGTCAGCCGTGAGGACTAAGATGGAATGCCTCTTTTCCAGTAAAAAGGGTCTCCGGTTCTCTACACTCACCATGCGAAACACAGCAGCATTAAGCTGCTATTTTACGCTGGTATTCTGTGAGAGCGTGGTCCTTCCCCAGTCGAGCCGACCCATTCGTGCTACAACTATACTATTAATATAGCTGTAGCATGGCTCTACCACGTATAGATAGCTGATGTTATAATGAGTAACTTGGCTACATTTTAATTTTAGAAAAATCATTACGGTTTCGCGCGAAAAAATTAAATTCCATAAAATACATCGTAATAGATTTCACGCGGACGAAGTAGCGCTGAACAATGTATATATATAAAATATTTCATTGGTTCTGGCGAGGATCGATCCCAGATTGATTGTGCACTATGTAATTTATTTATTTGTTTCAATCTTATTCCTTTTTTTTTTGCTTTAAAAATCCACAGCAGGTCTTGTAACATGGCGTGTCTTTTTGACTCAGAATATTGAATTATCTAATTTTATGAAAAAAGTAAAAGTTGTCTTCCCCATAGAATAGTCAGAATAGTCAAATATCATCTTAATATTGTATGTATAAGTATATAAGTAGGTATTATTTAAATATATAGTAATATAACACACCTGTTACCTAGGTTTAGTCTCAGTGCATGTGTGTATACGTTATATAATATGTTAGCACTACCTTTTAACTCGCAATTGTTAATAGATAACTATGAACTCGTATATAACTCTTAGTTGGAAGATCACACACCGACTTGTCTGTGAAGTCACAAGGCTCCAACTGAAAACCAGCGCTGTATTTGCAGCATTATGCTGAGGTGGAGACCTATTTGATGTCACATTTTCATATTGATTATTTTTTTCGTTTTTACCTTTTTGTTTGTTTGTTTTATTATTGTCTATGTACTGCTTCTCAATTGTAAATGCGTAAACAGTGTTAGACTGGTACATGCATTCTTTTCCCCCTTGCTTTTGTTTATAATATTTTTTTAATGTGTGTAAAATGTGTATATCAAATAAATAGTTCTTTCTTTCTTTCTTTCTAATTTACAGCGAGCGAACCCTGAGCTCCCACAACTCTGATTTAAAGCTGCAAGTGATAATGGTGAAATTTTGTGATTGAAATAATCCTAGGACGCTGTGTCCTCAGCAGAATAACGATAGCTAAGCTAGAATTTAAATCTTGGATGCCAGTTATACCGCTAGGCTATATCATTATCATATTGGACATCTTCGTCTACTTTTTCATCAACCTGTAAAAGTCCTCCACTTTGGACACTGGTCTCTTCCGTTGTGCCTTAATCGTCACGCTTGGAGGGTAGATTGAGGATTGCAGTGCCAAACGTCTCGCACCTGTGACGTTGCTGCCCGTCACCATTCTGGGTATTTTGCGCCTGGAGTAAGCGAGATGGCGATATCGCCATCTCTTTTATCAGAAGCCGTAATTCCCTCCAGACCAAATTTCGGTCAAGGCAGCCAGTCTTAACGGAGACTAGCCGTCGGCGCAGGACTGGATTATAGTGCCCAAGTGTACGCGCAAGCACAGGTGCACTCTATATTCCCTCACTCTCATAAACCGATGGAACGGTAAATCGATACGACCAGAGAGAGATCAGGCGCAGGAATAACGGCTTTACGTGCTTTCCGAGGCACTGGGGTGAGACTCTGCCAACTTCCTGACTCAGGGCTACTGAGAATTTCTTAATGGAAAAGCTCAATAACTGATTTTGTGGCTCGACCCGGGATCCGAACCCGGGGCCTCATGATCAGCAGCTGCCCTACTACAACCACTAGACCATCGAGGTAGTTAATCAGAAGCCATATTTCTAGCATTTTTCATATCGCCTCCTACGACAGTTTAAAAATTAAATTGGATGATAGATTCCTTTTCTCCACCACTTAGCACACCTAGCATTGAATTTTTATATTATATTTATTATTTACATTTTGAACCCGGGGCTTAAGATTGACGAGTAACATTAATGTCGTTGCCATAGCATTAGTGTGTACAGCCACAAAATACGTCTTTGTTTTTTTCTACTTTTATGTCAGCCTGGAATAGCCAAATGCTGAGCGACTAGTCTCCAATTGTTGGATAGGAAGAGGTAAAGCTAGCTCGAGTCAGCTCGTCCGGGGAAGCACTACACTCGCACAGAATAACAGCTTAAACTAACAGATTAATGCTGCTGTGTTTCGTGTGTTACTGTTATGTTAAAGGTACAGAACTGGAGACCTTTTGCACTGGAAATGACGTATTCCATTTTAGTCCTCAGAAGTAGCAACACATCCGCATTTTGAATCTTAATCGAAGGTAGATGTAGGTGTCTATGGGCCACTACTAACCATCAGTTAGACTGTTTGCTCGTTTGTCACCCTTATTCTACAAAAAAGGTTTTGTTGCAATCACCCGCACTTGGCATGCAGATACCTGATAGCAGTACTACGCACTACACGTTTCGTGTTGGCTTATTTACATCGGGGATCAGGTATTTCTGGTCTTTTCTATTTTCTATTCATATGAAAATAACAGACTATAACACCACTACCATAGAGAGACGTTTATAATCTGCGTAATCAAACTTTGAACATATTTATTTCTGGCGGCATTAGCTTGTGTTCTTTAATTAATTATATTGTTTGGGACTTATTCAGTCATTTCCGCGGTATAAGGTAATAAATTGTATTTAATCATCACTTGTACGAATTATTATGCGTAATGTATTTATTTAAATTGGCAGTCAACTTTAGAATATGACTAAGTACTTCAGAATTTCAAAATTAAAAAAATATTTTTTAAAGTTTAAGTTACAGCTTACATGTAGGCTGTAACTTGCCTAATCATGAGCACAGGCCTAATTTCATTTCCGAGAGGGCTGAGAGCGTTATTAGCCCCCACGGTGCTAATAAATTTATGTTAACTAGCTATAGCTAGTTAAGGTTACTTTCACACAAAACTCTTAGGCATAGGTGAGTCGTAGCTCTTTTCATGCTGCAGTTATATCAATTGTACGGTTGTAGCACGAATAGGTCGGCTCGACCGGGAAAGGACAACGCTCTCACAGAATACCACCGAAAAATAGGAGCTTAATGCTGCTGTGTTTCGTATGGTGTGTGAAGAGAACCGGATACTCTTTATATTGGAAAAGAGGCATCCCATCTTATTCCTCACGGCTGACAACGCATATGCATTTTAATTCGCAAACGAAGATGGATGTAGATGTCTATGGATACAGCAACCATTTACCATCAGGTGGACTGTGTGCTCGCTTGACACCCTTATCCTGAGATTTATATATTATTTATATATATTTTATTTTATTATATATAATATATTTATATTTATGTATTATTTATTATATATTTAATGTACAGTCATTTCTTAGAGACATAAATATGTATTGTGGAAACGGAGATAACCTTCCCATTATCCGTATTTGTAAACTGAAATGGTATTGGGTTGGTGACGCCTGTCGAACACACAAGTGACAACTGGTGGAGTAGGCGTGTGTGACGTGGAGTGAAGACCACGCTTACGCAAGTGTCTCACCCTCACTACATTGAGCGACGATCTGCGCTGGGTGGTTAGTAGAACTTGGATGCGTTAAGGATCGGGCTCTTAAATAGCGCGTCTTGGAAGAGGCCTATGTCCACCAATGAACTGTGTAGGCTGATGATAATGATTCTAGAGAACTTAATAAGTATAAGTATTACAATAACATATTATGTCGCTTAACAAAAAATATAAAAAATAAAACTGCTTTAAAATTATGTCCGCAGCTTTAACATAATTAATTGAAAAATCGCAAATGCGGTATTTTATGTACGTGGAACGAATTATAAAATATTTCGAATAGTTGTCGGCGCAACGACTAATGAAAACGATTGCGACACGGAAAAATACCTAATGCGTTACGCACACGTACGTAAGCACACACATAAATAGCCGTCACGTCATATTCGTAGGGAGTATGGATACTGACGATATGATGACGATGTCGTAATGATGTGACATGTAAGACAATTCACTTTATTTAGGACAACGAGTTATCGTAGTTTTCTTGAATAAAAGCAGGTTACGTCGTAAATGAAAAATTATCTATCAATTTTCTTATAGCGTTACCAGCTCTGTTATCCATGAGCAAGTTAATACATACCGGGTATTTTTTACCAGTAGGAAAAATAGGGTGTAATATGTAAACGAAGTAGAAGTCTTTGGCATAGAATTTTTTTCTAAGGTACTACCTACTAATTTAAAGTAAAATTATTACCCAGCGGCTCGATTAAGGTCAAGGTCCAAATAATTTAAATTCCGTTATTTTTAATCGTCTTTATACATTTTTCAAAATTATGAATTTTACTTTTTTTTAAATATCTATGCCTTAGGCCTCTACTTCGTTCACACATTACATGTTATTATTTTCTTTTCGGTAAAACATGTAATCTGGTATATTAAATATATAGGTACACAAATATATTATATTTGTGTACCTATAATTTGAGAGCCATTATGCAGCTACTCGTATATTAATTGTATAGTTATAGCACGAATAGGCGTAAAATAGCAGCTTAACGCTGCTGTGTTTCGTATGGTGTGTGTAGGGAACCGTAGACCCTTTTTACAGGAAACGAGGCATTCCGTCTTAGTTCTAATGGCTGACAACGCATCTGCATTTTGATTCACAAATGAGGATAGACGTGAGGCAAAGAGAGACACACTTACCATCAGGTGGACCGTGTGCTCGCTTGTCACCCTTATTCTATAAAGAAAAAGCGAGTATACACAGTCCACTGATGGAAAGTAAATGTTGTGGGCCCATAGCTTACATCTATCTTTTATTTAGAATCAAAATGCAGATGCGTTGCCACACCTGAGGACACACATGGAATGCCTGGTAAAAATAAAAAGAGTCACCAGATCCATGCGAATCTTATTTTCAAAAGACTTCAAAAAAGAGATGGTGGTCAATTCGACTCTATGTTTTTTTTATGTGTGTTACCTCAAATGTTTTACTGGGTAACGGAATTCGATGATTCTTTTTTTTTTATTTGAAAGCTGGTACTTCACATGTGGTCCCATATAAGTTTGATCAAGGTCCGACCAATAGTTTTTGAGTTATTCTTAATAATTTATATTGGAGTCTGTTGTACACAATTTTAAATTATTTTTTTCCTTTTTCACGCTGGTATTCTGTGAGTGCCTTACCTACCTACCTACCTAACCTCGTTAAGTCGACCTATTTGTGCTGCAGATATGTATAGCTGCAGTGGGACTCTACCACGTCATACAATTTATGTCATTTGTCCTTTTATTAATATTGTTGTTGTGAACTGTACGGTGTTTTGAAACTGCATGACCTTTCACGCAGTTGTAACTTTGTATGTTGGGAGGTTAGTTTCAACGAGTATTCTTATAAGCGGGTTTATAAATATATATATATATATAGAGATATATATATAAAAATCAATTGCTGTCCGTTAGTCCCGCAAAAACTCGAAAATGGCTCGAACGATTTTGATGAATTATTTTGTGTGTGTTTGAGTTGTTTCCTGGATGATCTTAACGATTTACGATTGGAGCCGGTAGGTGGCGCTGTTGTTGAAATCCAGAAATCACTCGTGCGAAGCCGGGGCGGATCGCTAGTTATTAATAACTGTCATGTGACAACAAGTACACAGTGCACACATTAACGGGTAATACGTTAATCGGCCTGAAATAGATTATACGCAGAATAACACTCATTCATCGAGAACTTTATTCAATGGAGTCAGTAAACAATTCCAACAATTTATTTTGCGTGTATTTTATCGTGGTTTTCGGTATGCGGTGTTTGTTTGCGGCTTAAGGTATTTACACACTAATGTAGAGCACGAGACGTTTCTTAATTGGGTGACAAAATTTTTATTAGAGAGCAATAACGACGTAAATACTTTATAACTCTTCACAGTCTTGCATTACGCGGTTTTTTAACGTTTTACTATGCAGTGACGTTGATACGAGTAATGTACTATCACATGATAAAGTCTCGTAAAGGTAATATCATGACGTGTAGTGGCGGTGTAAGAATATCAACTAGCACATATCGTCCCGTGGGTGTCGTAAGAGGTGACAGAGGGAAATTAAAACAGGAGATGGGCATAACAACACAAAATAATAAAAAACTGCAGTTGACAACCTGCTCACCAAGCGTGACAACTATGGCAAAATCTCCCCTGTGCTGTGAGACAATCTATGGGGGAGGTCTATGTTCAGCAGTGGACTTTTGATAGGGCTTAATGAATGAACGAATAGTATTCTTAAATTGTAGAGTAAGAAACAATAGAGACACAATTTTTTAATGAATATACAGTAGTACATATTTCACATTTTAACAACTTAGAAAATTTCTTTTTCACTTTAAAATTATTTAAATATATCACATTTATAAATTAGATTTACAACGGTCCTTAAATTAAATATGTCAATTGTAGAGACGCGCTACATATTAAAATACAAATTTGTTTCCTTCTAAAAAGGTATTCGATGTTATAACTGTCATAAAGTAATATGCATGCTAATCGGGAGTCGGGTCCAGTTTTGTTAATTTAAATTCCTTACTCGGAGTTACTCTCAATCAAGCTTAGAAAACGTCTGTGATATGCAATTACATTATTTAAGTCAGCGATACGAAATGCACTTACTGCAAACTTTGTTATTTAAGCTGGCAGGAAATTAAAAAAAAATCTACGTCATGAGTGATGATAGACTAAGTGTAGATATATAGTTTAAACTGGTCTAAACTTAGTGATTTATATACTCTTTGTAATATCGTGTGATGTATTCATACATCATCAATCACGTTTTAATCATCACTTATTTTTATCTGATAGTGCGAATCTGCAGCTGTATTATGACTGCGGTGTAAAAACAACTTAGTTTAACAAGTAAAGATCAGGTTCTTACAGCATTGATGATTGTCCTTGTGAAATTAATGTATGTAAACTGTCCTTACGATACAGGAGAAAGTTCTAGTGTGGAGGTAACGTTTAAAAATACATACATACATACTCACGCCTGTCACCCAGAGGGGTAGACAGAGACTACGGACTTCCATTTGGCGCGATCCTGACACACCTCTACGTTTAAAAAATAAATAAATAAATAATACCAGCGTAAAATAGCAGTGTAATGCTGATGTATTTCTTAAGATTAGTGATAGGAATTATAGAAACTTATACTATAACTGATAACGAAGCATTTTATCTTAGTCATCAGGGTTAACGTCTCTTATAAACCCATTTACAGTGTTTTAAAAAAAAACGTAGTAAATAATACAGCCAAAACAATTGCAATTAATAATTTCGTTGGTGCCAACGGTGATATAAATATCGCGGCAGCTTGTGACTATATATAATTTTAGAAGAGTGCATATACTGATTATCAGGACTGACAGAGTCGTTAGACGTTTCCGTAGTAAAACAAATAATTCCCTAAGCTCTTAAATAATTTGATTCTACCATACCCTTCGTCAAAGTGCGGTAAAAGTTTTATTACATAGTACAATTAACTTACAGTAGGTGGCGCGCGAATTTTTTTATAGGATAGGGTGACAAACGAGCACACAGTCCACCCGATGGCAAGTGGTTGCTGTAACGCATAGACATTTACATCCATCCTCAATAAAGAATCAAAATGCAGATACGTTGGCACTCGTGAGGACTAAGATGGAATGCCTCTTTTCCAGTAAAAAGGGTTCTCTACACTCACCATACGAAACACAGTAATGCTAAGCTGCTATTTTACGCTGGTATTCTGTGAGAGCGTGGTCCTTCACCGGTCGAGCTGACCCATTCGTATTACAACTATACTACTAATATAGCTGCAGTATGGTTCTACCACGTATAAAATTATTTGAAAGTATAGTATTATTTGAAAGTTATGTATCATTAAACTTCAATGAATGTTTTATCATTTATAATTATTAAAGAATAACCCTTCCAAATTTAAAACGATGTTTCCACAATTATTTATTCTGCGGCTGCAACGCGCTGGGTATCAGCTAGTATATCAAAAAAATATTTATTTATTTAAATTTATTCTTCTTATCCATCTTTGGTTTTAGTCTTGTAAAACTTGAATATTTGTCACGTAATTAGAATACGAGTACTTATGTAAAGTGATATAAACTATTTTCAACCATTTTCTTCAATCTGTAACGTCAACAGAGAACTATAAAAATTAAAGATAGCATCGTTAAATTACTTGACTGTCACATAACTTAAGGTTGTCTTTTATTGTCATTGATTGTAGAAAGTCAGCTTGGCTAACTGCGCAGTTTCATTTACCGTCACTTGGATACTTGAATTATATTTCATTAAAACTGGCAAAATTGTTTAATATAACATGCATATTATATTGACTTCTAAAATAATATTTATACGTGGTAGAACCATGGTGCAGCTATTAGTAGTATAGCTGTAGCACGAATGGGTCGGCTCGACCGGGGAACGACCACGCTCTCCCAGAATACCAGCTTAAAATAGCAGCTTAACACTGCTGTCTTTCGTATTGTGAGTGTAGAGAACCGGAGACCCTTTTTACTGGAGAGGCATTCCATCTTAGTCCTCACGGGTGACAACGCATCTGTATTTTGATTCGCAAACGAGGATAGATGTAGATATCTATGGGCCACAGTAACCACTTACCATCAGGTGGACTGTGTGCTCATTTTTCACTCTATCCTATATATAAAAAAATCTTTATATATAAAAATTACGTATCACATTGTTTGTCCGCGATGAACTCCTAAACTACTGAACTGATTTCAATGAAATTTGCACACTATGTGCAGTTTGTTCCTACTTGAGAGATAGGATAGTTTTTATTCCGATAAGTGACCCTCAATATTTCTTTATTACGAATTTAAGGATTTTTTATATGAAGGGCCGTCGGAAAGGGCTGAACAACGTCTGCCTGGTCAGCTAGTATATAATAAAAAATAACATTAAGAAAAAAAGACTACCTGTTTAACGTTAGTACCGATTACTATGTAAAAAGCGTGTGTTATTTTTTTTAAATGAATTTTTTTTTCAATAATAAATCATTATTTTTAAAGATGCATTCTTAGCTGCCAGTAATACCAAATATTGTAAGGCGTGCTTTGGCTACAAATGACATTCAGTATGCGTTATCTCATGAATTTGCTGCTATGAGTAAACTTATGTGACGTATAGATTCATCATTCATGAATCATGTTTTTAAATCGAGACGTTACCTCCAGTTCAAACATATCCACAAGGCACCTGTAATTTTGTTCACGTCAAATCAATTTTAGAAAACAGACCAAGGTTCAATTTTCATGGAAATAATTAATTGTAATCTGTCACTGTGGAAATTGACAGTTGGAGGAAACTTTAATATTATTTGATACTGGCTGTTACTCGCCTACGTGGCTGGGCGTAAATTTACCTTTAGTAATTTTTTTTTTTAAAAAGTGTCTTATGTCCTGACATAAGCGACTTCTTTGCCAATTATCATCAGATTTTGTGCACGATCAATCCATTCAGGTGTGACTAATGGACAAAATTTTAACTTTTACATTTATAATGGAATTATTGATCGCTAGGCTGGGCTGA
Organism: Parnassius mnemosyne; assembly: GCA_963668995.1. Lineage (NCBI taxonomy): Eukaryota > Metazoa > Arthropoda > Insecta > Lepidoptera > Papilionidae > Parnassius > Parnassius mnemosyne. Next base: position 26,685,147 of record CAVLGL010000086.1, read on the forward strand.
TACATAAGTACATAGGTACATTTGTAGATACAATGAACTGTTAACATTTTAATAAAAAAAGAGCAACCGATTTAATTTCATTTCTATTTATACACTTCATAGAGCTTTCAAAGTTGTAATGTTTGCTACACGTAGGTACTTCATAATGACATCAGACTACACTGTGTTTCTGCTCTATTTTTTTAATAAAACGAAATGGGTAAACGTAGTGATTATATACTCTTTGGAAGTGACAAATGAATTTACCGATTGGGTTTTTGGCGGGAACTTGACCGGCGACGGTTTGCTGCTCCTGTATTATTGTTTAAATAATGGTTTGAACTGGACTTTGATATGTAAAAGTGGTGCGATTTTATGTGTTTGAGCATATAAGCTATTAGTGCAAACTGTGAAACAAGTGATCTGATGGTGATGTGACTCTCAAAATAAGGTGTCCCAAAGGCTGCACAATGTGACGCATCAACATATTGTGATGCAGTATACTATGAAGGATAATTGTAATATATTGTAACTTCAGGCTCAGAAGGGCTAGATCCCAGAGCCGTAAAGCCATTTATTAAAAAAACTTACCAATTTCAAATAAGGAACGCTACAGATGCGTTGTCACCTCTGAGTGTCACTCACTGCCTGTAATAATACTGTCTCTCTAAGTATATTCTTAGTCTATGCTATATACCTACCCTTTAGATCGGAACACGGCAGTTTAAGCACTGCTATGTACGATTATGTTCTACGACGGAGAGTACGCTTGTGCTAATAGGGATTCCAACGCGCCTGCACAGTAAAGTTATTAGCAAACTTTTCGTCATAATATAGTGTGTATTCTTGAAAAGGCCCTATAAAGTAGTGCATTTAAAGATAACAGAAGAAGATAAAAAAGATTAGATTTTTATTGGGTCGATTTATGAGATTTTATTAATTTTTAACTTAGGTTTTTAAATAAAATCTTAGAGTAAAGTATTATTTTTAATTTTTAAAACATTATCTCTATGCTCTAGGAATTCCTTCAGTATAGTGAAGGCGTTTTAAATACATAAATTGCACATGGATAAAGATCTAGACCCGGAACATTTAGGTATATGCCGACTTCAAAAAGGAGGAGATACTCAATTCAACTATATATCTTTTTTTCGTGTGTTACCTCATAACTTTTATGTATGTGAACCGATTTCGATAATTCTTTTTTTTATTTCAAAGTTACTGCTTCTCATATGGTCCCATATTGATCAAGGTCTAACTTTTAGTTTTTGAGTTATCCTTAATAATTTATATTGAAGTCGGTTGTACAACATTTTTAATTTTACCACTTGTTTGTAGGTCAAATACGTTGTGCTTAGGAGTCCTTATTCAATCCTCTTAAGTTTGTTAAGAAGTCACGTCTAAGTCAAGCAACACTGAATCTTCTCACTTTTGTGTTCGGTTTAAAGAGTAAAATCCAGTATAATTATAACTTACGAGGCATTACATGTTAGTCCATAAGGGTACAATACTTCTGTCTTCATCGTTTGTTTTTGAGGTCGGATGCGGGTGTTAATGGAGAGTAGTAGCCAAATGTTATCGTCTTTTTTGTAGAAGAGGGGGCAAACGAGAATGCGGCTCACCAGGGAATTGCAGGTGCGTTGCCGGTCTTTTTTTTGGAATATTAGTTCTTTTATCGGTCTAATATAAAAAAAAAGAAAATTATTGCTATGTTGGTCTAGTTGTCGAAATTAGGAAGGTGGCGGTGTTTCACTCCCGTGCCTCGGAAAGCACGTAAAGCCGTTGATCCTGGGCCTGATCTCACTCCGGTCGTGTCAGATTACCATCAGACTATAAGAATGAGAGAATAGGAAGTATCCATGTGCACTATAATCCATGCTCAGACTTCTTTCTCTTTCTCTTTCTCTCTTATTTCTGGTTTTTATATACAATTCTTGTAACGAAGCCAGTGCGTCAACAAAATAAGTATTTTACATTTTATACATAGGATACTTTATATAAATAACATAACTTTTATTGTAGTGTTTAGTTGTCATATATATAACCGCTGTATATTCCCTTTTGTTCATTTGTTTATTCGTCCTGTTAAAAATAATTGTCTAGGGAACAGAATTATGGGTGGGATTGTATTACGCTGCTACCATACTTTAACTGTCGTTAAATTTCGATTGGCAAATAGTTAAATAAGCATGTAGACTGACTTTAAACACATCCCAGGTAGTAAACATAACAATTCGGTAAGCTGAATGTGTCGTTTTATTGTATATGGCTAACAAACGAGCACACAGTTCATCTGACAGTAAGTGGTTGCTGTGGCCCATAGACATCTACATCTATCCTCGATTACGATCCAAAATGCAGATGCGTGGTCACCTGTGAGGACTAAGATAGTATGCCTCCTGTCCATTAAAAAGGGTTTCCGGTTCTCTACACTCACCATACACAACACAGCAGCGTTATGCTGCTATTTTACGCTGGTATTCTGTGAGAGCGTAGTCCTTTCCCGGTCGAGCCGACCTATTTGTGCTACAACTATACTACTAATATAGCTGCACCTTGGCTCTACCACGTAAAAACAACGTGAATATAACGGACAGACACTTCGATCTTATTTATCTGTATTGAAACGGATATGATATTAAGCATATGTGTATATTATATTTTCGCGGTATATTAAATCAGGTGGTGGATGGCGCGAAACACAGTTTGATTGCGGCGGTCATACGGAATAGACGGTAGACGCTCTCGCGCTTGAAGGACAGATTGCCGCGCGCGCCTAATTCGAAATTCAAAAGTGACAGTCCACTTTTTTCCATAAATTCCATTTAAATTGCCAGTGTTTCTTTTTTATACTTCGTGAACAATGGGCAGATGATAAATACATACAAAATTTTGATAGAGAACACTGTGTTTAAGAATTATTTGAACTGAACAAAATTGACATTTGTTTAGTTCTTATTAGCATTAGCTGACATTTTTAATCCCTTTAGCTGTGCTTAGTTAGTGTTAGCAAAAGCTGTCATGGCGAACACGTAAGTAAAGCATTATTTACATAATTTTGCAAGTATTTATTCAAGTTAATTATTTTACAGTGCAGTTGCAACAAATTTCCTCCCACTTGAAAATTTGCTTTTAAGTGGGTTAATGTTTTAGGTAAACTTGTTTAGATTTTAAGGCCTAAAATATACTTTAACATTATACGTTATGCGATAACATTAAACAACAGAAAATAATAAACATTTAAAATTTCAATCTCATATTTTTTTACTTAATTTACGAATAAAAAGTTATTATTTATTTAAGTATTTCGCTTTTCAATCTACCAATGCATCACCATTTACGATCAGGTGGAATAGTAGATGTCAAGTACTGGCTTAGAATAGTAAAAAAAAAGAATTAAAAAAAGCTGAAAATAAGAACATATCGAGTCAAATGGAGTAGTTATTCGTATTAAAATAATCTTAAATAATTTAAAAGTGTGAAGTTTGAGAGATTTGATAACAGTACATTGATGAGATAAACTTGATCTTGATCTCGCTAGGCTTCATTTTAAAATCCCGAGAAAGTATAGCCGCGTCTAAAAATAAAACTGCAAGTTTCTCCTTTCGTCGCAAAAAGATTTTGTGATCATTTTAGCATCGGTTCTTAGACAGGTTTTATATGACTGACGCAGCAGGGTATCCCTTGCTAAAAATTTAAGCTTTGTTTTTGTTATTTTGTGGTGCCTTGGTAGCCCCTGGGCTAAGCGCTTGAAGTAAATTTCACAATGCGCGAGCAACCCGGGTTCGATTCCCGCAGACACCAATGAAAAATTGTCAGTTGCTATTTAAAGTGCTGATTTAACAATTTAAAAAACAAGTACTTCGAGGACTTATACGTGGTAGAGCCATGTTACAGCTATATATTAGTAGCATAGTTGTAGCACGAATGGTTCGGCTCGACCGGGGAAGGACCACATTCTCACAGAATACCAACGTAAAATAGCAGCTTAACACTGCTGTGTTTCGTATAGTGAGTGTAGAGAATCGGAGACACTTTTTACTGGAAAAGAGGCATTCCATCTTAGTCATCACAGGTGACAACGCATCTGCATTTTGATTCGCAAGCGAGGATAGGTGTAGATGTCTATGGGCCACAGCAACCACTTACAATCAGGTGGACTGTGTGCTTGTTTGTTATCCTATTCTATAAAAAAAAAGAACTTATGAAATTCACCAGTTGCGCAGCGGATTATTTGTTTCATAATACTCTCAAAATGAGAGGTTGGCTGTGCCCAGCTGTATTGGTGAAGATATTATGAGAATAGGTACGAAATTAGTATCAAAATATTATGTAATAGGCTGTAACGGTAACGGTAAAGGTAAACCTAGCCTGTGTAGATGACATCTGCATTTTGAGTAACTGCCACTCAAGAGAAGCCTCGCTTCACGCTTGTCACTCATAAACGCCACTTATGCCCGAGTACAGAGTGTTGTGCGAGGCGCGTGGTAAACAATTTAAGTGGCCGGAGAACTGTACTCAACCTACTCAGAATAGTATGTTATTTCTGTGTCTATACCTCGGTTGAGGCTAAGTTTGCACCTCACTGAAATGAGAAACCTCTATCAGATAATTTAAATTGTACAAGTTGAAATGTATTTAAGTAAAATGTCTGTAAAGTATATGTTTCAAAGTGACGCCTTTTTTGCGAACCGTAGCAAGGCGCCAATATGACGTCATCGGCGAGAGTTACAAACTTAACCGAGTTGTATAATACAAAGGGGAGTGTTTGTTTTGTACGCAGAACGCTCTACAGCTCAAACGGATAGACAGAGACTATCCATCAAGGTTTCAACAAAAAAATCTTTAAAAAATATAAAAAACGCAGCTGGTTTGACAAAATCACGGCACAGTTTTCAAGCAGATATCGTCAAAAGCTGTTAGAATTTCTTCTGACCTTTTTTTTCTGCCTAAAAGTCTGTCTAAGTAGGTACCACCTTTTTACCAATTTTTGGCCCTAACCACTGATGCGTCACCGTTTTAAGATTATGTATATTATTTTATAATAGAAGATGACATAGAAGCTGACTTTATCCTAATAACTATATCAATTAAACGCGTGTACGTAACGACAACTTGGTCAAAAAGTCTCACTGGAATTATGCACCCCGAGTAATATAAAATTCTGTCTGTGATTCCAACATAGCTCCACTCAGTTAGTTGCACTAAATTAAGTTAATATCCACATTTTTGTATCTTAATTGTGGTAAACGGCCACTCTGCCAAAATATCACATTTTATTATGTTTCTAATATTTAAAAAAACACAATCACACGACCCACGAACATGTGGAAATTCATCCCAGATCGTAAGGAATTTAATATGTGGTGAGGTGCATTCAAGTATAAGAACCGTTAAGCGTTCATTGATATGGAATCTACAGTGATACCAGTGATACCCTATCGATTGCTTATAGATAAATAATAAATAATAATTTATTTATATCGTTGTACCACGAATGAGTCGGCCCAAGCTCAACCGGGGAAATTCTAAAAACACCAGCGTGAATTTTTTTTAAATATTATTTAGATATTTAAGTACAACTTTCTACAATTTAGAATCTTTTTTAAAGGATAGGGTGACAAGCGAGCACACAGCCCACCTGATGGTAAGTGGTTGCTGTGGCCCATAGACATCTACATTTATCCTCGTTTGCGAATCAAAATGCAGATGTGTTGTCAGCCATGAGGACTAAGATGGAATGCCTCTTTTCCAGTAAAAAGGGTCTCCGGTTCTCTACACTTACCATACGAAACACAGCAGCATTAAGTTGTTATTTTACGTTGGTATTCTGTAAGAGCGTAGTCCTTTCCCGGTCGAGCCGACCCATTCTGCTGAACTATACAATTAATATAGCTGCAGCATGGCTCTACCACGTAAACTATTTCAATCCTTTGCTTACGCATTATGAACGAGGGCAAACAGTTAAGTTAAATAAAAGGAATAAATATTATGGCAACAAATCTTTATATTTAATCGTTTGTACGTCTGTTAGTGATCACATAACTTCTGAACGACTTCACCGATTGAGGTTAATTCAAACAATAAATTTGCTTCGTCAATGCGATGGTTCATAGCTTTACATTAGGATCCGATAATGACGCTGTAGACAAGTTATTAGCAAATTATGTATTTCTGGCTATTGATCCTCTTGTTGTTGGTTAGATATGTTGATTGAGTGTCAGAAAATAAAATCATAAAATCTAGACCCAATAGGCTATGGTCGAGTTATTAACAAATTTTATATTTACACTGTAAAAATTCCAGAGTGAATTCGGAGTGATACTCATCGCACCACATACCGGAAAGCACAGAACGTCAGTCAAGCCAACTAGTTTTTATTTAAAACTAACATGAGGGTAATATTTATTATTAAATTCGAAGCGAAGCGAAAATTAAAATATTCTTACGTTTTTGCAATTTGCAGGTCAGTGTCAGGTTGTATGTTTAACAAAATATGATTCGCGAGCGTAACGAGTAGGTATTTACAGAATTATAATCATTATAATCATCCATACAACCCCCTAAGTTCGTATAATTCCTTTGAATGAGTTTTTCTGAAAATAGCCATACATTGGAATTATACGAACATAGACGGTTGTATTGATGGAGCTTCCACCTTAAGCATTGCCGCCCTATAAAACCAAAGCTAGGATGAGAACAGAGACAAAAACAAAGTTGTATACTAGAACTAATATATTTAGAAAAAAAAAATAGCAAACACGCTTTGTCAATAATTAGGAACACTTCGAAAAATCAATTTATAAAAAACTAACTACACTACACAATACTAAAATTGTTACTATATTGTCAGCTGTCAAAATGGCGTCTAAAAAGCAGCGCCATTTTGACCCTTTAATAATTGATTGACTGATACAGAGCTATCGTATTACAGAGCCACCTATACTAACAAGGCTGTAGTTTTTGAGTTTTAAAACAGTGACCATATTAACCGGATGATCTTATTACCCTTACGTACTTTAGTAGTACCTAGTTGCTACCACAGATAATTATTGTGGAAATGTGGTTTTAAATTTGGAACATTTATATTATTTAAACTTATTGAAATTGAATGATCTATACTATAACTTTCAAATAAATTTGTTGGTAAGACACGCGTGCCGCCTACTGTAAGTTAATTGTATTATGCCTATAACTACATATGCCAATCTGATGAACGGTATTGCAGTGCATAAAATACGAATGAACAAACATGAATTTTTACATTTTAAATATTATTATTAATGAACTTATGGAATTTCCTTTGCCTTTAATGGCAGCTAATCAGTAATATTTGAAAGTGTAATTTTATGACACTTAACCAGTAGCCGATAAATACTGAACTTGTGTTATGTATAATAAACTTGTATTATGTAATTGAACTATTAATGCAATAATAGATTTACACAATTACTCAAAACAGTTCTTCTACCTTATATGGTGCCATGACCTAGGAGCTGCACGATATACGCATATTTAATGTACTTATTTATTACATTATTCCTAAAGCTATAACATAATAAGAGAAAAATAGTTTATACTCCATATTTAGATGCAAATCGACCACGACAAGAACCGAAAATCGGTAATCGGTCATAATTGCATTTAACGGTAACCTGGGCTAAGTTACCTATATATGCAATGCGGCGTAAATGAATCGTCACTTGTGTATTGTAATAGGCTTTTTTTATAAAATTGAAGTGACAAACGATATTGCAGTCCATGCGATGGTTAGTGGCTACTGCAGTCTATAGACATCTGCAGCCAACTTCAAAGGAGGAAGGCTAAAAATGCGTTGTCACCTTTGAGGACTAAGATGGAATCCCTTACAGCCTGTAAGTATACTGGCTCTCTATTCCCAACCGGAACGCAGCAGTAAGAACACTGCTATTAAGTGGCAGTAATAGATAAGAATAGAATAGAACATAATTATTTCTATTCAATAATAGAAAATCAGTAAGAAGGTGGTACTTACCCAGACGGACTTCTGGGCTAAGTCCTACGGTCTACTTTAGCTGTAAGAAATGATAGAAAAAATGTCACGGTCTCCAATAGACGGTCTTCACTAGCTAGTGCAAGCCAGATGTAAAATATCGAAACCGCTGAAAGATAGGAGCGTCAAAGGTACAATAATAATACACCGTACTTGCACTTTGATAAAAATAAAACTCAGGTATAGGCTCAATTATATATGTAATATTAAAATAACAGCTGTTTACTAAATACATATGAAAGTGTATACGGTACTTATGACAAAAACATAATTTTTAAAATATTTGTCTATCTGTCTGTCTGTTTATTCCCACTAATCTCCGAAACGGCTGGACTGATTTCGACGGGACTTTCACTGGCAGATAGCTGATGTTAGAGGGAGTAAATTAGGCTACTTATATTTACAAAAAAGAATTAGGGTTCCGCGCAAAAAAATTAAAACCCTAAATTACACACGGGTGAAGTCTAGTATAAATATATATATATATATATATATAAAATATAAATACATATAATGGCTGTGGTGTTTCGATTCTAATCTGCTTCTATTTCCACTCTGGTACCTGTATTCTTCGGCTGAATAGTAGAATGTGGTCCCAGAGGGTGTGACTCGTAGTGGTGGACCGGACATATCTGAAGATTAATTAACTCGCAGCTATGGAAGAAGTCCGGACATGATTCAATTATTTATTTTTTTGAAATACGTGTGTGTTATATTTGGGGTAGACACATTATACATTTTTTAACTAATTGATTAATTAAAACATACAAGTAAACATTTTACCTACCTGTCAAGCGTGACGTTGTGTGCATGTACAGCAGTGTATTCTTATAGGCTGACGGAGAAGAAGATTGCGTGGTATTGTAACATACTGCAACTTCAATTTAAATGGATTTGAATGTCCAAGTAAGACTTGACTACTTAGGGTTACATGACTATCTATTATATGTATATATATATGATTTTTCTCTGTTATAAAAACGTTACCCAGTGGAGTCCATATTCGACACGTAACAATTATTTGTAGGTACAGTGATAGTGGTATACTATCACTTGTTTCGTGCGAGATTCGAACCCGCGGACCTGTAGCGCCGCAAACAAATGCCACTGTACTACGGAGCCGATATGGAAACCACTTATGAAGTGTTGATTGTGAGCAACATTGCAATGCTGTAATTGCAATTACAGGAATAACGATATCGTAATTCCTCCCCCTTATCGGTTGTTCACTTCGCGTTAACTCCATTAAAAGTGACAGAGAAGTTGTTAATTGCGAATAATTGCAAGCAATGAATTTAATTAGAAAACATTTTTATATGCTTTACTATACAACTATGTTAAAATAAGTATATGGGTGGTAAGCTATACAATTTTTTTAACCAATGAGCGACCTAAGTAATTTATTAGGGTATCACACCTAGGGATACAAAACTATAACTCAGAAATGAGTAGGATCCGGAAATCTAGAATAGAATATTTTGTTCAATATAGTTTATTTTCAACCGACTTCAAAAAACAGGAGGTTCTCAATTCGACTGTCTTTATATGTGTTTTACCTCAGAACTTGCTTACGTACTGTCTTGTTTCTAGATAATTTTGCAAATACTTTTGCTCTATTATTTATACATTTTTTTAATCTCTTATTTGTATATTCAAATTATTTCATTCCAATAATATTGGTAGTAGGATACTGTGATACATCCTTTTCTTTTTTCTATACAAAATGAATGAGTATAAAGTCCTTTTGTTTTTGCTTTCTTAAAAAGACGTTAGGTACCTCTACACTAGGATTTTCTTTTGTATCGTAGGGTCAGTAAATTTCTCGAGAATATACATCCAGACCCGGAACGGGTATATTGTGAATGTGAACATAAATACAAACAAAAAATCTTTCTAACTTCTTCTTTCTTCTAAGTCCACTGCTAGATATGACTAGATAAGACATGAGCTTCTCCCGTTTTAGAGTGGATTTGTTTTGTCACTTTGGCAGGTGGGCTGACAATCGTAGTGCCTGGAGTCTTGCACCTTTCACGCTACCGTTCGTCGCCATTATTGCTATTTTACGTCTGACATAAACGAGGTTGAGATGCCTAGACCGTCATCTATCGGAAGCCATGAAGTCCTCAGATCTAGTTGACAACTGCCAATAAAATCAAATGTTTGCCAAACATCTATTTTCAAAGGCGCAAATACCGTCTCGTAAAGCTGGAACTATAATACGAGTACGTATACGTAACATTTGCACTATTATTAAGCCTTTCATGCTGCCCTGGTATTTTGAATTATAAGCTTCCTTTAATTCGATGTTAGTGTATAATTTTAAATTATGCCTCGGTTTCCATAAATCTTTCGTTATGTGTATAGTTTATATATATATATGTATCTGTGTATTATTTACAAAGCGCTTTTTGTGTAGAAAAATAAATTAACTATTAAGCTGCATGCATACTTTAAAATAAACTAAAAATTACTTTAAAAATACGTGGTAGAGCCATCCTGCAGCTATATTAGTAGTATAGTTGTAGCACGAATGGGTCGGCTCGACAGGGGAAGGACTGCGCTCTCACAAAATACCAGTGTAAAATAGCAGCTTAAAGTTGCTGTTTCATATTGTGAGTGTAGTGAACCGGAGACTCGTTTTACTGGATTTTGATTCGTAATCGATGATAGATGTAGATGTCTATGGGCCACAGCAACCACTTACCATCAGGTGGACTGAGTGCTCGTATGTCACATTATCCTATAAAAAAAGCTACATTCGCTTTTTTTATTGGAGAAGGTGACATAGGATATTCGCTTTTTAATATTTGATTGATGTCGAAATTAAAAATGATTAGGTTCCGAATTATGTATTAGCGTTTAAATTATATATGGCGTTAATCAAAGAAAGATGCTAAAGGCACCATACGTGGAGGTACATATTATATGAATGCAATATACAAACTATGTATCAGCACAGAATTAATAATAGTACTGTATCATGTTATGATCACCGTCTCCTTTAATAAAAAATAAATAAATGGGTGAAAACGGATTAATTAACAATTACGACAAATATTAGCCAATTCAATAGGTAGCTATGTATAGTTTTTTAAAAAGATATATTGGTGGAAAGTGGTAACATTGTTATAAATCACATTTTTATTTAGTCAAATGTCAGTAATCCTATCTTGTGCTACAAAATCGCAACATAATGTATTCTAATTCATTCTTGTGTTAAAATTTAAAATCGTCGTAAAATAAAATGTGTTACGTGGCCTACTAAGACATAAAGAAAATTGTATCTGATATTATTTACACGAAATACTAATGACATTTACATTACTTCTACAGTAATGAATTAATATAAATTTAAAAAAAAGCTTTTTTTTATAAAGAAACAAGTTAGTATTACGTGTTATTTATATAGCTAAGTAAATAAATTACAGAATTAACATTTTACTATTGGATGGTTGTTTTTCCATTAACTTAAGTATTTTAAGTAGACAAACAATAAAAACTTAAAAAAGGGGAAATGCTTACTTTGAAAAATCTAAATATAATAAAATAATTTCACATTCAGAGGTCGGTGCAAGACGTAGTGTATTGAAGAATTAAAGTCAACCCTTCTTACGTGGTAGAGCCATGCTGCAGTTATATTAGTAGTATAGTGGTAGCACGAATGGGTCGGCTCGACCGGGGAAAGACCACGCTCTCACAGAAAACCAGCGTAAAATAGCAGCTTAACGCTGCTGTGTTTCGTATGGTGAGTGTAGAAAACCGGAGACCCCTTTTACTGACAAAGAGGCATTCCATCTTAGTCCTCACGAATGACAACGCATCTGCATCTTGAGTCTTTATTGAGGATAGATATAGATGTCTATGGGTCACAGTAACCACTTACCAACAGGTGGACTGTGTGCTCGTTTGTCACCCTATCCTATAAAAAAAACCCGATTATAAGTGGATGTTGTTGATCCTCGATTAAGAATCAAAATGCAGATGCGTCGTTTCCTGCAAAGGGTCGGTTCTCTACACTCACTATACGAAAAACAGCAGCATTAAGCTTATATTTTGCGTTGGTGTTCTCTGAGAGCGTGGTCCTTCCCTGGTCGAGCCGGTTCATTCGTGTTGCAATCATAATATAGATGAATATAATACCAGCGTAAAATAGTAGACCTATTTTACTGGATACGATGCATTCCATTTTAGTAGTCAGGAGTGACAACACATCTTGATTCTTAGTTGAGGATAAATTTAGATGTCGATCAGGTGGACTGTGTGCTCGATTTTCACACTTATTTCATAAAAAATATGGATAGGCCATGTGTAAAAATTTGAAAAAATGAATTTACCTAAATCGTTATAATATATTTTCATTAAAATTTTATGAACATACATTTTGCTATTTTTAATATAATTAATAGTAGTATAGTTATATACTCGTAGTATTTATTCGCAATGAAATTATTTATTGGATATTAAATCAATAACCCAAAAATTACACATATGATAAACTATTTCTATACTGGATGCTAGAAAAATTGCATCCATAAATCTGAACTGGAACGTTTCGTGACTAAACCTGTTCTATTAATCATCAATCGTGACTGGAGATCTCTATTATGTCCATTTTCGAGTTGCTATACCATAATAAGCAAATTTATTTTTTTGTGTTTTTTTGTTATTTATTGTTTCATAAAGTGAGTGTAAACGATAGATGTAAATGCTTATGGGTCACAGTATTCACTTTCCATCAGGTGGACTGTAGGTTCGTTCGGACTATGGGCCGATCGAATGGCGCAGTTTCAGCTGGTGAATAAGAAAATTATTTACTGTAATAACTTTGTATAATAATTATTGATGTTAAAAATTATAAATGTATCAACAGTTTCTCCATTTCGGGTACAATTTCCCACTGTGTCTGGCGTATGTGAACTATGAGAGAGACTTTGATTCCGTCGAAATTTGGGCGGTGCTACAATCCCTTCAGCAGTGCTAAGTTGACTGTCGGTATATAGAAGTACTGAAGTGTTTGTACAGTAGGGCTACGATGGCTATCCGAGTACAGAATCAGAGTACGAAACCTATCCAACTATAGAGAGGTGTAACACAGGGTGACGTTATATCCCCGAAACTCTTCACCGCTGCATTGGAAGACGTTTTAAAGCCACTGGACTAGAAAGGATACGGTATTAACATCAATGGCGAGTTCATCACTTAACTTCGATTTGCCGACGATATAGTCCGTCTTCTTGTCAGGTATACCTCAAAACTTGAAAACGAGACTGTACAACCAGTGCGTGTTGCCAGTGATGACTTATAGAACTGAAACATGGTCCTTCATAGCTGGCCGCATGAGGAAGCTCAAGGTCGCTCAGGGAGCTATGGAGAGGGCTATGCTCGGAGTTTCTCTGCGTGATAAACTTAGAAATGAGGATATCCGCAGTTGAACCAGAGTGACTGACATAGCCCAACGGTTTAGTAAGCTGAAGTGGCAATGGGCCGGCCATATAGCTCGAAGATCCGACAACCGATGGGAACAAAGGTTCTCGAGTGGCGGCCTCGTACCGGCGGATGAAGTGTAGGGCGCCCACGGCCACTAGATGGAGTGACGACCTGGTGACATGCAGGAAGTCGATGGATGCAGGTGGCTCAGGATCGTGCTTTGTGGCATTCCTTGTGGGAGGCTTATGTTCAGCAGTGGACTTGTGAAGGACTTTAATGATGGTGATGATGAATTTTCCGATAATTTAATGACAAATATCATTTTAAAAGAAAAGCTTGGAAAATCCAAAATTGCACGACTCATAAGATCGTGAAAAAAATATAAATTGTAATTCTATTCGTCAAAAAGTTCCAGTAGCAATCACCGAAGTACACCTTCAAGTCACTACATCAAGTCCGGAGGTAAGGTCTATTCACGACTAACAAAACGAGGCCAAACTCGGCACACCTAGTAATACTCTTTGAGGAGGTTCTAGTAACACTCACCAAAGTACACCTTCAGGTCACTCTATCAAGTCCAAAGCTAAGGTCTCATCGTAACTAACAAAACGAGGCCAAACTCGGCACACCAAGTAATACTCTTTGAGGAGTTCTAGTAGCATTCACCAAAGTACACCTCCAGGTCACTCTATCAAGTCCAAAGCTAAGGTCTCATCGTAACTAACAAAACGAGGCCAAACTCAGCACACCTAGTTCTACTAGTCGAGGAGTTCCAGTAGCAGATATCGAAGTACACCTTCTGGTTACTCCATAAAGTCCAAAACGTATAAGTATATTTATATATAAATCCTACGTACTTTAAGTGAAACAAAATATTGTAATAAAAATCTGTGATTATGAAAATAATAACCTTCGTCAAGTATGCATCAAATTTGGTTTTTGGAATATTTTGTATTTTTATAGCGATCGATATTTTTGCGGCCTATTACCACTGCTATAACCAAACGATATAGTAATCCACTCACAACAGCGGCCGAGCCCGAAGTGTGAGTGAGCTGTGAGGCAAAGTGTATTTAGTAAAATAAATTATTACAAGGCTGCTCAAAACACGGAAAATTTCGACATTTCTTAACCGAAAAAAAATTATTCTAAAACAAAACAACATTAAACTGCCATTTATATTCCATGGCTTCCCACGTGATCGATGAAGAGACTAAAAAATAGATTGAGTTAAGCAATTGATATTTTCAAAAGTTATCGTGTTTACCCCTCCATGCGGACTTGATAAATCTACACCATAAGCCACTAAACCACTTTTTTATGTAAAAATAGCAATTAATCAATTAAAAAAAAAAAGTTCAACAATCATTATCTTTCTGACAATATGATTTTTATATCATGTATATGTTTAATATGATTGTTAGATACGATTTCAAGCGATAAAACGTTGAATTCTTGATTTTTAGTCGATAGTACATATTTTCGGTGTTTTGAGCAGCCTTGTAATAATTTATTTTACTAAATACACTTTGCCTCACAGCTCACTCACACTTCGGGCTCGGCCGCTGTTGTGAGTGGATTACTATATCGTTTGCTTATAGCAGTAGAACATTCTACGCACCTTGCGCTTAATGCATACAAAATGATTATCTAGTCTGCGATAGTAAACTTAAGTTATTGTTGACCAGGGTGTGTCGGATGTAAATATTTGATTTTAAGAGTATAAATACAGTTCTCTTCTTCTGTGCATTGCAACAAAATAACTGCAGTAATTAACCTATGCTAATAAATAACGACTTATAATAATAATAATGTCCTCCAGACAGTAGTGGGTCACGGCTACCAGTCTCAACGGAGGCTAGCCATCTGCGCTGGACAGCATTATTGTGCACGAGTGTGTACTCTAACGCAGGTGCACTATTAGCCAAATACTCAAACGCTACTCCACTTTAAGACGTCGTTAAGTCTCGTGGTGTCACAGTCACTTTGCTAAAGTGACAGCACAGCACATGCGTAAGCACAGGTGCACTCTCTAGTCTCTCACTCTCATAATCCTTTGGAACGACAATCCGATACAATTGGAGGGAACACAGGTGCAGGACCCAACGGCTTTGCGAGATTTCCGAGGCATAACACTGCTAACTCACTCCGGGCGATTGCTGAGAATTTCAATAACTGATTTCTGTTCCAGTTCGAAGTTAATTTTTTTTTTGAATCGCGGCTGGAGATTCGAATTCCAATACGGTATCACATGATCAGCAGTAGGGCTTTCGACCACTATGTCAGAAGTCAATATAAAGGCACTGGCTACATTATAAACATGTAAACAAAAATTGATGTCATTCTCCATTTGCATTATAAAAAAGGTCTCAGTCATCCAAAATATTATCATATTGAATTCAATTCATCTGAAGTATGCAGTAGCGAACAAACAAAATTCTATTTAGTAAGTCTTAAAAAATAAATTCGTTTAGATATGGACTTTGAACTTGAAACAAAAATGCAAATTTCTTTCTCAACGTTGCGGTGTAGAGAGACTGTATAATCACAGGCTGTGATCCACCTTAGGCCTCAGAGGTGACAGCGCCTTAGTATCTTTCTTGATTTGAAGTTGCAGGTGTCCACGGACTGCAGTAGTCACTTATCATCAAGTAGACCGTAAGTTCGTTTGTCATTTCAGTTTTTATTTAAATTTAACTGTAATGAATCTCGAAGGTAAACTCAATTGCATTGAAAAAAAAATACCGTCAGTAAATATTTAGTATAGAACGTAAAGTAAAATAAGATTTTTATCTGATTCACGAAAAAAGTTTTTTTTTTTAAAACAGAAGTCATTTTGTTTGTAAAAATTAAAGGTTAGGTATTTTATGTACGATAAAATGATTTTTTCGCTATTTTATCGATAGAGTACTGCTGCTGGGTAATTGAGACGGCCATATTGCAGTTTTAACGACTTGTTTCTAAACGCTAGAATGCGCTTCGATAGCATTTCATTATTTGAACATAATGTATATATATGTACATTGTTTAAGTTTTAGAAGGTAGTAGGTCTCTTTTTCTGCTTGAAGTCCGTTTGGGTAGGTAGCACCTTCTTTTACGTGGTAGAGCCATGCTTCAGCTATATTATGGTTGTAGCACTAATGAGTCGGCTAGACCGAGGTAGCACCACACGTTCACAGAATACCAGCATAAAATAGCAGCTTAATGCTACTGTTTCGTAGGGTGAGTGTAGATAACCGCTGACCCTTTTTACTGGAAATGAGGCATTTCATCTCAGTACTCAGGGGCGTTAATGCATCTGTTTTTTTATTCCTTAATTGAGAATAAATGTAAATGTCTATGGGCGACACCACTTACAATCAGGTGCTCGTTTATCACCCTTATTTTATATTAAAAAAACATCCTATTTCTGCGGCCAAATAGCAGTGCTGCAGGCTAATGGGTTAGCAACTGCGGTTTTTTATTATTTCGAGTTGTTATCGGGAAGATGCTGCTGCCCTCTGTCGCCTCTTACGACACCCACGGGACGATGGTTTAGTGAATATTCTTACACCGCAACTACTCGGTATACATTCTCTTACATATTTTAAACTATAATAAAATATTAATTTAAAAAAAAAAATGAACGGATATTCGACATAATAATACGCATACGAAAATGATTTGTTTTATGTTGTGGAACGACCAATTACGAATGATATGTTATGCTGAATGCACACTTGACCGAATTCAAAATCGAGTGACGTAACAGCAAAAAATGCTCAGTTGTGTTGATTCTTTTATCCATATCTTCATGATTATTCATAACCCCATTATTTTGTTTTTCTCTGATTGTAAATTTATCGATTTTATTGATATCAAGGTCAGTGTTGCCATTTATTTTATAATAAATCTAATGATGATTCAATCGTTCATAATAGTATGACATTTGAAAATTGCTGATTATCTACTCGTATTATATTAGTAGCGTTTATTAGTTCCTACAAATAAATAAAGTCTTTTGAAACCTTTTCTCGTTTCTGAGAGGGTTATAGGTCAAGGAAATGTCCATTGCGATGCCCAAAGCGTCTTGGCGGACTTCACATTCCTTTGATTACTTTTGATTTACCCCTAAATCACCAATCTGGGCAGGTTAGGTTAGTTGAAGCAGTTAAGTTAGTGGTGTTCTTGGTAATTTTTTTAAGGATATGGGTGACAAACGAGCTTACAGTCCACCTGATGGTAAGTGATCGCTGTTGCCCATAGACTTCGACAACTATTCTCGATTACGAATCAAAATGCAGATGGTGCCAGATTTATTTGTAATGCAATAAAATATAAAAACCCAATTGTTTTCACCATTTATAAATAAAATAGACGATGTGAGATATTATAAGATATATATTTTAACGTGGTAGAGCCATGCTGCAGCTATATTAATAGTATAGTTGTAGCACGAATGGGTCAATGGAAATACCTGCGTAAAATAGCAGCTTGATGCTGCTGTGTTTCGCATGGTGAGTGTAGAGAACCGGAGACCCATTTTACTGGAAAAGAGGCATTCTATCTTAGTCCTCACGGCTGACAACGCATCTGCATTTTAAGTCGGAAACGAAGATAGATGTAGATGTCTATGGGCCACAGAAACCACTTACCATCAGGTAGACTGTGTGCTCGTTTGTCACCCTTATTCTGTAAAAAAAGCTATATTTACCAAAATTTTTAAAATTATTACACACATAAATTGTTTCACTTTATTATAATCTAAAATTGAAACGGTCAATGAACTGTTCAAAATTTGTCTTCAATTTTTTTCGGATAGTCGCCTTAAATGTTTTGTTAGCATAGATTGAGTTGGCGCCAGCGCAGATTAGAAACATGAGAAAAAAATGTAAAGAGGAATGTGGGGATTAAGACATAATTGTGATGTATGAAGTAGTAAGTGTTTGAATTATAGCAATTACTGTATTACTTAAATTATTTTAATATTATTTATTTGCATAACATTAAAATCTAAAATAAAAAACTAAAACTAAAAACTTAAATTATCATAGAATAGAATAGAATAGAATAATTTTTATTCAATATAGATCAAATGTGTAATTCTTTTTGAAAGTCATTTTTTACTTTTACTTTACCACTGGTTCGAAAAAGCTCTGTCCTGGGAAGAACCAGTAAGAAACCCAGCGGGACTGTTTTTTTAAAGTAAATTTTACATGAATAGTTGTACAAACTATTTAAAAGAATTATTTTAGAAACAGCTTGGAAGCGACCACCTCATTCCCAGGGGTTGTTATCAACCATGTATTCATTGATATTATAATAACCCTTTTTATACAGTTTTAGTTTAATAAAATATTTAAACTTAGTACCTAACAGAGAGAGCTTGTTACAGTCCCATTCCCCGCAGTATAATGACGGCTCCATGGCGTATTTGTATGGTGGCCTACAAATTATTGTTCGGGGTCTGGATGTTTGTCCTTGTAAAATTTATGTACACACACATTTAGGTATACACCACGATACAGGAGAATATCCTAGTGTGGAGGTAACTTTTTCTAAAAAGTGTCAAGAACCCTGGCTGCGTTTCCTCGTTGAGTGATTGTATTTAGCCTCTGAGCGAG
This sequence comes from Parnassius mnemosyne, assembly GCA_963668995.1. NCBI lineage: Eukaryota > Metazoa > Arthropoda > Insecta > Lepidoptera > Papilionidae > Parnassius > Parnassius mnemosyne. Next base: position 26,704,188 of record CAVLGL010000086.1, read on the forward strand.
AAAAGAACTAGTCCTTTTATCATCATCAGCGACGACCAATCATAAATACAATTCACTGCATGTGAACCCCGCGGACCGATAGTCTCTAGTCTCTACAGCAAATGGCACAAATATGTAGTTATTTTTGATCGTCATCATTAAAATCTCATTCACGACACATTAATAAAAAAACACCACTTCAATTCTCATAAATACATAGCATAGATAAAGCACCTTACGGATATTTTTGGCTTGATCGTCAGTCATAATCTAAATAATCTAATCTAAAAAGAAAAACGTTACCCTCACTCAGGGATTTCCCCCTGTATCGTGGAGGCAATTAACATATATAAATTGCACAAGGATAAACACCCAGACTCGGAACAATTACTTGTAGGCCATGCAAAAATACTTAATCCATGCGGGATTCGAAACCGCGGCCCGCGGCACCACAGCTGTCCTAAAATAGCTGTCACAAAATACAAAAGAAACTGGGCTAAATACTCATTGTAATGGAACTCCAAGGTCACTGCTAATTCCTTTTTATTAACACTGCTATCAAATAAACGCTCAATCAAACACTAGCTTAGGCACTTAGGAATTTGTGAGTAAATATTTGTTAGTGGAGCTATTAGATTTTTTAACAGGCCGTTTTTAAAAGGCCAGAAATAAAACAGAGTAAGCACGAATATTTTTAATGTATATTTTAATGCAACTATTTGAACATGCAACCTGTAGAGGAAACACATAAAAAATAATATGAAAACTTAAGCTGTTGTCGCAAGCTAGAATTGACAGACCCACCGAAATTGTAAGCGGCATTTTTCGATGTTTTTTTTTATATAGTAGTAAGCTATTAAAAACCAAATTGTAGATGCGTTGTCACAACTGAGGACTAAGATGGTATGCCTCGTTAATTATAACAAGTGTCTCCGAACGTCGTTCGAAGCTCAGCATTCTTAAGCCGCTATTTTACACTACACAGGTATTCTCTGCAAGCTTGGTTCTTCCCCGGCCAAGCCGATATACTCGTAGTATTGTGACTCTACCACGTACAATTCGTATTTGAGTTACATCGAGCGATAAATTTCACATTGATATTCTGTGCGAGCATGGTCTTTGCTCGGTCGAGCCCACCCATTCTTGCTTCAGCTATAATATGGCTGCTGCTTTGCTCTACAAATATTTGTGCTATTAGCCTGCAGGATCGCATTTTTTTATAGGATAGAGTGACAAACGAGCACACAGTCTACCTGATGGTAAGTGGTTGCTGAGATCCATTTTATCGGTGGTAGAGCCACGCAGCAGTTTTTGCTGTTGCACGTATGGGCCGGCTCGAGCCGGGTTGACTTCACAGAATACCGGCGTGAAGTAGAAGCTCTGCTTCTGCGTTTCGTCTGGTGAGTGCAGGTGGCCGGAGGCCCAACTCCCCCCCCCCACCCATGCTCGGGCAAACTGAGCAATAAGACCAAGGCGACCCCTGCCACGCTATCCGTGAATTTCTGCAACATCAGGGGACTTCCCTCGAACCTAAACGCCGTCCACTACCATCTCGAGACGGCGAAGCTGGCCTTACTCTTTCTGAACGAGACGCAGGTTTCCTCTCCGGCTGATTTCGTATCTCTCCTACCCACAAATTGGAGTACAAATTGGAGCACTCCTTTGTGCCTCGGGCTGGAGTTTGCGTGTATGTCAGAGAGGACATGTGTTCTCGACGCCTCGGCAGTCGTGAAGGTTCGGACCTGTCCATCCTTTGGCTACGCGTAGACAGCGACGACCATCCGCGCGTCTATGGGTGCCTCTATAGGTCCCATAGCGGTAATGCCGAAACAGACCGACTCATTGACCACGTCTAAATGGCTACAGATTCTTTGCTACAACAGGTCCCATCCGCAGAGATCGTGATCCTTGGCGATTTTAACGCCCACCACGCCGAATGGCTCGATCATACACCTTCCCTGTTGGATCTCTCGTCAGCAGAAGGTCCAACCGGACGAATATCATGTTTCCGTCGATGCCCCTCTCGGCTCTACGGACCATTGTCTGATCCGGAGTGTGGTGCCACTCACGCTGCCCTCGCGGTTGCGTTCTGCAGGTTGCCGTCACTGATGTGGTGCTACAGGGAATGGAACTATTCAGGGACCTTCAAGAAAAGAGCGTACTCCTTTTAAAAGGCCGGCAACGCATCTGCGAATCCCTCCCTGGTGTTGCAGCTGTTCATGGGCGGCGGTAGTCACTTACCATCAGGTGACCCGCATGCTCGTTTGCCCCCTCTCCTATAAAAAAATAGACATCTACATCTATTCTCTATTACAAATCCAAATGCAGGTGCATTGTCACCCGTGAGGACTAAAACAAAATGCCTCATTTCCAGTAAAAAGGGTCACCCGTTCTCTAAACTCACCATACGAAACACAGCAGCGTTAAGCTGCTATTTTACGCTGGTATTCTGTGAGAGCGTGGTCCTTTACCTTCCGAGCTGACCCATTCGTGCTACAACTATACTTTTTTTTTATTTCTTTTTTTTTATACTACTAATATAATTGCAGCATGGTTCTACCACATATAAAACGCATCATGTATGGAACCCTATAAAGATATAAAGCAATATACTAATATTTATACCAATATAATATACCAATATATAACAATAAACATCATCATCATTATAGCTGCTCCCAAATTCACTGAAGAACATAGACTTCCCTCCAGAAACGCCACAAAACACTGTCCTGAGCCATCTGCTTCTAACGACTTCTGCATTTTTTACCAGGTCATCACTCCATCTAGTGGGGGATCACCTTAAAATTCAATTACCGTTACTAGGCTGCCACTAGATAACCTTTTTTCCCCAAAGATTATCAAGAATGTATAACCAGTGCGTGCAGTCAGTGATGACATTTGAATTTGAGGCGTAATCCTTCACTGCTGGCCGTGTGCCTATAAAAATATTGAACCTAAATATATTTAATAAACATTTTCAAATAAATTTAAGGTAATATAAATTTTTTTAGCCAAAATTACACTTCGACCATGATTCTATTTACGTATATTGATATTTATTTACACTATAATTTAGCATAGCACGACGCGACATGACGTTACAAAATATAATGTCGTCCAATTTTATCCTGTTAAATGTTGGTATCGTTAAAGATGACGGCTCCGTAGCGCAGTGGCTTAGCAATGGATTTCTACGCTGTGGGGCGGGTACGGGTTCGAATCCCGCACGAAACAAGTATTTGTATGGCCTACAAATAATTGTTCCGGGTCTGGATGTTTGTCCTTGTGCAATTTGTGTTTGTAAACTGCCTCCACGATACAGGACAAATCCTAGTGTGGGGGTAACGTTTCTTAATAAATAAAAAAAAGATGACTAATAATACACTATTCTACATAAAAGACTTCGTTATCCCTTAATCGGTTCTACAGTGCGAATAGTTCATAAAAATAATTTATTAAAATAATAGTTTGAGAGCCCTAGTAGCTCAGGGGATAAGCACTCTCAGTAAATTTCATAGAGCGTGAACAGCACTATGAAATTTACCGAGAGTTCAAACGTGGTAAGCCATGCTGCAGCTATATTAGTAGTATAGTTGTAGCACGAATGGGTCGGCTCGACCGGGGAAGGGCCACGCTCTCACAGAATACCAGCGTAAAATAGCAGCTTAACGCTGCTGGGTTTCGTATGGTGAGTGTAGAGAACCGGAGACCCTTTTTACTAGATAAGAGGCATTCCATCTTAGTCCTCACGAGTGACAACGCACCTGCATTTTGATTCGCAAACGAGGATAGATGTAGATGTCTATGGGCCACAGCAACCACTTACCATCAGGTGGACTGTGTGCTCGTTTGTCACCCGTATCCTATAAAAAAGAAAAGAGCCTGAGTTTGATCAATGAAATTGTCAATTCTCATTTTAAGTGGCTAGCACTTTCTTGATAAGGCCTATTGATTAGCAGTAAACTTAAGACACTGTACATAGTCAAAATAGGCTTCACAAAACAGTCATTTTAGCAAAATGCATTCATTTTAGAGCTGCAAAATATATGTTAATCTTGATCATATTTATGAGTGAATCATCGTGTTCAAAACACGTTTTCAGTAAATATCGATGGAAAAAAATCATAAAATAACCATTAAAATTGAAATTCTAGCAATTGTAAATATTTATTTATAAATAAATCTTGATAAAATGAATAACAGTGATGTAATATATGATTATAAATGGAATTATTGTTTTTATTTATCGATTAAAATTAAAATAAGATATTTGTAAGTATTATTATATTTAATAATAAATAACTCGAACGAAACATCGCGCCATCGTGGCGTCTCCTTCATTACTACGCCGAGCCCCCCAAATACATAAAAGTCGTCTATTCACAGAAGCGTCTTTTTTATAAAGTTGAAGTGACAGATGGACTAACAGTCCACCCGGTGGTAAATAGCTATGACAGCCAATGGACACCTATTTCTAATAAAGAAGACTACGGAGGCAATGTCAACTCTGTGAACTAATATGGAATGCCTCACGGCCTGTTATTGTATGGGCTCTCTACATCCTTTAGACTAGGGATTCCCAAAGTGGTCGTTATCGACCCCTTGGGATCAAAATTGGTTTTCCAGGGGTCGACATGAACGAAACTGATTTTGGGGGTCGACGAGGTCTAAAAATCGTCCTCTAATAATTAACACAAGTTTTTATTTTTTTATGTTTAATTTGCGATTTTAACTTTTTTTTTCTAAAAGTAATTACCTACTTAAGTATTTTAACGTAATTTGTATTAATAGTTATTAATTACACTTGATATTTACTGAATTTTATGTCAATTTATTTTGTTAAATTTTGATGAGAAAATGAGGTCAAGTTTACGCACTTAACCAACTGCAAAGTTTTTAGTATTAGTATAGTATAGTATTTTGTATCAATATAAAAACCAGAGATAGGATTTTTAAAGTTAATTTGGCTATGGGGTCTGAGGTATCAGTTTATTTTGGAAAAGGGTTCTCTTGTCCAATATAGTTTGGGAATCCCTGCTTTAGACCGTAACACAGCTGTGTACGCACTGCTACTTGGTGGCGGAAATTAGTAAGAGGTGTGATAACCACCCAGATAGACACCTGGGCAAAAAGGAGTACCACCCTATAGTAAATTACTTTGATCCAGACCGCCTGTGTTATAATTTATCGATAAATAAAAACGCTATTACTTTTAAACTCAAAATCCTTTTTAGGATTCCGTACCCAAAGGATAACCAACGGGATCCTATTACTAAGCCTCCGCTGTTAGTCCGTTCTGTCAGCGGGCTGTATCTCATGATCCGTAGTAGGTAGACAGTTGAAATTTTCACAGAATGTGTATTTCTGTTGCCGTTTTATAAACAAATTTTTTAAATAAATTTAAAAAATTATGGGGGCTCTCCTACTAGAAACGTGTTTTAGTCTACATAGTATTAAATCTTGTAAGATGGTACGGGTCCCTTCATGTGCAAGTCCGACTCACAATTGGCCGGTTTTTATAAAAGCTGTCTCAACATAGAGATACTTTGAATTACATACGCTTCGAGTTATATGTTTAACTACTCTGTGAAAACGAAACTTTAAGACCATGATACTTTTTCCTACTTTTTAACCTTCTAGAAAGAGGAGGCTCTCAATTCAACTGTTTTATTTTTGCCTCCTTTTTTGTATGTATGTTACGCGCTATCTTGTCAAATGTGTGCCGATTATAAAGATTTCTATTTCATTAAATAGTTTATATTTCACGGGTTCATATAAATTTTCTGAAAAAATGCCAACCCTAAATGTGGGGAAAAATTGGGGAATGGTTATTTTTTAAAGCTGCATGTGCAAAATAAAGATAATCGTCAGATTTCTTATTTGTTTTTTTTTTCACATCACAGCGTACTTGTAATTATATTAAACCAGTTTTTTGTTACATATTAAATATATAATAATATATTATGCGTTTTAATCCAAGGTCAGAATGCATTAAATTTTTCCAGGGTCATTGTGTTATTAAGGATTATGTATGAATAAGCTTCCACAAATATATTGCGTATTAGATTCCACATTAATCTTGTCACTTGAGACTTATCAGGGCACCTTCAATTATCAAGTGGTGATTGCCAAAATTTTGCGAAAAATCGACTTAGCTCTTATGACAAAAGCATAGAGCTCAAATCGCTGGCAATCGTTCGATGTTGACTGAATTTTTTAATTTGTACGCTCATTTCGGTATGCAGGTCTTAAAATAATTAATTTTGATTAATATTGTGTGCATGGGAGACGATTTATGGACGTGCCTTACAGTGCAAGGTCGAGCAGATCATAAATTTATTACTCCTTGTTCATAGTAATGAAGTATTTGCACAGGGCCTATTTATCTTTGAACCTGCTAGAGCGACGCTGCAGGTATATTATGGTTGTAGCACGAATGGGTTGGCTCGACCGGGGTAGGACCACGCTCTAATAGAATACCAGCGTAAAATAGCAGCATAATGCTTCTATGTTTCGTATTGTGAGTGTAGAGAATCGGAGTCCTTTTTACTGAAAATGAGGCATTTCATCTTAGTCCTCAGGGGTGACAACGCATCTCCGTTTTGATTCATATTCGACAATAAACGTAGCTGTCCATGGGCCACGGCATTAACTTACCATCAGGTGAACTGTGTGCTCGTTTGTCCCCCTTATTCTATAAAAGAAATCTAAGCAACATATAATGAAATTGATGAACAAAAAACCTGTACAGGTTACGTTTCGAAGAGTGAACGCTAGAGGTATACTCTGTGCACTGCGCTGGCTACAATACGTGGTTCTAAGCCACCTGCATCCATTAACTTCCTGCATGATGATTTATCGGGTTGATACTTCATCTGTGGGAGTTTACATTCTGCTTACCGGTAGACTGCAGAAGACGATTCTTGGGAATTAATGGTAGGGGTTCTTGAGGATAATGACGAAGGCTTGAAGTTGTAGTTTTCCCAAGGTTGTTCGTTGCGTGTTCACATCACGTCGGTTGGTCACTAGTTAGGCCATGAAAGGAAAAGGGGAGATCTCCCGCCGGGCAAGGTGATTGTCCCGGGGAGCGGTCGGATACTTCGGAACTTTGATAGCGCGATTTAGGCAGCGGATGTATTTCGCTTGTGGCGCGACGAAAGCGCCTCCGAACCATTTTAGTCCTCACGGGTGATAACACAGCTGCATTTTGATTCGTGATCGAGGATGGGCTACATCAACCACTTAACATCAGGTAGACTGTATGCTCGTTTGTTACCCTTATCCTATAAAAATTCTGTCATACTGCGTAATCAACGCAGTCTTGGAATTTTTTATTTCTTGATAAAATTAATACAATCTTAGTAGCCTCGCACTTCGCAATTTATCATTTTCATAATTTTTCAATTTTTGACTTGACAAGGGCATTCATGTTTTAAAACAAATATTTAGTATCGAAACATTATAACCATATTTTTAGTTTCATTTAAAATATTTTAATTATAAAAATTTAAAAAAAGAACATAGTTGAAAAATGTGTATCTATTAAATTGCTTATTTACATCTTGGTGTTACACGTTCGGTTACGCTTAATCATACTCAAGGCCGTTCTAGCGTTCGCATTTTTGTTATAATTCATTTTTAACACCAAAACTGATACACGCTTTTTATTCATTTATCGTTCATTGTTGTTTTGACACCAATTAAAGTGTCACGTATTTCAATTTCCAGTTTTTAACTCTTGTTTTGATTCGAAACGGTTTAATATTTTTTTTTTTATAAATTATGGTTGACAAACGAGCACATAGCCCACCTGATGGTAAAGTGGATGCTGTGGCCCCTAGACATCTACATTTATTCTCAATTAAGAATCAAAATGACTGAGAACTAAGATGCAATGCCTCGTTTCCAGTAAAAAGGGTCTCCGGTTCTATACACTCACCATACGAAACACAGCAAAATAAGCTGCTATTTTACGCTGATATTTTGTGAGAGCGTAGTCCTTCCCCGGTCGAGCCTACTCATTCGGGCTATGACCATAATATATTCGTAGCTGCAGCGTGGCTCTACCATGTATGAAAACCACGGAAAACCCTAACGTCTTATGTCATTCATATTTGGAAATGTTTTCGAATTTAGAATTATTGCGTTATTTTAACATACTATACTGATGTGCTACTGTTTCTGTTGTCTTGGTGGTAAGTGGTCACTGCAGCTTCTGGATATCTGTATGCAACTCTAATGAAAGAGACAAACAAGTGAGTTGCCACCCTTGTAGATTAAGAATGCCTTGCCTGTGTGTGTTAATGTCAGTTTACAATAAAGCTATGACTTTACTACTTTCTCAGCGGCGAAGAAGCGAGAGATTTCTATATCTTATAAAATAAGGTATTTTTATAAAATAAGGATGACAAACGAGCACACAGTAAACCTGATAGTAATTGGACGCTGTGGCCCATAGACATTTATCCTCAATTAGGAATCAAAATGCAGATACGTTGTCACCCTTGACGACTGAGATGGAATACCTCATTTCCAGCAAAACGAGTCTCCGGTTCTCTACACTCACCACAAGAAACACACCAGCATTAAGCTGCTATTTTACGCTGGTAAACTGTGAGAGCGTGGTCATACCCCGGTCGAGCCGACCCATTCGTGCTGCAACCACAGTATAGCGGCAGCATGGCTCTACCACGTAGAGTAACGATCTGGTAGTAAAATACACAATACATCAATGGATGCAGGTGACTCAGGACCGTGTTTTGTGGTATAACTTAGGGGAGGCTGATGTTCAGAAGTGGACTTGTGAAGGACTATAATGATGATAATGATGATGTCTATCATCATCAACGGGGGGCGAACTCTATTTCTAAGTAGTATGAAGTTCAGAGTGAGCACTCTACCCCTAAACTATTACTGCTACACAGTATGACTTTACTAGTATAGTATCTGTTTCATAAGGCGGCTATTTGCCATAGTTGCCACGCTTGGCAATCGGGTTGGCAACCGCGCCATTTAATTTTCTAGTTGTTATTATTAGACGGTTCCGTGATGCAGTAGCTTAGCATTATGTTGCTGCGCTTCGATTCTATTCGATTTCGGGTTCAAATCCCGCACGGAACATGTATTTGTATAGCCTACAAATAATTGTTCCGGGTTTGGATGGATACAGATACGCCCCCAGGATACAGGAGAAAATCCTAATATGTTTTAAGTTTAAAAAAAAATAAAAAATATTATAGAGATCTGATGCCCGGGTTACACGTCAAGTACCGCTAGTATAAATTAATTGTCTTGTTAATTAATACAATAATGTGTAACTGTTTTTTGTACCAATAAAATAAAATAAAAAATTAGGAAGACGTTGCTGCCTATCTCCTGGTTTGTTTCCCTATGTCGCTTCTTACGACACCACGGGACGATATGGGTTAGTGGATATTCTTACATCGCCAATACACGGTGGATATATTTACATTATATTATTATCAAAAAAGAATCAACATAGTCTCTGTTTATGCCCACTGACTCCAATTACCAATTACGAATAATTCGACTAATTTTAATTGTCCAAAAAAGTCTTAAAACGACTATCGAAAGCCTAAACTTCAACTACTGTAAATTAAACTTTTAACCGCATTGAACTCGCTTCGAATTCGACGTAAATTGTCGAAACAATTTAGGTCGTCTAGATCGAATTTCACAGAACTCACCCGATACGAGTACGTTTCATCTTAAGGTTACTCGGTTATTGTGTACGTTATAGAGCAACAAGCAAATAGATAAAGCTGCCGACGTATCGCGGAAATTTACTTAATTAAAAACAATTCGTTTGGAATTAAACGTCTTATTTAACTGACGCTTATTTGATCGAGTAAAATAAGGTATTTTTACTAGATTACCCTGTCCTAGAAGCAGGTAAAGTCAAGCTGCAGCTATATTATGGTTGTCACATGAATGCGTCGGCTCGACCGGCGTAGAACCACGCTCTCACAGAATACCAGCGATAAATAGCGGCTTAATGTTGCTGTGTTTTGTATGGTGAGTGTAAAGAACCGGAGAGTCTTTTTACTGGATACGTGGCGTTCCATCTTAGTCCTGCATTTTAAGATTTTTTAGGAAGTTATATGTACATGTGTGATGGGCATCCACTTACCATCAGGTGGACTGTGTGCTCGTTTGTCACCCTTATATTCTATATATTAAAAAAGGGATTTTTTTTCTTGTCTGACGCTCCATAACCTACATGGCTTAATGAATCTTACCATATGGGAAATGGGGTGTTGGTGGAATCGTCTTAGTTGTAGAAGTAACATAGGATATAAAACCTCTTTTCAGTAAACTTTTTTACGGAGTCGGTGTATTTTTTTTAATTACTCTTTTAACCTTTGTACTTGTTTATTTGTGTAGCACATTGTTATGCCACCGCATTCCATACTGTGGTGTGCTACTGTAAGACTTGAGTATAGGAAGTTCCTGTAAATCTTATAGCTTCCGACAGATGGCGGTATAACCAATACACGGGCAGAAGCAGCATCAATGGTCCGAAACGTCTGTTATTGCGAACGTTAATCTGAAGTTCGCAATGTTACGTGTCAATTTCCTACTTTCCCGATGGTAATGGTAATATTGTTGACATTCGTGTCGCGAACCCCAGAATGAGTCTCCCCGCTAAAGTTTAAATAAAGAAGAATTAATTACAAAACGCATTTTATCCATACTATTTTATTACGAGATAGTTTTTTTTTTTTAAATGAGGATCTTTTAATAAGTTCTTTTTTCATAATCTTTAATAAGTATTTTGTTTGTAGCTTACGTTGCATGCGTAATTCCATCATCATGTTTTTATTACGTTCCACCAAGTGCACTGCTGAACATAGGCCTCTCTTACAGATTCCCTAAGCATGGTTCTCGCCACCTGCATCCATCGACTTCATGCATCTCTTACCAGATCACTAGTCCATTTATTGGTTCGCTGCCTTACACATGCGGAATTTACCTGAAAGTAATTCTAGCCATTTTGTTATTATTTGAAATAATTTTATATGAAGTATTAGTTTCAGCAATTTTTGGTAAGCCTAATTATTAAAAATTATTGTAAGAAAACCAGCATATCTAAAAAATAATATTATGTCGCAGCCATGATGGATTTGATGACATTCTCTACGTGGTAGAGCCATGCTGCAGCTATTTATTCTCTTAATTATTTATCTTTCTTTAACTTTTCTTTATTATTATAAATAATTATTGACAATAGGCTATGTTATCACATAATTATATTAATTATGTAATATGATCCTTGTAGGTCGAAATAAAAATATTATTAATATTATACTCAATTTTTTAAAACAACAAAGAATGTAAAAATTACGTATCATATATATATATTTGATATGATTATGATTCAATTTACGACCTATATTCGTGATATCCTGAGAAATCAATTAATCACTGAGGGTCGACAGGATGGCATTTCATAGATAACATTTGACATTTCCCTAAAGTTTGTATAGTGATTGTTTGTCTATGGTCGAGTTTTCTAGTAGAAATATTAATCAATAATTCAATTGAATAAAACATGATGTATGCATGTATATCAGGCGTTTTCCGCAATAATCCAAAATTATCATTTAAAAGTAATAATTAATATTAAGTTACAATATTATCAGATCAATTTATGCAATAATTAATTTATCAATTTAAAAATAATTTTATGTTAAATTGGTAATTTTTTGAAAATTTCAAATGTTATTTTTTAAGGAATACAAACGATTAATATTATACTGTGTTTTTATTTTAAATCTTCAAAATAGAGCTAAAAATGGCTTAGTTGGCACTTAAATGTTGTAATGTCTATTTGCTAACATTCCCTTAGCGTTGAAATTTTAGACGAAAACAAAAGGCCGTCTCGTTTTACCAAACATATTCTGATCTACAACCAGACAAGAAAAAAAAAAACGCTACAATAGTTAATTTCAAAAGCAATTTAATTTGAACTTTATGGTGTACAAAATAAAGTGGAATTCTTTTCTTGTGCATGCAAATTTAAAGTAGTCAAAGGCTTGTCGATCGTAAATCCATAAGTGGAGGAAAAGGTGGTATTACTGGCTGTTTGATTTATGTTCCTCGACAGTAAAAGTCCATTGCATCAGACAATTCGTATGTAATTCGAGTAGCTGTAATTTTTTACTTTAGTTTTAAGGCGGCACGATCATTCTTTTGTTTCTTTATTTTAAAAAAGTATTACAAAATTCAATTACGATTTTTGCAAACTGGATCCTTAACCACACACTTAAAAAGACTACAGTTACTTAAAAAGTAATAATTTTACCGTGGTTCTCCCGAATTAACGCCTATTTCTCTCTTTGGAATGGAGTTTGACCAGACCAGATTTTCATTTTTAGGGACAAAAATATAAATACAACACACGCTCGATATTCTATCGAGTATTTACGGTAGTAGACGAGTGGACCGTTGCGTGTTGTAACTTTGTCTGACAAAACCTGCATATAATATGACTAGCTGTTCCCCGCAACTTCGCCCGCGTGTTATTTGGGGTTTTCATTTTTTTTTCGCGGAACAATAATTATTTTTGTAAAATAAAATTAGTCTAAGTTATTCGTTGTGACATCAGCTATCTGCCAATGAAAATCATGTCAAAATCGGTCGAACCGTTTCAGAGATTAGCCTGAACAAACAGACAGACAAACGAACAGACAGACAGACAGACAAAAACTTACTTACATGACATACCGTATATACTTTTATATGTATTTAGTCAAAAGCTGTAATGTTGACATTACAAACAGACACTTCAGTTTTATTTATTTGTATAGATACAGATGTAGAAAATATTCTCTTGAATTTCCGTTGAAGTGAAGCTGTTCCAGTCTGAAGGGTGTAGAGAGGCAGAATAATTAAAGTCTGTGAGTTATTCCATCTTATTCCACAGAGGTGGCAACACATCTGTACTCTTTATTTGGAGGTGGTGGCAAATGTCTATAAAAAAACCGGCAAAGTGCGAGTCGGACTCGCGCACCGAGGGTTCCGAACAAATCTGTAGGTATATAATTTTTAAATTATTAAAAATATTTTTATTATATGATGTAACTAAAAATTTATGCTTTTCGCAATTTTTCCTTTATCTGTGCTATAAAACGTTGAATCGTACCAAAGGGGAATGCCCACCGTTCATAGACACCTCGGCCATAGGTGCCCACATATAAAAGCATGTGGAAATGATAATATGCAAGTAAAAGAATGAAATGGTTAAGGAATTAGTTTAAAAAAAGTCCGTATTTTTAAGATATAAAGGTTTTTTATTTTCACAAAAACAGTTTTTAATAACAAATGACTTCGTATTTTCGTGACATTTAAACCACAATTGACACAGCGTTAATGTCCTCTTGAGAGAGTTACTGAGTGCTAGGAAGCTTGAGTGCCAATTTCGTGCAGAAGTTATCGTAAGAAGTGGGAGCGGGTTTCATTTTCAGGCCGTGGTCAATATGGCGAGAAGAATTATCGGAGTCCATTTAGAAAGCTTATTCGTTGCTTAGACAACAAATCCGCGAGAAAACAAACAAAATAACACAAATGCAAAGTCATTTGACTTGTGACTATTTAGTTTTGATAATTAAGATATGGGCCTAGCTATCATATTCGATGTTGCCAATTATCAGACATAAAATCGATAAATAGATAGCGATTTTTTTATTCGATTTATAATTTCATTAAAAGAATAATCTTTGATTCGCTTTAAGTTCTGCACACCTTTTAAAATATGTTTTGTTTTATTTATTTAAATTCCATTTTAAATGTATTTTTAAGAACAGATAAAAATAACAGTAAAATTGTGCAGTATCGTTTTTGTTATTTTCTAAAGAGTTCATGGCAAATCAACTAGCAATTCGCTTGTTTAATTATCATAACATCATAATAATTATCGAAAATAATATTACCATTATAATAATGACAACATAAAAAATCGATTGAAAAAACAAAATCGACTTTTTTACGAGATTTGTGATTGGCAACACTTTTTATTTTACCCACAAATTAATGACTTGCGGATTTACCTAATTTCATTTTTATCTTTTCGGTAATTTTTTTTTGTGGAAAAATATTGCAATCTTTTTTGGATACATAAATACTGCGATTAATTACCATAAAAAAAGATGTATTTATTTAACAAATGCAAATTGTTGGGCGTTTCATGGCCAGAATTGGGCATTCCCCTTTCAAGATTCTGAGTTCACGGGAAGTAACCTGTAGGTTTTGATTCCCTTGCGAATGTCGAAAATTTGCGGCATAAACGTCTGTATCTTTTGATTGCGTTGGCTTAGAAGTTTGATTTTTTCACAGCTCTAAGGGACAGTAAACTTGAGTATTTGATATTAAAGCTTGATACCTCCACGCGTTCCTGAGAAAAAGGGTCTTGACAGACAGACAGACAGACAGACAGACGGACAACAAAGTGATCCTATAAGGGTTCCGTTTTATCCTTTTGAGGTACGGAACCCTAAATTTTTACAAATCACCTACACAACTACTACTACAAAAAAATTCATATAACATTAGAAGGACCATCCTATGGTTCGTATGTTTATTATGAAATCCTATGGTTATTATTTATTTTCTAACTAGCTGTTCCTCGCGACTTCGTCCGCGTATAATTGATTACGATCGGATTTCATGGGTTTTAATTAATTTTGCATGGAACTCTAATTATTTTTTCTAAAATAGAAGTAGCCTAAGTTATTACTTATAACATCAGCTATCTGCCAGTGAACGTCCCGTCACAATCACAGACAAAAAATTAAAAAAAAATTTTTGTTATAAGTACCGTATATACATTTTTCATATGCATTTAGTAAAAAGCTATTGTTTTGTCATTACAGACACTTCAATTTTTATTTATTTGTATAGATGTTAAGAAACTGATGGCAATGACCCCATTGCACGATATGTTTATAGCAAGTATTATGGTGCGATAAAACAATTAGGAAAGTGGGCTACGTCGACTCCATGCCCTATACAAATTGAACACATGCATACCAGCTGCTAGATAAGGACATTAACAGATGGAATCAAAGAATGTTTCACCGATTCACACGCTAAATTTATTAATGTTGACTTATCTATACAAATAAATATTCATGTGTCTGTTTGTAATATTAAAATAGCAGCTTGTTACTAAATACATATGAAAGTGTATACGGCACTTATGACAAAAACACAATTTTTAAAATTTTTGTCTGTCTGTCTGTTTGTTCCGGTTAATCTCAGAAACGGCTGGACCGATTTTAACGGGACTTTCACTGGCAGATGGCTGATGTTATAAAGAGTAACTTAGGCTACTTTTATTTTAGAAAAAGAATTAGGGTACCGCGCAAAAAAAAATTAAAACCCTAATTTGAACGCGGGCGATGTCGCGAGGAACAGCTAGTTCATAGGTGGAATTATTGATCTCAATTATATTGGCGGTGTAAGAATATCCACTATCCCATATCGTCCCGTGGGTGTCGTAGGTGGTGACAGAGGGTAACTGAAACAAGAGATGGGCAGCAGCATCTTCCTGATCATCATCATCATCATTACAGCCTTTCACAAGTCCACTGCTGAACATAGGCCTCCACCAAGGAATGCCACAAAGCACAGTCCTGAGCCACCTGCATCCATCCTGTATGTCTTACCAGGTCGTCACTCCATCTCGTGGGGGGTCGCCCTACACTTCGCCTACCGGTACGAGGCTGCCACTCAAGAACGTTTCTTCCCCATCGGTTGTCGGTTCTTCGAGCTATATGGCCGGCCCACTGCCACTTCAGCTTACTAATCCGTTATCTTCCTGATAACAATTCGAAATAATAAAGATAGCAGTTGCCAACCCGCTTGCCAAGCGTGAAACGAGAAGCCCGCCAACGCAACCGGGTTTTTTTATTGAATAAGGATGACAAACGAGCACACAGTCTTTCTGATGTGACTAAATACACAAAGATATTTACAAAAATCGTCGATTAAGAACCAAAATGCAGATGCGTTGTAACCCCGTGACTAAGATGGAATGCCTCGTCTCCAGTAAAAATAGGTCTTCGGTAATATACACTCACCACACGAAAAACAGCGGCATTGTGCTTTACGCAGGTATACCGTGAGAGCCTTCTCCTGTCGAGCCGACCCATTCGTGTTACAAAATAATATAGCTTCAGCGTGAGTCTATCTTGCTTAACTAATACTTGCTTGCTTGCCGTCACCCTCTTAGAAATGAGAGGCCTTGTGGCTTGACCTTATTTTCTACCGACTTCAAAAAATGTATGTTCTTTTTTTATGTGCGTTACCTCATAACGTTTTTTTGGGTGAACCATTCGTGTTACAACCATAATATAGCCTCAGCATAAGTCTATCTTGCTTAATCAATACTTGCTTGCTTGCCGACACCATCATAGAAATGTTGTGGCTTGACTTTATTTTCTACCGACTTCAAAAACTCAATAATTCGACTGTATGTTATTTTTTTATGTGCGTTACCTTATAACTTTTTTTCTGGGTGAACCGATTTCAATGATTCTTTTTTTATTTGCAAGACGGTGCTTCCCGTGTGGTCTCATATAAATATGATCAACTGTCTGACCAATAGTTTTTGAGTTATTCTTAATAATTTATATTGAAGTCGGTTGTACAAAATGTTTTATTTTAAATTATTATCACTGCGTTAAAGAATCGCTATCGGGTATATCCTGTATAAACTGCACTAGTGCAAGTACTATGTGGTTGATTTTGTAGGCCGATACGACACATCTGCTGCATGCTAGGTGACCCGCGTCTTGCCAAGTATGCAATACAGTATGTGTAACAATTAGCAGGTCGCGACAGACTTGACGCGAAACGGTGTAGATACTTAGGACTGCAGGTTATTTACTGTTTTACTCATTTAAATAGATGTACGAGCATAATTAAACAATATATGAAGTGTTATGTAATACGCGATAAGTAAAACTTGGATTATTTTTATTATCAACCCGTGTGGATCTACCGTAGGACATGGGCCTCTTTCGTTGTGCGGAGATCTATGTCTAGCAGTGGATTTTTCAGACGCCTCGCTGCTATGTACTTGAATTATTTAAAAAGTATATAAAAACTGTATTTAATCCGGTTAAAAATTATATATAAGTACGGTACCAACATGAAAATTTACTCATTCGATAAAAACTGTAAAATTGGTTAACTGACTTTGGATATATCGTGTAAAAACGTAAATAAAAAACACGAAGCATTAACCTCCATTTTATTTGCTGTCGGTTAAAAGAAAAAACATTCATTACTTTTAATGTACACAAATTTTTAACGACTGCTTGATCTGGTTTTAGCACCTGACTCCTACATCGCAGGTTTAATTTTATGCCTGGGCTGGGCTACCTTCAATCTTTACTCAAAATTTCGGGAAAAGAACTGCGGCATCAATATCTCAAGCATGCAAGATCCTCCGTAACTATTGGTGTTACAAAGCACTCAAAATTTCACAAAAAATTGATTTATATTCAATATATTTTTGTTTACGTTACCACTACCATTGCATCATATCAAAAGTCCACTCTTGACCACAGGTCTACCCCATAGATTGCCTGATATAATTTTGCCATAGTTGCCTCGCTTGGTAGGCTGGTTGGCAACCGAAATGTTTTTTGTCCATCTCTTGTTTCAGTTTCCCTCTGTCGCATCTTACGACTTCCACTTCACAATATGGAGTAGTGGATATTCTTTAACCGCTGATGCTTTTGTTTACGTAATCGTATTTATTACGCTAAGACCACGTGGCAGTATATTATGGATGTAACACGTATTGGTCGGTTCGACCTTGGAAGGAACACGATCTCAATGAATACCAGCGTGCAATAGCAGCATAATGTGATGTGACGTAAGAGACCCTCAAGAAAGACAACGTCTTTCATTTTGAAATCATTTTGATTCTTAGTCGAATTCTTAGTGTAGATGTAGGTATCTGTGGGTTATAGTATCCACTTGAAAATGAAATGTATGCTAGTTTGTCAGTCTTATTTCTATTAATATATGACGTTCACGTAAAGCGGGTTAGTGAGTTACTCCAACCACTATGTGATGGGGGTATAGTCAAAATACTATTAAAATATTACCTTAATCTATGTTGACTACTTTCACCCAGAGAACACTTACTCATTTGCTCATCCAGGCATAAAATAGTTACTTAATATAATTTATCTACCTCATGATTAATGGAGGCAAATTCATCTAAATATGCCGCATTTAAATTCCACATAAAATCACAGTGGCGATGTGTCTTCTCGTCCCTGATAAAATAACTTTCAATTTGTGACAAAAAGAACCCATATGGTCTATGAAACAATAGCCAATAAACGCGTCTGCATTGTGATTCTTAATTGAAGAACGGCCATCCAGGATGGTATATTCCCTGATGGTTTTTTTATAGAATGAGGGTGCTAAACGAGCACAAAGTCGACCTGATGTTAAGTGGTTGCTGTGGCCCATAGACATCTACATATATCCTCGATTACGAATCAAAATGCACCTCCGATGTCACCCCTGAAGACTGAGATGCCATGCATCGTTTCCAGTAAAAAGGATCTACGGTTCTCTACACACAGCATACCAAACACAGCAGCATAGAGCTGCTATTTTACGCTGGTATTCTGTGAGAGCGTGGCCCTACTTCGAACGAGCCCACCCATTCGTACTGCAACCACAATATCGCTCTACCACGTAAAAATAAAAATAAAATCTTCACAGACCAGTTACGGGGAGCAATGCAGCAATGTTACTAGTGCAAGAGTACCAACTATGTGCAAATTATTCCGCCTGCTCAGCAGTGCAGTTAGCACATTTATAGAAAGACCTAAGTCCAGAGGAATTAAAAAGGCTGACAATTCATGACTATGCTACTAGATTAAACATTTTACGAGTAATTTTTAAAGATAATTTTTGAAACAATATCGATATTAGACATCACTTTACTGCGTCTATTTTTGATACTAGTGATGCGTTGTTCTATATCAACTGACCTATTAATTTGTAGGTCGCAATATTATTAAGCAGTTTTTGTATTGGGCTTATAGTACCTACCTATTTATTAAATAAATAATGATGAAAGATAGAGACATTTGTTTGACATATCATACATATGTAATCATAATATTATGACTATTGGACTTCTTTCTGCATAGGAGTCTGTCTGGGTATTTACCATAGTACTAGCCATTTTACTACCAAAAAGCAGTGTCTGCACTGCTATGTCCAAGTATGAAGTGTATAGAGATAGATAGAGCCAGTAAAATTACAAACTGTGATGCATTCCATGTTAGTCCTTAGAGGTTACAGGTTGATATATTTTACAAACATGTTTTGCGTTTATGCTTTGTACATAATATGTGTGTGAACTTCTATTAGAAAAAAAAAACTAATAAAACAAGAAAATGTTTCTTTAAAATTCTGTCATATATTTGACGCAAACAAAAATAAATAAAATTCAACTTTATTCACAATAAGAATCTAAGAAATTAAATTATTATACTACCAACTACAGCAGCCGAGGTTATTTCTTAAAATTAATTACAGAGAAAATCAAAATCGGAATTCAACCATTGTTACGAAAACTATTACTATGTGCTATTTATTACCATACATTCGAAATTCCACATCATGATAAATTCGCATTCCAATTCCATTTGGATCGTTTAGCTAAATAATTAAAATATACAAATGCAAAACATACTTCAAAACAAAAAAAGAAATAAAATAATTCAATTATTAAAAACACAAAAATTATTTTTAATATTAAAAAAATATGCTTTAAGAATGCAAAGCTATGATTTTAAAAACTATTAAGTGAAAATTATTTAACTTTTTATGTGTGAGTAATTGGTGTATATACATAAAAAAATCGTACGCGTCGAATATAGAGCCTTTTCGTTTTTGGAGCTCGTTTAAAAACCTACTGCACTGACTTTACAAAACATAAAAGAAATAAAACTGACGACACTGGCCGCCTACAATTATCACTAAGAAAATTATCCGTTTTATAGGAATACAAAGGACAAAGGACTGTTTGAACTTCGAACATTATCTCCGGATGCACTTCATAAAAGTAAATTAAAAGAAACGAACACCAAATTGCATTGTGCCAATTCATTTCTTATCGGCATCACCTCTATGCGTAAGAAATAGGTCGATGTCCGCATCGATGTACAATTAACTATTCAGAGGCGTCAAAATAAATGTCTGTAGGCACTAAATGTTTCCTGAGTAAGTAATAAATAATAAATAACTAAATAATAAAATGTAACATTTTATGTTCGCTATCACGTAACATATTATAGGAAACGCTACACGCTTACAAATAAAATATGTGTCACAGATTAAAAGGCCTTAAACTTAAACATGAATAAAGACTTAATAACTTGACCACAACGGCACCTATCTACGGTGTCGAGATTTTCTTTTTATGCATAATATAATATATTATTAATGTAAGTAATAATATAGAATTTGTTAATAAATTTTCTACAGCGCCACCTATGAGAGCCTAGTATAGCTAGAACCATCGTCTCGATAACAAATAATATATTGTGTGAATATGACCTTAATCGCTTTGGGCATTCAGAAGTTACACGATTACTAATAGACGATGACCAAAGACGAACTTTTTAGACTCTAAAAATACCACAATCCCACCTATTTGCAGATCTGTGTTATAATACAATAAAAACAAAGCTCGTTCTTAAACTATTTAGCTAGAAAGAAGCAAAAAAGAAACTGAGCAAAACAGCTGATTAATTATTATAATTAAACAACAATCCCCACATATTGTAGTAATTATTCAATGTACTAATACCAAATTCAAGCTTACTAATAACAAAAACACCATGAACCTTATCTGTACGACAATACACTACTAACATCTCTGTCAAATCAATGACCATTTACTATCAAGTGAACTGTAAACAAATGACCGTAGGTATTTTGTTATTCTAATAATTCATTCACTATCGTAATAAACCGATGCATTTTATCGAGAACGCTTTAATGTACCAAGTCATCTATCGTCCGCTGTCTTCCCAGTAATCCGTCACGTTATCACTCTCTTCCCTTTGTCTTAGACTACATCGTTTTTTTTTGGAAGTATCTAATGTGTTACCTGCCTTATATTCAACAACAATCAAGCTAAATAAGTCATTCAATTTTCGAATGCATTTTCTGACCTGCGAGTAACCTATTTCCACCTGTGGTCTAGACAGTTCGAAGGAGTTTATCGTAATGCAAGTTCGCAATTATTAAAAAATAAGGCAGCAGCATTACTGTCTCTTCTGTTTATACTTTTGTTTTAATCTATGCATTATTCGCGATTTACGATTACATAAATTGCTTCGAGTGCTCTAATCGTAGATAACACGTAACAATCGACGCATTTCTTTTCATTAAATTTATCAACAAAACTGATATCGAGTAAGAAGCAATGTAGATAGTGTAATAATAATACAAATTACATTTTAAATTATGACTTTCAGGTTTCAGTTCTTATGAGATCTGGTAATCAAATTATTTTTAAAGTTTCAAACTCGTGTACACGTTAACGATGAATTTACTGACCTAGATTTTTTATTACCTGTCTTATTTAGTCCCACCTTATTTCGAATTGGGTTAACACTTTATCTTTTTAATATTTTAGAACACGTTTTTGAAATTAGAATGTATATACTCGTACTCTCTGATTTTAAAAACGTGTTCCAAAATTTGAATTTATCTTACTTAAATCCTTAACGAGGTATTCGAGGTATTCGGAATTCCACATTTATTTTTATAATATGATTTACGATATTTCTCATCTTTCTAGGAAACAATTATTGGTGCTCTTCGCGCTAATGTGCATGGCGACAGCCTACTGGGGACCGGACTTACCTCCGGGTCCTTACTGCGGTAGGACGAGAGAATGTTGTAATGACCGAAAAGACTCCTGTGCACATCAGATATTGAGTAAGTATTTAAAAAAGGCACTCTACGTAATGACTCTATTTACGAATCTGCTATTGAAAACTCAGAAATTGTACAAGGTGTGCCAAATTGCCAAATTACACGCCAACTGTGTTGACGGCTCAGTAGCGCACGAGCTAGGAATAATATGCCGCTAAAAAATCTACTAAACCTACATACTCACTAAAGATTTATAATAACCCCTGGGAATTCGCTACAATGTTGTTTCTCAAGTTTTTCATACTTAATTGTATATAACATTATATTTTTTGCTAGTTCTTTCCAGGATAGAGATATTTTCCAAAACCAGTGGTAAAACTAAAATGACTCGCAATAAGTCATCATCATCATCATTACAGACATTCACAAGTCACTGCTCCACATAGGCCTCCCCCAAGAAATGCCACTAAGCACGGTCCTGAGCGATAAGTAATCTTCTACAAATATTGAATACAAATTATTGTAATCTATTATACGAGTGCAACGCTGCGGGCTGCGGGTTTATACCTCACACGGAATGAATGTTTGTGTAGCCTATAGATGGATGTTCCGGGTCTGGATACAGGAGAAAATCCTAATGTGGGTGCCGCTTTAAAGAACTAACTACTCTATCAACTATGTTTCTTTTTGACAACGTAAACGGAACCTGCTTTAGTACGGGCTTGCTAAATAATCTAAGGGGCTTGCCTATTGAGGCATTCTACGCTCTCTCGTAATATAACAATTTGTAATTTAATAAATAAAATGGCAATGCAGAAAGCAACTCGATGCGAGTTGCTTCTACGTTATTGGGTAACAAGTTGGATAGGTCTCCGTATGATAAAGAAAAAAGAAACGTAAAGAAACTTAAATCCTACGGTGGGGGTAACGTTTCTTTAAAAAGAAAAAAAAATATATAATGGACTTCCGCAAAGTAACGCCTGATTCTATTAATTATCTTACAAGTAATTCTTATTGAAAGTCTTTTTTAGGGCTCCGTACCCGATAGGTAACCAGCGGGACCCTATTACTAATCCTCCACTGTCCATCCATCCGTCGATCCGTCGGTCTGTCTGTCAGCGGGCAGTGTGTCATGATCCGTAATAGCTAGACAGTTAAAATTTTGACAGAATGTGTATTTGTGTTGCCGTATGATAACAAATAATAAAAGTAAAAATAAGTTAAATGGGGCTCCTCTACTATAAACGTGTATTACCATGGTACGGAATCCTTCCTGCGCGAGTTTGACTCGCACTTGGCAATTTATTTCCAAATGTGGAGTTCTGAGTGTGAAAAAGAAGTCAAATTTTTAACACTATGATGTTTGGAATAAGTCCTTACTATTCAAGAGCAAAACTGACGTTTTATTTTTATTTATTTAGTTTTAATAGATTTTTTTTTAGTCTCCTCGCCTCTATTTATTGTTTGTACAAGCTAAGAAAAATGTCATTTGCAGATACGTTATGTTACTGCGACGAGTTCTGCAATCGAACCCGAGCTCACGACGACTGCTGCCCGGACTACGAGCCCGTTTGCTTAGGAACGTCACCCGGGGCGCTCATGCTGCCTTGCATGCATAACGGAAAGAGCTATTTGCCCGAGCAAACCAGGACCGAGGATTGTAATTTATGGTAAGTTTTTCTTTAAATTTTATAACTGGCCAGTTTATACATAAATCAGCCATGCTTAAGGGCTAAATGCTAGCCGTAGGTAAATAGTACGCGAACTTGCTCGATCCCCGCCGGTACTAATGAAATTGTTATTTGTAATTTTAAGTACTATATTGCCACGTAGTCGGGAATGAAGATAAAGATCGTGAAGAAACCTGCATGTTTGATGAATAAAAATGTTTCGAGCACATGTGAACTCCGCCAACACTAAAGTACAAGTAACGGTTTTCTAGTTCGGATGGCAGAAAATCAAAGGACCCGGTTTCTTAGCTCACGCTTATTTCTTGTTTTTTTTAAGAATTTCACATCATCAAAGAAGAAAGGACGACAAATCTTTCCTTTTTAGCCGACTTCAAAAAGGAGGAGGTATTCAATTCGAATGTATTGTTTTTCATGTGTCTTCTTCTTCTTCTTCTTCTACCTAGCGTTTATCCCGGTTGCTCATCCCGCCCAGCGCGGGAGAACCCAGGGTCCGCTTTCCAACACTTCCTCCTCCACTTTGGTCGGTCTTCGGCGTCCCTCACAACTAGCCCATTGGCGCGCATGTCATCCTGCACGACATCAAGCCAGCGTTTCTTGGGCCGTCCTCTACTCCTGGTACCAGGTAAGGTCATGTCCAGGCATTTGTTTCCCACGTAGCTTGCTGGTCGTCGTAAGACGTGGCCGTACCAGCGGAGGCGACTTTCCTGCAGCTTGTCAGCAATGTCACGGACATGGAGGCTGCCGCGGATGTATGTATTCCGTACACGGTCTTTCCGCGTGACGCCACACATCCACCGCAGCATGTTCATCTCCGTGACATGCAACAACTGCCGGTGTCGCTCCAGCACCGGCCACGCCTCACTGCCGTACGTAAGGACAGGCCTTATGATGGCCTTATAGACCTGTCCCTTCAGCTTGACCGGCATTTTGGGGTCACAAATGATACCCGTCACCTCGCGCCATTTCGCCCAAGCCGCTGATATACGGGCCTTGATGTCGCGATCGATGTCACCGGACGCATCAAGCACAGATCCGAGGTACCTGAAGTAGTCCGTGCGCTCAACGGTGTCGTCGCCTATACGGAGAGACGTCAGATCTGTGCTGTTGCAGGCCATATACTCCGTCTTCGCCACGTTTAGCTTCAGCCCGCCGTTCTCAAGCGCCTCCCTCCATGCGTGCACGCGTCTGGTGAGCCGTCCTTTGTCCCCATCTACCAGTGCGATATCATCAGCGTACATAAGCAGCCAAGGCTGCGGCAGTTTCTGTACGCTGGCTGACAGTTCGTTATTGTTTTTCATGTGTGTCACCTCATAACTTTTTTCTAGGTGAACCGATTTTGATAATTCTTATTCTATTTGAAAGCTGGTGCTTCTCATGTGGTCACATATAAATTTGATCAAGGTCTGACTGAAGATTTTTGAGTTATCCTTAATAATTTCTATTGAAGTCGGTTGTACAAAATAAAAATAAAAATTATTTTACCTCTTGTTTAACACGCGCTTATTAGCTTGACCTGTATTGAAATTTTTAAATTTCATCATTTTATTCGGCCGTTTGAATAATCTGAAAATTTGCAAACGTATTAAAAACTGATGACAGTACAATAATTTCCAGACTTTGACCTAGTATTCTCATTAGGAATATATCAGTTCATGATTAATACGTGATGTTTTATTGAAATGAAAACTTTTTAGAATCGTTGTCATTCGAAACACGATGAAACGAAAAAGCGACTCTAAAAAGAGACAAACATATAACATTAGCATACGTGAGAAAGAAATAGAATACAGTATACAGTGTTTCCTATTACCTGGTCTCTTTTCCCTCAAGGTTTCACTTTTACCGCGTGTGAACTACACACATGTTATTTTTAACTCTAATTTTATTTAATTTTTTATCGAAGAACGACCAAACACAAACAGTCCACCTGAAGGTAAGTGGATGCTGTGGCCCACAGATAGATGTCTGTGCTTTTCGATTGAGAATCAAACTACGGATGCGTTAGTATTAGTAGTAGCTAGTATGCGTTAAAATGTCGTTTGCAGTAGAAAGGCTTTTGTACACTCACCATACGAAAGATATCAGAATTAGGCTGCTTTTATATTTCAATCTGATAAACACACACTGCGTTATACATTTATCTGTTAAATATACAACAAAATTCCTAACAAAAATATCCTTAAATCAACAAAACAAAGCTCTTTTACTGATCAAACGTCTGTTTTATCTATATAAATATAATTTAAATTTAAAAAATTTGTACTGCCGACTTCAATATAAGTTATTAAGAATAACTCAAAAAGAATTGGTCTGACCTTGATCAAATACATATTGGACCACACGAGAAGTACCAGCTTTCAAATAAAAAAAGAATCATCGAAATCGGTTCACCCAGTAAAAAGTTATGAGGTAACACACATAAAAAAAAACACAGTCGAATTGAGTACCGTCTCCTTTTTGTAAGTCGGCAGAAAATGAAAGAGGCTTGCAGTTGTGCGCGTATCACGGAAAAACGACTGGATAGATTTCAATTAGGTGTTCTAAGTTTTATTTCTTAGACACTTGGACCTTATCTAAAAAAAATAGCGGGATATCTTCATGTTCATTTAATATAAAGTTATTAAACTTTTTAGTAAGCAAAGTAAATTTTTGCTTGCGATCTTTTTGATGCTTTACTTCGCACATACGAACACTTTGTTAATACATCAAGCAACGCGGACCAAATCGCGGGTATTAGCTAGTTGAAAATAAAACTGAAATTTGATCGTAGATGCCTTTATAATTAATTACGATGTAAAATGTTGATTCACTTAATGTTCAACGGTGAAGAGAAACATCGCGAGAAAAAATAAACAAACCTTTTACAAATTAAGATCCCGTTACTGAGTTTAAAAATAAAAATAACTCGTCATGATGTGCATATAATTACTCATAACGCGCTCCGCGTTAGACACTTGTAAATTTGTAATTATAAAGCGCCGTTACGAAATGCAGTCACATTAAAATACTTCTACATGATTAATGAGATCTGAAACCAGGGTTACCATCTATTTGGACACAATAACTAACCAGATACGCCTAAAAAGAAATCGCCAGAGAAAAAGCCAGCATAATAACAGGCTGTGAGGTATTTCTTCTTAGCTTTCAGTCCTTTTTAACCGACTTTAATAAGGTGGTGTTACTCGATTCGAGTGTATGTTCTTTTTTGTATGTATGTTACGTAATATCTTCGAAGATAGTGAATCGATTTTAATGATTTTTTTAAATTAAATAGGTTTTACCTCAAAGGTGGTCCTATTAAATTTTGAAGAGGAATTCCTCCCCAAGTGTGGAAAGTAATGAAAAAAGTTTCTTACGTGGTAGAGCCATGCTGCAGCTATATTACTTGTATAGTGTAGATCTATTAAAACCCGCGATAAAGAACATATAACTGACTTAAGCACTGACGTTCCGGGAAGTCTGCAGTGTGTGGACATGTTCTAGATCGTCCCCGCCATTATATTAGATTTGATAGACCACAAATCCTCACAAAAGAACACCGATTCCTATCAAGGATGATTCGCGAGGCTATTGAAATTAAAAAAAAAAACATAGAATGAAAAAAGAAAAGAGAAAAAAAGAATAGAGAAGATAGATGGATGCTGCCATCTGCTTGGGATCCTATAAATAATAAAATTAAATCCAAACCCAAGCATACCACTGCAAGACTTCAAGATACTGTAAGCTCATTCTGCGTAGATCGGACCAAAAATTAATAGTCAAAAACTGAATGTAGCCGGGCTAACTATGACATCGGGACGTCAAACACCTTAGTCCCCCCTCGCGACCATGGGTGCTGTAAAGCACCCGAAATGTCGGGAATTAAAAAGTTAAACGCCATAAAATCCGTAAAAATTAGTTTCCTTTAACATTCCATCTCAGTCCTCAGGGGTGACAACGCATCTGCATTTTGATTTGTAATCGAGGATAGATATAAATGTCTATGGGCCACAGCAGTCACTTGCTATCGGGTGGACTGTGTGCTCGTTTGTCACCCTTATCCTATAAAAAGTGGACTATTGTTTAAGGAATTTCATATGGTGTCTTCGCAGAATGAGAACCGATTTTAATTATTCGTTTATAATTAAATAGGTTTTACTTTTACATCTATCCACTATTAAGAATCAAAATGCAGATGCGTTGTTAACTGTGAGGACTAAAATGGAATGCCTTGTTTCCTATATGATTCTAGATACATCATATAACACAGCAGCATTATGCTGTTATTTCACGCTGGTATTTTATTGCTGACTGAGAGCATGGTCCTTCCACGGTTGAGCCGACCCATTCGTGCTACAACTACGAGTATCATATACCTACAGCATGGCTCTATCACGTAAAGTGTGCTCGTTTGTCACCCTTATTCTATAAAAAAAAATATTTTATATAAAAATGCTGGCTACTGGGTCAGTGAGTGTTAGGTAATTCGAATAGGTAAGTTGAAGTGAGTTTTCGGTTTAGATATATTTTGGTGGTCACCTTTTCTCTTACATTGATACAATAAAAAGAACACTAATATATTTGTTAAACGATAGAAGAGCGAAATTTGTTTTTCGTCGTTCTAGTATCACTAAACGGCTGGCCACCGTAACTCTGACCCATTTCCACAACCGTTTCAGCACTAGACACTAAGAAGCGAGGAATGTCAAGGCCGCCTCACCTTTGTTCTGGCAACACTTCTGCTTCTATAGATATTAACACTATCAATTAAAAACTTAGAATCGAATCAATGTATCGATCGTTTAGTTTGTCTGAAGGGTAATTAGTACATTTTAACATTTACTAATGAGACATTGACGGCGAAATCCGACCCTAAATTATTAACCCGTACCATTCTTCTTTTATACGTGGTAGACCCATGCTGCTATCTATATTAGTAGTATAGTTGTAGCACAAATGGGTCGGCTCGATCGGGGAAGGACCACGCTCTCACAGAATACCAGCGTAAAATAGCAGTTTAACACTGCTGTGTTTCTTATGTTGAGTGTAGAGAACCGGAGACCCTTTTTACTGGCAACGATGCATTCCTTCTTAGTTCTCACGGGTGGCAACACATCCGCTTTTTGATTCGTAATCTAGGATAGATGTAGATGTCTATGGGCCACAGCAACCACTTACCACCAGGTGTACTGTGTGCTCGTTTGTCACCCGATCCTATGAAAAAAATTCTACGGTATTATTATGTAACCCTGGTGGTAATCGTTTTGCCTTCTGTTTCTTCATTGTGATAGTATATGGTGTAATGGACGGTAATGGAACCCTAAAATAATTAGAAAACTGTATATAATTTTCCTAAAACATTTCCTACAATTACAACCTATAAAAGTTCACTGCTGAACATATCCCCCCCCCCCCCCCCACAGTTGACATTTACACATTACGAAAACAAACGTAACACAACATAACCAAGCCGACCACGATTCCCACCAGAGTTACACAATCGCGCTGCAGTCCTATGTCCCGGCTTTCGTTTAATTATTCTCTGTTTATCAGTGTTTGACTACCATCGCAGCTACTGGTAAGTTTTATTTCACATCTGAACCCAGCCTAAGCTCATAAGGATACAATCAAATAATATAATACCTAATCTACGACACCGTATTGGTTTTTTATTTTATTAATTAACTCGCCAATAAATAATTGGGTCACTAGTTTATTATTTCGTGACGATGAAATTGTTGCCATTTAATAATTAATACATTTGTCGAATTAGTAAGCTGAAGTGGAAATGGGTCGGTCACATAGCTCGAAGAACCGACAGCCGATGGGGAAAAAAGGTTCTCGAGTGGCAGCCTCGTACCTGTAGGCGAAGTGTAGGGCAACCCCCCCCCCCCCCACCACTGGATGGAGAGACGACCTGGATATGCAGGAAGTCGATGGATGCAGGTGGTTCAGGACCGTGCTTTGTGGCATTCCTTGGGAGAGGCTTATGGTCAGCAGTGGACTTGTGAAGGGCTGTAGTGATGACATTTATCAATGTCAAAGTTTCAGCGTTTTTTTTTTAGAAATAATCGTAAACACAACGTAGTACAACCTGGTTTTAACAAAATGAAAATTTTGATAAAATAATGTTTATCTAAAAGATAATTCTTTTTAAGGAGTGAAGCATGATAGATAGTTCATAATTTCATAGTTTGTCATAATTTTGTCATACTTGTTTGTAAACAATTTATAAGGATGAACCAAAAAGTGATGTAAAATACGTGTTGTATAGTGATGTCCAAAACTAGAAATAACATATATACATATGACATGATACAATGACATACATACATAAAAATAATTTATTTATTTAATTATTAATTGAAGTGTCCGATAATATCAAAATAACAGCTTTTTACTAAAGGCATAAGAAAGTATATACGGTACTTATAACAAAAACACAATTTTTTAAATTTTTGTCTGTGTGTCTGTCAGTATGTTTGTTCCGGCTAATCTCCGAGACGGCTGAACCGATATTGACGGGACTTTCATTGGCATATAACTGATGTTATTAAGGAGTAACTTAGGCTACTTTTATGTTTGAAAAATAATTAAGGTTCCGCGGAAAAAATTAAAACCCATGAAATCCAATCGTAATAAGTTACACGCGGGCGAAATTGCGGGGAACAGCTAGTTTTTAAAATAAATTAAGTTCCGCAAATAATCGTATTTTACCATTTAGTTTAACAAAAAACAAAAATAAAAAAATTGTCGCGGTGTAAAAATGCCCACTACCCCAAATCATCTCGTGGGTGTCAAAAGAGGTGACATAAGGAAATAAAACAGAAAATGTACAGGAGCATCTACCTGATATCAGTTCAAAATAAGAAAAAAGTGCGGTTTTCAACACCGCACTTTTTTAGCACAAAGAATACCATCGTAAAATAGCAGCTTAATGCTGCTGTGTTTCGTATGGTGAGTGTAGACAACCGGATACCCTTTTTACTGGAATACGAGGCATTCCATCTTAGTCCTCACGGGTGACAACGCATCTGCATTTTGATTCTTAATCGAAGATAGATGTAGATGTCTATGGGCCACAGCAACCACTTACCATCAGGTGGACTGTGTGCTCGTTTGTCACCCTTATCCTATAAAAAAAAAAACACTTGCCAAGCGATGTAACTGTGGGAAGTATGAGAGATATTTATTTGCCATACTATTATGGCAACTATGAGACAATATATGTAGGAGGCCTATGTTTGGCAGTAGACTTTTGTCGGAATGTTTGGAGTTATGAAATTTGTTATATTTTTATCGTGGTAGAGCCAAGTTGTATTACAACTGCAGTACAAATTACTCCGTCCGATAAGGAAGAACCTCACTCTCACTGAATATACGCATGAAATAGCAGCATAATGCTGCTGTGTTTTGTGTGGCGAGAGGCGAAAACAAGAAACCTTTTTTACTAGTAATGAGGCATTACATCTAATCCCCAGAGGTGACAATGCATTTCAATTTTCTTAATTGAGGACGAGGATAGACGTATGTATGTAGATGTCTATAGGCCACAGACCACAGTAAATATAACACCGTGCTATCTATGGGGATTACATTTTGTGATTTTCTTCAAAGATATAAATCAATATATGTTTTGAATATAATTCATTTTAGTCCATCAATATCGGATCCCGGCGTAGCTATGGTCCAACTTCTTAATAAAACTATTAATAATGTGAATATGATCGCAACTGGTCAATTCATTCAGAAACTACACGATCACTAACAGACGCACCAACGATTATAAAAAAGCGCAATTAATTGACAGCTGAATTTGGTCTCTAATATATATCCGTAGATTATAAAAATCTTCTATATGTATATTAAATGCAACCAGTTAAAACTCGGTCATTTAAAAAGTAAATTGGCCACAATTGTCCAAAATGAAAGCAAACAATGAAGTGACAAGATCAAGGACGTAACAATTTCAGCGATCACATATGAAATTGTGAGCAAATTGAAACATCATTTATCTCTTTCAAGTGGAAATCTAAAACTGTCTATTCGGTCAGATATATATTATATATTCGGCACACCGCCTGCAGCTTTACAAGGCGCAGGTTCGGCTTCACGTGGAATACATCGGCTTGACTCACTAGCACTGCGTAGAGATGTTGCATCGCTTTGCGTATTTTATCGCATTTACCACCGGGAGTGCTCTGAGGAAAATTTCGGACTAATTCCAGCCGCTCAATTACACCATCGCAAATCGTGACAAAACTTGCGATACCATCCATACCACCTGGATGATTGGCGGTCCACCACTGTGCAATTTAGAAGATGTTTTCTTCCTCGCACAACTTCCTTGTGGACTCGATTACCACCAGCGATTTTTCCGGACCGATGCGACTTAGGGACCTTCAAGGAAAGAACCTACTCCTTTTTTAAAGGCCGGCAACGTATCTGCAATTCCTCTGGTGTTTCAGTTGTTCATGAGCGGCGGTAGTCACTTACCATCAGGTGAGCCGCATGCTAGTTTGCCCCCTCCTATAAAAAAAAAGATTTTAAATTTGAAGTTCGAACTGAAGAAGGAAACACTTAACAGACAACAAAACAAAAAACAACAATAATTTCATAACTATGATCAATACTGTAGCGTTTAGTGGCGGTGTAAGAATATTCAATAGCCCATAACATCCCGTGCGCTTCGTAAGACGCGACAGAGGAGACAAATCAGGAGATGGGCAGCAGCGTCTTTCTAATAACATCTGAAAAGTTTAAAACTGGGGTTGCAAACCCACATGCAAATGCTATGAGGCAATCAGTGGTGGAGGCTTATGTTTAGCAGAGGACTTTTGATAGGCTGTACTGATAATGATGGTGAACTAGAGAGGGACTCTTTTAAATGGTTTGACTTGTTACAGATGTCATACAAATAGTACGTAACAAGTTCATAGCGCTTCTTTCTCATCCTCGGTTCGTTAAAGTCCCCTGCTGGATATAGGCCACATCCATTTTATCATCTGTATAGATATAGATTTTTTGTATAGGATTAGATTGACAAACGAGCACAGTACACCTGGTGGTAAGTGGTTGCTGTGGCCCGTAGACATCTACATCTATCCTCGATTACGAGTCAAAATGCAGATGCGTTGTCACCCGTGAGGACTAAGATGGAATGCCTCGTTTTCAGTAAAAAGGGTCTCCGGTTCTCTATACTCACCATACGAAATACGAAACATTTATGAGGAAATAACGTTTAGTTGACTTTTGATTGACTGCAATAAATGATTGGTTTTTTAAAAATAAATAGACTACAAACGTAATGAAATGCTTGCATTTCAAGGTATTATGCATAGAATGAATGATACAATGGCTATATTTAGGCGTGACCCAGGTGAGATTGTGTTCGATCTGCCATCATCCGCTTGCCGGCGGCTAGCCATTAACTAATGTCATAGTGTTGTAGTGTTTATTTCAATTATATCGATAATCCAATATATAAAAATTAATATTTGTTTGTTCGCATTTCATGCGCTGCCATACCGTTCATCAGATTGCGGTAAAACTTTGTCAACTTATTGCTTGCACTTGCGCGAAGGTTATAGGTATAGTACAATTAATTTCCAATAGATGGCGCACGTATTCATCATTATCATTTCTAATTAAATAATATAATTCTTCCAAAGTGATATTTCCACAATTACTTCTGCGGTGGCAACGCGCCGGGTACCTAATAGCATGTTATATTTTACAATTAGGTTAAATTCTAAGACATTATTTTTTCTTTGTTAGATTCTCACATATTTTTGTAATCGGATCTTATTATTTCTTGCATGTGTATTACTCGGGTACTGTAATAATTTATTAATTAAACAATGCGAACGCATTGAATAAACTTATACTATTAACTTATAATATTATGTAGAAATGCAAGGCCCTTTTATTAATCAGTAGGCATTCCATCATAATCTTCAGGGTGAAATTTTAAGGGCTGAATTACCACGTGCTCGGCGGTGAAGGAAAACATCGTGAGGATACTTGCATGTCTGAGAAATGAGAAAAAATATTTCGATGACATGTGAAGTTCGCAAACACGCATTGGGGCAGCGCGGCGGACACTTCCTTGCCCTAAAACCGTGTCAGAAATGAGAGGAGGCCTGTACCCAGCAGTGGGATGAATATAGGCTGTAACTTCAATTTTAAATTTAACCTCAGGCGTGACAACTAATGCGCATTCACTAATTGAAACTGTGAACTGTGTGCTCGTTTGTCACCCCTGCTTATTGGATACAAAAGGAGGGTATATTTTTAAAATCACCACTAAGTATATATACTACGTATGAATGGACCGACTGACGCAATAAATGTGCAACCATATTGTTATTCAAGCAGCGGACTCGTCTCTAAAGCGTTTAGTGAAATTCTTAAGTTAATACCATGAACAGTTTCTTTCTGATCCGCTTCGCGACGAACGTGATAAAAAAACCAATGAGCTATCAACGCTGCTTCCTTGAGGTCAATACTTCTTTGCTTAGTTTATAGACATCTGTTAAAATTTACATAAGTACCGACTTTTTATAAGTTCAGTATTATTCTCTAAAACTTCGAAAACGTTTTATATATATATACTACCACGGCTTCGCAGGGGTGATTTCTAGATCTCGATAAAAGCGCCATCTACGGGACTCAATTGTAAATATAAACCATCCAAGGATAACATAAGATATATTTGTGTTTATATCTATAGTATAAACACAAACACGCACACAGAAAAATTCATTAAAATCGGTCGAACCAGTTTCTAGTTTTAGCGAGACTAACGGACAGCAATTGATTTTTATATATAGAGTTTTTTCTACTGCTTCTATTTACTTTATTGTGTTTTCTTTTGTTTTCATCAGGTCGAAAAGCATAAAATAAATAAATAGAGTAAAGTATATATTAGAATTCATAAAATAAAATAGTAATCATAATATTAAAATAAATATAACTTCACCATGAAGTAGCGGTATAAGAATATTCACTAACCTATATCATATCGCGGGTGTCGTAAGAGGCGACAGAGGGAAATAAACCAGGAGACGGACAGCAGCGTTTTTCTTATATCAACTAGAAGAAAAAAAACTGCGGTTACCAAGCCGCTTGCCGAACGTGGCAACTACTGCAAATGTTTTCCTTGTGAGGTAATATATGGGGGAGGCCTATACTCAGCAGTGGACTTTGATAGACTGTAATGAATGGTAGAAAATGAAACTTAACTTTTACACGTGGCAGAGCCATGCTGCAGCTATATTAATAGTATAGTTGTAGCACGAATGGGTCGGCTCGACCGGGGAAGGACCACGCTCTCACCGAATACCAGCGTAAAATAGCAGCTTAATGCTGCTGTGTTTTGTATGGTGAGTGTAGAGAATCGGAGACCCATTTTACTGGAAAAGAGGCATTCTATCTTAGTCCTCACGGGTGACAACGCATCTCTTACCATCAGGTGGACTGTGTGCTCGTTTGTCACCCTATTTCTATAAAAAAAAAAAAACTTAAGCCGGCTTAGAGTTATGGGGAAAGGAAAAGAAACCGGCCTATAATACATGAGGCATCAAGAAGCACCGCCTTCTGCATTTGAGCCAGGCGCGGTCTTTCACGGAGTCCCAGTATCCACAGATGACCCACGAGGATGACTAGATGCAACCCAATCTCACAAACGATTACATGAATAATTTTGGTCGGTGGACCGCTCCATATTTCAGTCACATTATCGTCCAGGTTCTTATATTTTTTCAGATTTAATTGTAGTGCTATAAATTTATATTTCTGTATTAGATACTTATCTAGATCCATTACTTGGGTTATTTCTGTGACTGTTCTGATATGTCATCATACATTCTTGTGTTTTATAGTCGATCAAAACAATTTTCTTAAACACCATTTTGCAGTTTTAGTTATAACTATCTAAAAGCCTTTTACTTAAAATTAAAACTAAGGCTTAATTCGGCGTTGGTAACACTATACTGTTAGGAATAGGACTATATGATAATTTTTGGAACGAAGTTCCTTATCAGACGGCACGACTTTGGCGGATGGGTGTTATGCGAGAAAAAGTGTAAGATTATTCCGTCACGACCCCTTCTGACGTAGTGTAGACGGCCTTGGCGGCTATAAGGAAGCGAGATGGAATAATATCCATCTCCCTCGCACTTTTTCATATCTTAACATTAAAAAAAATTTATTTTATTTTAAATGACGCTTCATTTTAATAGACGCTAGTAATTCATTTATTTGTATTTTTTAATCAATAATATAATACGTTTATCAATAATAATATACAAAGAATGGAAATTCGTTCCAGTCGAGTGTTCCACGACACTCACGCAAGTTTTTTGCTTTTACCTTGTGGTCCTTGCTAACAACAAATGAATCACTATCGTCTATTAAAATGAAGCGTCATTTAAAATAATATTTCTTTCATGGCAAGATAAGAAAAATTTCGAGGGAAATGGATATTATTCCATCTCGCTCGCACCATAGTAAGGATCGTGACGGAAAAGTCTTACACTTTTTCCCGCCTGGCCCCCATCTGACAAATTCGTACCATTCGATACGGAACTTCGTTCCAAAAGATATTAAAATATATTTTTAATCTAACAATAAATTGTAATCACAAATTTTAATATAATTATACAATAAATTGAAAAAAAAAACATTCACAGTATTATTTGTGCATTTATTGTAAAAGAAATCATATATGTTTGGTAAAAAATTTTGATTTTGATTGCGATGCGACGTGCCGGGATGCACTATCCGCATGATAAGAAAATGATAAATGTGTTATTTGAAAAGATTAATACTTAAATGTTTCACGAAGTATTTAAGTTCTTGCGGACCACTGGTTGGGAATCACTGCGCTAAACAAACAAAACCACCTAGCAGTACTTTCAACAATTCATCCTACATAAACATTTTAAACAAGTTCATGGTAATGTTATTCCTTCCCGTGCTTCGCTTTCCGTGAAATCTTAACTCTTTGTACTTTCGGATTTTAGATTAATATCAGCTGTCTTAGCAAAACAAATATACCTCACTTGTTTACGTATAGGTGAAAACCATTGATAGTTGCCAGAGTGTATCAATCAATACGAAGTTTTGTTACTTCTCAATGTTAACTTCTTATTTCTTTACTAGCTGTTCCCCACGAATTCGTTTTTATGTTTTTGCGCGGAACCCTAATTCTTTTCATTTATTTATTTATGTACACACAACAAGATACAAAAACAGTCTTATAGTAAGTTTGTACAAGGGTTCTACTTATTCCATAATTTGCTGAAATATCTTCCAGTAGACCCTCAAAGGAAAATATATTTAAAAATACAAACTTAGTGCGTACTATAGTAATACTACTGTAAATAATATACAAAAAATACGTAAATTATAATAAATGATATTATAAATAAAAATAAAATAACACCATAAATAAAAATAATACATACAATAGCTACATATAATATATATAATCTAATACTAATATAATAAAATAATGTATATTAATTATTTTACTTTATTAATTCTTTAATTAACTTAATTTATACTTTTTCTAAAATAAAAGTAGCCTAAGTTACTCCTTGTGAAATCAGCTATCTGCCAGTGAAAGCCCCGTCAAAATCGGTCCAGCCGTTTCGGAGATTAGCCGGAATAAACAGACAGACAGACAAAAACTTTAAAAATTGTATTTTAGTTATAAGTACCGTATTTAATTTCATATGCATTTAGTAGAAGACTGTAATTTTGACATTACAAACAGACACTTCAATTTTATTTATTTGTATAGATCTCTTCTATACGTATAAATAAAACTGGAAGTGTCTGTCTGCAATATCGAAATAACTGCCTTATATTAAACTGGTGGGGTTATTTGCGTGCTATTAAAACATAAATAAGCCTAAGCCTCCGCTCTCCGTTCGTCCGTCCATCCGTCTGTCAGCAGGCAGTTTTTAACAGTGGTAGAGCCACGCGGCAGCTTTTGCTGTCGCACGGATGGGCCGGCTCAAACCGGGGTGGTACCACGACCTCACAGAAAACCAGCGTGAAGTAGAGGTTTACCTCTGCGTTTCGCTTGGTGAGTGCAGGTGGCCAGAGGCCCTCTTTACTGGAAATGAGGCATTCCATCTTAGTCCTCACGGGTGACAACGCATCTACATATTGATTTGTAATAGAGGATAGATGTAGATGTCTATGGGTCACAGCAACCACTTACCATCAGGTGGACTGTGTGCTCGTTTGTCACCCTTATCCTATAAAAAAAAGGCTGTATCGCATGATCCGTAATAAGTAGGGAGTTGAAATATTTACAGAATGTGTATTTCTGTTGCCGCTATAACAACAGATAATAAAAATAAAAATAAATTAAAAATTAATGGGGACTCCCCTACTAGAAACGTGTTTTTTCATACATAGTATAACTCTTGTACGATGCTACGGAACCCTTCATGCGTAAGTCCGACTCGCTTTCGGTTTTTTTAAATTTTTCTCTGTTTGTATGGCTAATCTTCGAAACAAGGAGTGAATAGACTTTTGTTAAGTCTATGCGCTATTTCATCTTCGGCTGCATCACTTCTTACCGTCAGGTGGGAACGTAGTCATGTCCCGGCTGAGAATAGTAAAAAAACTAAAAAAAATGGCTGAACCGATTGTTATGAAAATTTACAACATATAGAGAGCAATGATAGGAGTGATCTAGGCAATATTTTATCCGAATAATTTAAAATAAAAAATTTTGTACTGCCGGCTTTAATATAAGTTATTAAGAATAACTCAAAAACTATTGGTCTGACCTTGATCAATTTCATGGCAGCTGGTACTTCTCTTGTGGTCCCCACAAGAGAAGTACCAGCTGTCAAATAAAAAAATTTTTTTTTTTCAAATAAAAAAGTATTATTTTTATATTGACATAGAATTATCAGGTGCCTCAAGACCGTGCCTTGTGGCATTCCTTGGGCAAGGCCTGTGTTCAACAGTGGCCTTATGAAGGGCTGTAATGATGGTGATGACGATAGAATTCTTTAATTAATTGCTTAGGTAATATAGTAGCAGCTTTAAAGCTTAGACTTCGCACACATTAATCGAATACTTAGGCTTAGCACAGATCATATACTTTCACTTCTTTATATAATTCTGTTACAACATATCATTAAGTATTCTATCATTGTGACTTCTAAGAAACGCTTTAGTGTTGCAGAAATTTTCCTTAAAGTTATCGAAAGTCCATATCGATAACATTCAGACGGCGTATTGTTTTCTTTAGTAATCCCTTTGTTATTATGCTTTTAAGTTTGAATACATACTTGATTACATGTGACGTGAATATGAAGTGACTTTGCTTTGAAATTTTACGCAATGGCTTACTGTAAGTCTTAAAGTAATCCTTAGTTGACGTTCTTGGTCGATAGC
Organism: Parnassius mnemosyne; assembly: GCA_963668995.1. Lineage (NCBI taxonomy): Eukaryota > Metazoa > Arthropoda > Insecta > Lepidoptera > Papilionidae > Parnassius > Parnassius mnemosyne. The sequence continues at coordinate 26,743,214 of CAVLGL010000086.1, forward strand.
AATCTTTATGGGGCAAGGTCTATGCAAACACGTACAGGATTGTTGCCATTATTTTACTGATATTATTTTGTTATTTTGTCATTCCTTGACAGAGAATTAATAATAAACGTTGAAGACTTTATTTCTTCGTTTTTATGAGTACGATGGACTATTGTGAAAATACAATTATCATGTGACGGCTTAACGTTAAATTGGATTTCGTTTCTCAATTCTTTCCTAGTAAGGTTCTCGTGTAATAAAAAAAATCGTCAATATCCTTAAATTATTTTCTTGAGTTTTCAAGTTTTTTTTTTTGGTTATTACATTGATACATATTTACAAATATTTATTTTCGATATAATTCACACTAGAGAAAGAAGAACCGTTGCCTCTATTTTATTTTATTCTTAAAAACGTAAGCCCAAAGACTCGTAACAATTATTTGTATACAAACACTTGTTACAAGCGGGATTCGATCTTGCGGCTCCGCAGCACCGGAGCCAAACGCTTAACTAAAATAGTTATGACGACTCGCCCAGTACCGAGCTCACAACGACTTCACTATCAACTAAAAGAGTCTACTGCTGGACAATCCAATGGAAAATCCAAGGGTTGGCTATAATCGCTACTAGAGTCATAATACCAGAGATTTTGATCCTTAAACACACAGCAGTCAATATAATTACATTTTAATAAAAAATAAAAGCCGGCTTATAAAACAACTAAAAAGAATAAAATAATTGAATAGAACTATTTTTACGGATTTTATCTCGTTTAATTAACTCAATTAATAATCCGTAAAAGTAGTGTTTGCGTAAATATAAGAAAGCATTATAGAATAAAATAATATAACTTTCTGAAGTCAGTGTTAAGACATAGTGTATAGAAAAATTAAAGGGCCGATATCAGAATGTGAAATAATATTTTTCTTCATAGTTCTTTGAAGACGGTCCTTAAGCGTGAAATGGTACTAAAAAAATTTGGAGATAACTTCATCAAAATCGGTTCACAATTAACCAAAATATCGCTTTGAACATGTGTGTATTAAAATATTATATATAAAATACAGTCGAATTGTAAACCTTCTTCTTTTTAAAGTCGTGTAATAAAAAACAAATTCGTTAGGTGTAACATATAAAGCGTGTACATTTTTTCCTATAATAGTAGTCTAAACATCTCTACGGTGACAATGATGATGTCACGCGTAACAAAGTCATCGTGGTTTTTTTAAATATTTCAAATCCACAACGAAAACTAATCGTTTATGAATTGTTATTTAATTCGTCATTTCGTGACGCCAATGACGTAGATTGGCTGAAATGTCAACATTACGCGCTTCACTATTTTAATGAACGTCACCTTAAAAAATATCAGTATGTTTAAAAATACAAATATACCTACTCTGTGACACACATTCATTGTAAAAAAAATTTACATTTAACCAATGAATATACTTCTTGCAGTGTAATAGGATCATTGAGTTATATGTACTACGTACTAGAGAAGCCATTCCGAACATTGACTATGTTCAACTGAACTGTAGTGCAATCCCTACACACTAAATATTGCGTAAATTGAAGATTTGTAAATTCCATAAAATAATAATTATTACATTTTATTTGGAAATATAAACTGTTTGTTTAGATGAAATTAAGATATTTTGTATTAAATTCTTATATTTATTTTATATTAATATCTTATTTTATATCAAATTAAAGTCTTCGCGCGTGCGCGACTACTACTCCCGCGCATGCGCGAAAACATAGAGTAGGACACAGTTTTTGTTTGAAATGGCTTCTCTAGTACGTAGTACATATAACTCAATGAATAGGATAATATATTAGACCAAACAAATACTCGTATTGCTATTCACTAGACGGCCGCAGCCACTAAAACAACTTATTCCGGCCAAAGACATTCAAGTAATTTGATCAAACAGACAGGTTCAAACAATTTTATCAAGCTTGCATTTTCTTTCAAACGACTACACCACCTTCAAGCAGGCAAGAAGTGGCGTCAGTTCTTAAAAAAAAAATTGATCAAATTTTCCTACAGACGTTCATGCCAATTTGATAAAACTGTTTGAACCAGCCTGTTTGATTAAATTATTTGAACGTCTATGGCCGACATTAACTGGGCCATCAGTCCGTAACAGCCTGTTAAACACCACTGCTGAACATAGGAATCCCCCATAGTTTGCCTCATAGGGGGAATATTTGTCATAGTTGCCACGCTTGGCAAACGGGTTGGCAACGTTAGAAAGACGCTGCTACTCACGCTATGATATGGGGTAGCGGATATTCTTAAACCGCCACCACACGGTAACTTAGCTGGGCCGCGTTGGTAGAAATTACGACAAATCTTCTAATCCAATATACCTCAGAAATTCTGAGTTGGAACCTTATTACAAATGTGTACAGCAAAAGCTTGATGCTAGTGATGACTGACGGCCCCAATACGTGGTCCTTCACTGCTGGCCATATGAGGAATTCAATATCACTCAGCGAGCGATGAAAGGGGGAGGCAATACTTTTATTCCTTGGCAATGTTGCGCAGTCGACTTGTGATGGGCTGTAATGATGATGATGATGAGTCCTCAGTTCGAAACACGTACAAAAACGCAAATGTTTGTGGCAACAAAAAATTTATAAATTATAGACGGAAATGGACGTTAGTAAATTGTATTTTGAAAGTAAACGTCCATTAATGCGTCAAATTAGATTCAAACGACTACAGAAATAAGGTATGTAAATATACAAAACATGATATTTCTGGATCGACATAGAGTAGTCAAGTCAAATGCTGCTACATGTGTTGTTAGGTACTCCAATAAATAGTACGCTTTTGTAGTTAATGATATAATATTTATAATTATTATAATTAATTTTTTAAACAATATTTATACCTTAACAAGGTAACAAAGGGCGGACTTAGTGTCAATTGGAATTCTCGGTCAGTAAGCCCATGAGTGACGACATGGTAAGACATGCAGGAAGTCGATGGATGCAAGTGGCTCAGGACCGTGCTGTGTGGTATTCCTTGGTGGAGCCCTATGTTCAGCAGTGGACTTGTGAAAGGCTGTAATAATGATGATGAAACCTGATGGTAATGATAAAAAATATAACTATATACATTATATATATATATTCATAAATACACGTACACATATGTACATATATATACATATACACATACATAAGTATAACCTTGTCTAATTCTAATAAAAGTAGCTGGTTATAATTATAGCTTTTTTTTTACAAAATAAGAGTGACAAACGAACACATCATATTTATCCACTTAATAGAAAGTAGATACTACGAAACTAAAAGCTTGTAAGTATATATAAAGAACGAAAAAAGGAACGTCATAACAAAATAAATATTTAAAAAAAATGTTAGGAAAATTCATTATGAAATTTTCTGTATAAGATTTACATCACTACATTCCATCAAACGTCCACCTGGGCGTAGACCTCACCCATAGATCGCTTCAAGGAGAAGATGTTTTACCTAGTTGGCACGCTTGGCTGGTTACCGCAGTTTTTATTATTTAAAGTTGACAGATGAGTTGGTCAGGACGATGCAGAAGCCTATTTCCTGATTCATTTTCCTCTATCACCTCTTACGACACCCAATAGACGAGATAGGGTAGTGGATATTCTTACAACGCCACTACACTATAATTTAAATTATATTAAAGCAAAGTCTGTAATACTTAATTACTCTGTGCGAAACGAATTCAAAATAGTTAAATGTAAACACAACATAAAGTGCTAAGTTTATGTCCTCCGATCAGGGTCGAATGCCCACACAGAGTAATGTGATAATGTCAATGTCCTTTCAATTATGCAAGATATATAAATACGTTTTGTGTAAAATTCGGTAAATCTGGACGAGAGACGCGACGGCGACATTTCGTGATGTAGCTATTTTTTGTTGTTAGAAAACGTGTCTTATAGACTGCTCGCTCAAAATAAAAAATTAAAATTGGATTTTTATAACATTATTCAGCTAATTAATTTACATTTATGCGAATACTACACATTTAATAAAATTTATTTTACGGATTTTAATTTATAGTAGATAAGATGTCTGGGTGCCAGATGCCAATGCTTGGAAAGCTATCTATACTTAATATTAAAAAAGGAAAGATTTTATTGTTTGTTTGTACCGAATAAGCTCCAAAACTACTTCACCTATTTTAATAATTTTTCACCAATAATGCTAAATTATCAGGAAGTATCATATTACTGTGAGCTCACAGCATCTTAATACTGTGAGCTCGTTAGGTCGTTAGCTCGAGCTGAAGGTACCCTAGGTTAACCATAACATCAAGTGATATAGTTTTTTTATTAGTAGACGTGTCTTTATACTCATGTTTTATTGAATCAAACACTAGGGTCTTTGATTCAATAAAAAAAAAATAGAAAAAAAATATCCGTAGTTTGGTTTATCAATTTTAATCTAATTTTTATATATAAAAATTACGTGTCACATTGTTTATCCGCGATGAACTCCTAAACTACTAAACTGGTTGCAATGAAATTTTGCACATAGTGTGCAGTTTGGTCCAACAATATTTTTTACTAAGAATTTTTATAGGACACAGGGTCGTCGGAGAGCGCAGAACAACGTCTGCCTGGCCAGCTAGTTAAATATAAAACATAACTAAAATTTCAGATATAAACATTAATCTCCACACTTTTCTAACTAATTAACTTCCCTCGCTAATAGTGTTCGATGCCTGCTATGAAATCTGTCAAATATTTCCACCTCATATTAGTAGCGCCGCCCTAGTGGCAGAAATAGTCGTGGATGCCCTTATTAAAATAATATTATGGCCAATATGCAAGACGTCATTTAGGTACTTATAATTTTTTTAAAACAAAGAATAAATAAAAAAAGCGGACTCGATGACATCACCTATCGTGTCGCTCTGTTTATCGATAACGAATTAAACAAATACCGAGTGAATGACATCAACACCATCAACAGCTAACGATTTAGCCGTGAGTTTACCTTAACTTAAAATATTACGCTCGGCCCCGTCCTTCCTATTATCTGTTTTCAACGCCTTAACATAATACTAATGAGTATATTTGTTTACGCAAGTTGTATTGTTTACAAAGCCTATTGTTTACAGCCTATAACTGTCTATCGCTGTGCATTGAGCATAGACCTGCAATTGTGACGTCATGCTCTGATCGCCACGCGTGGTATTCCTAACGTCCCACAGCTTTCTCTTACTAATTTTCAAAAGGGACTAAAATTCAATTGTGTAAAATTCTTTTTTCGAAAATACTAGTGTAGTGAGGGCTAATAATACGCCGCTCACCAGATGTCACTAGTTGACACTGAGGTAAAGTTTTTTTTTGTTACACAAAGTTATTTTAAATGTGAAGTTGGTTTTAAATAAAAAATTCAGCAGTTTCTAGAGTATTATATTAATATACAAAACAATGCCTCACTGGTTTTCTCTTTAATTTTTTGCACATATTTAACTATTTTTTTTTAATTATCAACTATGAATATCTGTGGTTTGGTTCATTTATTTTTAATGTAATTAATATAAAATATAACTATTAGTACAAAAAGAAACGTTAACCTTTACATTTTTCGAACAAATTAACTTCCTCGCTATGAAATCTGTCAAAATATTATTTACCTCTTACTTACTTTAGTCATTATTTTGTAACAATGGTAAATATCCCCCCGATGAAACAATTTATGGGGGAGGCCTCTGTTCAGTAGTAGACTTAAATAAACTGTCCAGTGTGTATTGGCGGACGTCAAATGTCGTCGAAGCATTTAACTCTATACACATACCTTCAACACCAAGCACGTGGTAAATCAGCCCGTAAAATTGAAACAAATAAATTCAGTGGTGCCGGCAAGGATCGAACCCGGACTGTTTGCGTACTGTCAATTTATCAAATTGCTCGCCGCCTTAGCCCCCGATCTACCACGGCTGCAATATTTGAGCAAAACCAGGAATTACTTGTGGTTTTGTTCAAGTATACCAATAGCAATTTGTGGTTTTACTTTAATATTGTGGTAGGGATATATACCTAACAATATGTTATACTCATCCCGCCGCGCCGGTGCTGCCGGAGGCCGGTATGCGATAGATATGTCAAACACTTACTTGAAAACTTGAAATACAATTTAAATAAACTTAGCAAGCTAACAGCATAGCAAAGTGGCGAAGCAATCAGCTTTGTAGCGGTTTCTAACGGTTTCCGTTGAGCAATCAGTTTCAAAAAAGGAGGTTCAGATGCCTGGGTGATCAGTAATCGATTGCTGAAAACAGAATTTGAAAATTCGAAACCGTTCTCGAGGTAATCGTGGGACAGACGGACAGACGGACAGACATCGTGAAATCAATAAGTGACTTCGCAAGCTTCGCCACTTAATAAGTGACAGAATTTCGTAGTACCAAATAGAATTTTTTTTTTGTACCTGCTAATAATAATTTTACCGAAACTAACTTGTATACGAGTAGCCAGTCCGGCAAAATTCTAGATTCAATTTTATTTATAATCGGCTGGGATATCTGTTTATTATGAGAATTAATCTTATTATATTTTTATTGCTGTACTAAATAATTATTCTATGTAAATAATTATTTTTTTCTTTAATGACTACTACTAATATGATGTACATTAAATTACATAACATAAAATATACAGTATTAATTACTCATCATGATAATAAAAGTAAACACGTAAAACGTATATATACACTTCCCTATTCGAGTCGGAGTTTCCTTTTCTACCTAAAAGTAGCCGAAGTTTTATACGTGGTAGAGCTATACTGCAATTATATAAATAATATAGTTGTAGCACGAATGAGTCGGCTCGACCGGGGAAGGACCACGCTCTCTCAGAATACCAGCGTAAAATAGCAGCTTAACACTACTGTGTTTCGTATGGTGAGTGTAGAGAACCGGAGACCCTTTTTACTGGAAAAGAGGCATTCTTTATTGAGGATACATGTAGATGTCTATGAATCACAGCAACCACTTACCATCAGGTGGACTGTGCACTCGTTTGTCACCCTGTCCTATAAAACAAAAAGTTACTCCGTTTACATCAGCTATCTGCCAATGAAAGTCCCGTCAAAATTGGTCCAGTCGTTTCGGAAATTAGCTGCAACAAACAGACAGGCAGACAAACATTTTAAAAATTGATTTTTCATTATAAGTACTGCATATACTTTAATACTTATTGCATAAAAAGCTGTTATTTTTTTGTTTGTATAGATTCAAAGAAAATTACACAAATTGTCTCATGTAATAATAGGTAACGATGAAATGACATCACCATTTCCTGCATTAAAAAGTTCGTCAATGACATCACCTCTATAAAATTGGTGGCTAAATGCAGTCTAGAATCTAGATTCCTATGTAACCGTCATAATCGACCTTGGTTCACGGTCAAAGGCATTAATATCATGCATTCTAAAAAGCAATAAATTGTTAACGAGGCATTGAATCGATTATCGTGGTGTTACTAAAGGGTTTCCGCACATCGAATGTTGACAGTATTGACAAAGTTATCGATGACATAATAAAAATAAAAATGATTGAACGAACTGAATTAAAATAAAAAGGGCCCAGGTTTCTTATCAGTCTTATTACATGGTAGAGCCATACTGCAACTATAATATTATAGTTGTATCACGAATGGGTCGGCTCGACCGGTAAAAGACCACATTCTCACAGAATACCAGCGTAAAATAGCAGCTCAATGCTGTTGCGTTTCGTATGGTGAGTGTAGAGAACCGGAGACTCTTATTGGATACGAGGCATTCCATCTTAGTCCTCAGGGGTGACAACGCATGTGCATTTTGATTCTTAATTGAGGATAGATGTAGATGTCTATGGGCCGCGGCATCCACTTCCCATCAGGTAGACTGTGTGCTCGTTTGTCAGTCTTATTCCATAAAAAAATCTATTACAGCCTTCACTCTAACAGCAACTGCCGTATGTCGGTTTCATTCTTTTTACTAGTAATAATACATTCCATCTTAGTCATAAAGAGTGAGAATACACCAAAATTTTGATTTAAGAATAAATATTTAGGTGTATTGTTAAGTCCAACGCGTCTTTTCCGGTACTACTACTCCCAAGGAGTAGTCCCCAATTCATGGAAGACAGCTTTAGTCCACCCGATCCTTAAAAACGGCGACCGCTCAGAACCGTCCAACTACAGGCCTGTCGCCATCACCAAAGAGGTGATGGCGACTCTCTTAATCTCTATTCTTCAAAATAAATGGAATCGATTATAAACTGCCAGCTCATAAGGTACTTTGAGGATCACCAGCTGATTAGTGACTGCCAGTACGGTTTTCGTCGGGGTCGATCAGCTGGTGATCTTCTGGTCTACCTGACTTATATGATGGGCGGAGGCAAAAGAGTCCAAGGGGGAGGAATTGGCCGTTAGTTTGGACATAGCGAAGGTCTTCGATCGAGTCTGGCACAAAGCGCTTCTTTTGATGCTTCCTTCCTATGGGCTTCCTGAGAAATTGTGCAAATAGATGAGTGTAGTGAGTGTAAGAGAACCGGAGACCCTTTTTACTGGAAAAGAGGCATTCCATCTTAGTCCTCACGGATGACAACGCATCTGCATTTTGATTCGCAAACGATGATAGACGTAGATGTCTATGGGCCACAACAACCACTTACCATCACTGTATGCTCGTTTGTCACCCTATCCTATATAAAAAAGGCAAAATACGCGCTTCTCGTGAATTTGAGGAAAATAGTCTTTCGTAATGAGTATAGTAAAGAATTGTAATAATTTGCCGTCGTCCAAGTGAATAGGCTTTTGTTACGCTAACACAGTGCGATTTACCATGTATGGCTTCATTAATGAAAAATTTATTATTTTTACTCGATTGAGATAGAGTTCAAAGAAGCCCGTCCTTATTCATCTTCATCAATTTACATACCAGCGTAAAATAGCAGCTTAATACTGCTGTGTTTCATATGGTGACTGTAGAGAACCGGAGACCCTTTTTACTGGAAACGAGGTATTCCATCTCAGTGCTCAGGGGTGACAACGCATCTGCATTTTATTTCTTAATTGAGGATAAATGTAGATGACTGTGGGGCACAGGCTCCACTTACCATCAGGTGGACTGTGTATTCGATTTTCACCCTTATTCCATAAAAAAAAAACATAAAACCGACCGGAGAAGGATCAGGCGGTGTACCAACGGCTTTAAGTGCTTTCCGAGGCACGGGGGTGAGAGACCGACAGCTTCCTGACTCCGGGCAGCTACTGAGAATTTCTTGATGGAAAAGCTCAATAACTGATTTTTTTAGCCCGACCCGGGATTCGAACCCGGGACCTCATGATCAGCTGACGCACTACTACAACCACTAGACCAACGAAGCAGTCAATTCATATAAGACAGTATTGTAGCATGATTGTGTAATATGATCAAAATAATGTAAACAAGATGATGGAATGATCCCACAATTGTGTAAAGTTGAACACGGTCGCACAGGCGTGTTAAATTCACCTTACGCAGCACTCCTCGCACCGCGTGTTAACTGTATGTTATCCCGACACCTTTGACTTGATCGCGTAAAACATGTCTTTAATTAAATTAAATTCCCTAAAACGATATCATACCCCATGGCGACCCTGCCAACTGGCATAGAGATCTAATACCTTCTATTCTTTAGTTGACTATCAACTAAACCAAAACGAAATTAAAGTTATTCCAAAGATAAAGTCGTCATCGCTCAAAATACGTAACGTAACAGTTTTAGCTAATACAGAAATAGCAAAGGCTGAACACTCAAACAACACCACCCAGTCTCTGCTGATAATAGCCACTATCACCATCGTTGTCGCAGCGTCGGTCTACTATCTCCTGAAAAGGTGCCGTAAAAGTGCTGCCCGGAGCCGATACAGCCAAAGTGACGGCGCTTCCCTTATGTTCTGTGCTTATATTACTATCCTTAGTAAAATGTGTGGGTACATATTATCTCTATTCTAAGAACCGTAGTGTTCGTTGTACTTTAATCCAAAGTATTCATTAAGAGATATTTTTCATTTGTTTTTTTTTTATTTTCTCTAGCATCATTTAAGAAGTTAAGGCATGTTCCCCTCCATGCTACGCTACTGATGCTTTATTTATTTATTGAATTTTTTACGATAATTCACGATTGGACTTTTCATACAAAATTTATTTTATTTGGAAAATAAACAGCTTTTTTACGTGGTAGTCCACGCTGCAGTTATGGTTGTAGACGAATGGGTCGGCTTGACCCGGGTAGGACCAAACTCTCACAGAATAGCAGCGTAAAATAGCAACTTAATGTTTCGTGTAATGAGACCCTTTTTACTGAAAACGAGGCATTCCATCTTAGTCATCAGGGGTGACAACGCATATGCATTTTGATTCTCAATTGAGGATAAATGTAGATGTCTACGGGTCACAGCATTCACTTACCATCAGTTGGACTATGAGCTCGTTTGTCACCCTATTCTATAACAAAAAGCTTTATAGTTAAATATTTACGTAAAAAGCAACAAATCAATTTATATTTTACGTTATTAACATGTTTTCACATCATATACATTTTATTAAAAACAAATCAGTAAACTCAAACCACTAAATGTATCGAAATATTGTGTTACCAGTTAATAATTAAGTATGTCAAATCCATGAAATATATTAAAAATAAAATCCAATAATAAAGTTTTCGATTACTTAATCATGTATAAAATGGACAATGTTGCTTCCGGAACACGTTAAATTGAATCATCAACTGAACAGTGGTTGTCACTCAATAAACGATTGGGTATTGTAGATATAAATCGGTGAAGCAACCCAGCACCTTGATTGATTCATATTGAACTGCCTTGAATGGTTAATATTGTGTGTTACGTCACTGATTTGACATTGATAAGGACGTAGTTTTTTTTTTATAAAGATACTGTCGTAATTCATATGGTATAAGAGGGCATTGTCTTTTACTGGTTTAGATTTTGAATTCAATTGCTTTATAAAAGCAACAAAATGTAGAGTTAACGTTTTTGTTGTCTCTGGTCACCGCAGGTACTGTTTTACATAACTCATTACACTTTTCATCTATCTTGATATTGTTCGTGAATTTATGTCTTCATTCAATACTATGTTGTTCTTTCTAGTTGCATTTACACATCAGTTCACAGAACACTACCACAGTGTAAATATTTGGCAGTGCAACACATGTAAATGTATTTTTCTTGTAGTAATAAAAATGATCTTGTTCAATAAACGTATTTAACTTATAAGTATGTACATAATGTAAATAAATGATAATGAGTAATATAATATCCAAAAATTTTAACGGCTCCGTGGCGCAGTGACTTAGCAATGAGTTGTGGCGCTGGGGACCGCGGGTTCGAATCCCTCACGGAACAAGTATTTGTATGGCCTACAAATAATTGTTCCGGGTCTGGATGTTTGTTCTCGTGCAATCTATGTTTGTAATCTGCCTCCACGATACAGGAGAAAATCCTAGTGTGGGGGTAACATTTTAAAAAAAAATAATTTTATTTCCAATTTCGTGTCAACCCCTAGCATATTTGCGACGACGACGGCGTAAATAGTATATACGTACGCGGGCGGCAGCATAGCCGGATATCAAAGGCGTTTCACAACCTTTAAATTATGCTATTACGCTCTATCGAAAGCGTCACTTTATTAGTACCAGGCGTTCAGAATAAATTTTTTAACTTACACCTAATTATACTGGACCCCTTATATATCTACCTAAATCGGCAAATAAAAATGTACAGTGGCTTACCGACTTCAACGGGTGCTTGATTTTGTCATTGATTTAAAAAAAAAGTTAAATAGCATAATATTTCGCGTGACACTATCACTAAAAGTAAATAAATGGTTATTCTAATGAAGCAGCATAAAAAGTTCATTATGGCGTCATTTTTTTGTGCTCGCGCTTTTTAGCGTCTACCGAAAAATGAGCCACGCTGTAAACATATTTATATTATGTTTGAAGCACAAATACGTCGGCCGCCGTAGTGGCCACACTCTCACAGAATACCAGCGTGAAATACTGTGCTGCGTGTTATATAAAAACTCTCTCAGAAATGATAGGAGGCCTGTGCCCAGCAGAGGGACGTATATAGGCTGTAACTTTACCGTATTATGGGTGTAGAAAACTGGAGTCTCCTTCTACTTTAGTCCTCAGGAGTGATAACGCATCTACATTTTCATTTTTAATTGAAGATAGATGTAGGTGTTTATGGGTTACAGCATTCACTTATCATCAGAACTGTGTGCTCATTAATCACCGTAACTACTATAGTAAAACTGCAAAGGGTAAGGTAAGGTTGTCAGAAACAGAAAATCTAACAATTAATCTACGTTCTATATTTGAACTAAGTATGTACTATTTGTTTATTTTAAATTAAATGAACATATTAAATGTTGACATATCTGTTCATCTATACAAATAAATAAAATTGAAGTGTCTGTTTGTAATGTCAAAATAACAGCTTTTTACTTTTTTCTTTTTTTCATAGGGTAAGGGTGATAAACGAGCATACAGTTCACCTGATGGTAAGTGGTTGCTGCGGCCCATAGACATCTACATCAAACAAAATGCAGATGCGTTGCCACCCGTGAGGATTAAGATGGAATGCCTCATTTCCAGTAAAAAGCCGGTTCTCTACACTCACCATACAAAACACAGCTGGGTTAAACCGCTATTTTACGCTGGTATTTTGTGAGGGCGTGGTCTTTCCCCGGTCGAGCCCGGACCCATTCGTGCTATAACTATACTACTAATATAGGCAGCATGGCTCTACCACGTAAAAACTTTACTAAATGCATATGAAAGTATATACGTTACTTATAACAAAAACACAATTTTTAACATTTTTGTCTGTCTGTCTGTTTTTTTCCAGCTAATCTCCGGAATGGCTTGACCAATTTTAATGGGACTTTAACTGGCAGATAGCTGATGTTATAAGGAGTAACTTAGACCATTTTTGTTTCTGAAGAAGATAAATATAATAAACAGTGGTAGAGCCACGCGGCAGCTTGTGCTGTCGCACGGATGGGCCGGCTCGAACCGGGGTGGTACCACGACCTCACAGAAAACCAGCGTGAAGTAGAGGTTTACCTCTGCGTTTCGCTTGGTGAGTGCAGGTGGCCGCAGGCCCTTTTTACTGGAAATGAGGCATTCCATCTTAGTCCTCACGGGTGACAACGCATTTACATTTTGATTTGTAATAGAGGATAGATGTAGATGTCTATGGGCCGCAGCAACCACTTACCATCAGGTGGACTGTGTGCTCGTTTGTAACCCTTATCCTATAAAAAAAGAAGAATTAAGGTTCCGCGCAAAATAATAAAACACATGATATCCAATCGTAGTAAATTACACGCGGGCGATGTCGTGGGGAACAGCTAGTACATAATAAAAATATACAATATTTATTATCATAAAAACTAGAAATAATTACTATAAACTCACTAGATCATCGTAATATAATATGAATCGTCGCAAAAGGTCATGCAAAGTAAACAAATCGACTTATGTGCTGAGCAAAGGCTTTACAAAAGTAGGTAAAGGTTATCTTATTGTAATGCCTGAAAATGGTTTAGTCATTGTAATATGACGAAATTATTTTATTTATTAGATCGTCAATGAGAAAACAATAATCGTCAATCTACCTGTCAAACGTAACTAATAAGGTAAATCTTGTTTGTTTACAATGGACTCGCCAATATGCAGCGGTAAACTTAAATGGGTTGATAATGATAATAATGTTATCTATACAAATAAATAAAATTGAAGTGTATATTTGTAATGTTAAAATTACAGCTTTTTACTAAATGCATATGAAAGTATATACGGTACTAATAACAAATATAAAGTTTTTAAAGTTTTTGTCTGTCTGTCTGTTTGTTCCGGCTAATCTCCGAAACGGCTGGACCGATTTTGACGGGATTTTCACTGGCAGATAGTTGATGTCACAAGGAGTAACTTAGGCTACTTTTATTTTAGTAAAAAATTTAGGGTTCCACGCAAAAAAATTAAAACCGCAAATAACACACGGGCGAAATCGTGGAGAACAGCTAGTTCTATAGATATAAATAAAATTGAATAGACTGTTATAGGTATTGAAAAAACTGCCTTTCATAGAGCTCAGGGGTTATTTGCATGGTATTAAGATATGAATAACATTAGTAAAATTTTTGACTGACTGTCTCTCTGTCTATCCGGGCTAAACTTAGAAATGGCTGAACCAATTGTGGTAAAACTTCACGAACATATAGAGAGCAATGCCAGGAGTGATTTAAGATTTTTTTATCCAAAAAATTGATAATATAAATGATCCATGATGATTATTTAAAAAAAAATCTAAATGACGCCACATTAATAGATCCCACACAGGCGAAGCCGGGGCGGGGCGCTAGTTAACAATAAAAAAATATGCCTATACCCATTACTGCTTATTGCATACAATAATGTCACAAAAAACTTACAGATAGCACAATTTATATTGTAACACATGTATATATTAGCTTCACCTGTTTGTATTTATGTATGAATAAAATTGAAGATGTTTAGTTTTCAACAAACTCCAGACGTCTGTATAATCTAAACTTTGCAGATGAGACTAAGATGGAATGCCTCGTTTGTAGTAAAGACGGTTTCCAATTTTACACACTCACCATACGAAACACTGCATTAAGCTGCTATTTTACGCTAGTATTCTGTGAGAGTGTGGTCCTACTCCGGTCGAGCCGACCCATTCTGTGGTACAACAATAATTTAGCTGCAGCGTGGCTGTACCACGTAAGTACAAATATTATTCTAATGTACCAACAATTTACAAGCAAAATATCGAGCAGCCCTAACTTGGCTTCGTGCATTCACCTCCACTTTTTGTGATACATTGCAAAAAATCTCCTTGAATTCGCGTGAAGTTGATAAACGTTGTTATTGTAACTTCGGTCGAGTTATGCTAAAGATGTAAGGACATATTTTAAAGCAATGTTGTTATTGCATTTTTTTTTCTGAAAACATTAACTCTTTTAGGAGAGTAAAGAATTGGGCGTTTTATATTTATCATTTAGGTTATACAAATATTACCGGTAATACCGTGTAGCAGCGGAGAATATCCACTAAGTCATATGATCCCGTGGGTGTCGTAATGGTTGACAGAGGGAAACGAATCAGGAGATAGGCAGCAGCGTCTTCCTAATAACGAAATATAATTAAAAAAAAAAACGGTTGCCAGGCCGCTTTCTAAGCGTGGCAACTATGGCAAATATCCCTTCTATGATGCAATTTATGACGGAAGGCTATGTGTAGCAGCGCACTTTACGGTATAAAAATACTAACGGTATACAAATATTGTTCCATGTGGGATTCGAACCCGGAACTGAGCAAATGGCACAAATATGATTATCAGAAAAATTATTTCGTGGTAGCGAGAGCGAGAGAGAGAAAGCTTTCCATGGGATGAAAGCGTTGAAATATCGAAAAAAGAAGTCTACTCGCGTCTGCATTAGTGACATAGCAGGTCGTCAATGTTTTTTTTTCTCAGCGATAGGCTAATTATAGCCGTTGAGTGTGTAAATGCAGCCACCGTTTTAGATATTGTAATCAAGGAATTAAAAATTTATTACTATACTGGCCAGTTTTGACTTGACGATATAAAAAAACAATGTCTTGGAAGATTTTGATACCGCCACAAAACTCAGAAACATGATTTCTGCACCGTAGTCGTGTTGGTAGCATAAACTACATGATCAGATATTTTTTTCTTAAAAAAAAACACTAGTAATGATATTAACATTACTAATATTCTTAAAATTATATTATAGATGATAGATGATAGAAGCTTAAAATGATTGTTCACGACAGTAGTCGACGGGCGGATTTGAATCCACGACCTTTACAGTTCGCGGTCCGCACCTTGCCATTAGGCTATTTTCGCTGTAAGAATGTTTGTCACATAAGTTTAAAAAAATCTCGATTAACGTTATGTAGCCTTTTTTAAAGTTGGTTGCACATGAACCTATTTCAAAGAAAGAAGTTTATTAAGAAGTTTGTTTATACGTGGTAGAGCCATACATTGATAGTATAGTTGTAGCACGAATGGGTTGGCCCGACCGGGGAAGGACCACGCTCTCACAGAATACCAGCGTAAAATAGCAGCTTAATGCTGCTGTGTTTCGTATGGTGAGTGTAGAGAACCGGAGACCCGTTTTACTGGAAAAGAGGCGTTCTATCTTAGTCCTCACGGCTGACAACACATCTGCGTTTTAATCCGCAAACGAAGACAGATGTAGATGTCTATGGGCCACAGCAACCACTTACCATCAAGTGGATTGTGAGCTCGTTTGTCACCCTTGTTCTATAAAAAAAAAGAAAAAAAAAAGAAGTATACAACTTAATGCATTGTTACCTTAAAGATTAAGATGTAGTATTTCACAGCATGTTCTTTCAATTCGAAACATTGCAATGGATACTACTGAAAACAGGCCACACCAAGAATACGCAAACTAGATAGGTACATTGCTTAAAATATTTCTGGAATAGACTAGTGCCGCGTTACACAAGTGGGTTAATGAACACACATCTGGTACTCACTTTTGACTTACGCACACCTAATTATGACTACCTCATTGATCTATTGGTCGTCAACGCGAGTGCTGCTGTTGTCCCAAATTGGATCCAGGATCGGGTGGAATCAGTTAGTGGGTTCTTCCGTTAAGAAACTCAGTAGCGGTCCGACTTGGTAACTTGGCGATGTTTCAACCACGATCTCTCTCCGGTTGTGTCGGATTGCGGTTCCATTGGAGTGTCATAGTAAGCGAATAGAGAGAATGCACTACTGCCTGCGTACACGGTCGTGCGCTATAAAACTGTCCTGCGCAGATGACTAGCTTCTGTTGACCTTGACCGAAATTCGGTCCGGATTCATTCAGACCGCCAACTTGACCGGAATTCTATCTGGATTCAGACAGATTTCTGGACATTCAATGGTAATGCGGTTGTACATTAGCAATCTGTAAATCGGATCAACGTCTTCAAATGGCTTTTCCATCATGAGTTGATGGTTAAAGCCTCGTCTGTCATTCAGCGGTACCAGATGAAGATGACGTTTGCTAAAAAAGTGCGCTTGTCCTCACATTCCTTTTACACAGTCTCTATACAACATACAGTCTCCATGTAACTATAAGCTTCTTACATTGACATAAACAAATTGTACTAATTGGTAACACTTAATTAGTATCATCCTTGAATGCAATAATCTTAAAATAGTTTCTGACGCGCTCCTAATCTCTTATGTAACCTAAGCTCTGGATTAAAACCAATATAGCGAATACACGAGTTAATAAACATAGGAGTTATGCTTCTGTGAGGTCTCGCATCACTAATGACCGTCCTTTGAGACGTCAATCAAGTGGACGTGGAGCCCTAAATGACGTCACCAGTCTCAATTGTAAAGTTCTACTGTTTGTTTATTGAAGGATCATTAGAGGTCTCGATATTGTATAAAATTCAATGCCTTTGTGTGAATATGATAATATATACAGTATATTATGTAATTTGAATATATACTGCCTTTACAAAAAAGTGCGTGTTTAGACAATTGTAAGGCAGGCTCCGCTGTAAGATTAGGAAATCCAAAAATAGATACCGTATTCCTAATTATTTTAATCGAAAGTTATAAAATTGCGGTTTAGCATACACACGGATAAAAGAAATAAATACACAGGGTTATTTTTAAAAGAGTAGGCAAATTTTACTTAAGTTCAAATCTATAAATGAAATACTGTTATTGCAGTTTTTGAAAATACGAGTGAATAAGGCTCCTACTTTTATTTGAAATTATCTCAAATTGAATGTGATTTATGGGTAACAACGTTTTTGCCTACTGATCGACCCTTACGAATGTGTGCTAGCGCAGTAAAATCTGTTAAAATAATACATTACCACGCATTTTCAATATAAAAGATATAAAGGACTGAATATTTGAGATTTTTAAAATTAATTTTTCTTCACCATTCACATCACATATTAATTATTATTAACCTTCTCTGCAAATATGACCGGTTATTGCAAAATAACCCTGTATAAAGATTATCATATTATATTAAACAAACCGGGCCTGTTTTTGAGTTCAAAACGAATAAATTCGGTTATTAATAGCGTTGCATACTGAAATGAAATTATTTGTATGCTAAACTAATAAACACACAGATATTTAAATCTTCGTCCCTGGCGTTTATTTCACAATGCTAAAACCAAAGGTGACACATTCTGACACAATAATATTTTGCCAGTGCCCTTTAATGATCCCGAGCTATTTAAAATTGACTCTTAAATTACAAATAATACGAATTATTGCAGACATTTAACTAACCAGCATCTTTCTTTGCAGTGAATGCGTGAAGGACCCGATCACTATGAAAACGGATTGGAGATGCGATAATGATCCTTGTTTAATGAGCAATTCGGTCGTTGATGGCGTGAACTACGGTGGCTCTAGCTGGCGAGCCTACAACTATCCGGAATTTCGCGGCAAGAAGCTCAAGGATGGACTGATCTACAAACTTGGTAAGTGCTTAAACTACTAGATCTTGGGACTACTTGATTTTATAGTAGTAAGTGAATTGTAAAGCATATCCAACTTTCATTTAATACCTAATCTAATTTAATTCTGCGCAATCGTGGTTCTTCAACCCGGGTCGGGTCGACTGGGGAACCATATACTGGGGACCCATCCGTACTGAAGATATAACACGCTGCAGCGTGACTCTACTGCGCAAACGCCTTTTACAAAGCTAAGCCGCCATTTTAGATGCGCAATCAAAGATTAGATATTTATTATTAGAAACTACTTTTGCCGCTTTGATCCTGTACTTACCGATAGTAATGTACCTGTTCTTGATTGTTGTGGATTTTATTTATCTTTTCAACATGAGCTTTTGAAGTAGTATTTTTTATAGAATATGGGTGACAAACAAGCACACAGATTCACCTGATGGTAAGTGGCTGCAGCGCATAGACATCTACATTTTTTTAAACTAGTAATGCTATTTAACATCACTGATATTCCCTTTAACCACTACTGGTAAGATTAAAATGCTTGTGTTAGAAGTGGTTCACGACAGTAGTCGAATGGCGGATTCGAACCCACGACCTTTCAAGTTCTCGGTCTGCGCCCTGCCATTAGGCTACGGACGCTTCCTCGATTAAGAATCAAAATGCAGATCATCACATTGCAATCACCCCTGGAATGCATCGTTTATTTTACGCTGGTATTCTGTGAGAGTGTGGTCCTACCCCGGTCGAGCTGACTCATTCATGCCAAAATTTCCAAAATCCATTTCATGTGTTGAAGGTTTTTTTTTATTTCGTATGGCAAACCTGCTCGTATTCAAACTCTAAACATCAATAAAAAGGTTTTGCAACCGATCTTAGTGTGGAAGGTAATATTATTAATTGGATTTGATATTTATTAATTGGAACGCATGTTATTATAATTTACTAGGAAATAGAATTCGTATTCTGCCAAGTCCTTCTGGGTAGGTAATGCTTTCCTAACATCATCATCTATTAAAGTCCTTCGCAAGTCTACTGCTGAACATAGGCCTCCCCCAAGGAATGCCACAAATCACGGTCCTGAACGACCTGCATCCATCGACTGCCTGCATGTCTTACCAAGTGGTCACTCCATCTAGTGGGGGGTCGCCCTACACTTCGCCTGCCGGTACAAGGCTGCCACTCGAGAGTTTTTCTTCCTCATAGGTTGTCGGTTTTTCGAACTTGTTATTACTTATATCTGTCGTTAATAGCAGTGCTGCTGTTTTACCGTCTGAGGAGTCAAGAGAGCCAGTACAATTAACTGTGAGGAAAAAACGAAATCGTCTTAGACCCTGTGTTCTACGAGTATACTCCGTCGCACAGTGCTAATGCTAAGCAACCACTCTTTAGTCCGCCCACGACATCTGGAGTGAAAAGTCGCGCGCGCATTCCACACTGAATTTCGTGAAGTAAAGCGTCCAAAATGGCGTCGTCATTACCCAAACAATACACAAAACGAAAGCATGAAACTGTAACTTTAGTGCTAAAGTGGATAGTTGTGTGCCTTTTACAGACATTGCAAATCAGTTTCATTTAGGGCGGTCAACGGTTTATGACATTCGAAAGAACAGAGATAAAATTTAAAAATACGTCACTACAGCAAATTCTGGAATAGGGAAACGTCAAACTATGAGGACTGGTGAATATCTACAGTTAGAAGAAACGCCTTTTGCATGGTTTATGCAAGAGCGTCGACATTACACACGCATAACTGCTGATATGTTGCGTCAGAAAGCACTTCATTTCTATGAGAAAATTTATAAGAATGAGCCAGTGAAGGCTGGCTTTCTAAGTTTAAAGCAAGATTTGGTATCAGACTGCTAACTGTAACTGGAGAGAAGTTGTCCAGCAATGAATCTTCTGTTTCACCATTTATAGAAGTTTTTAAGAATAAAATTGAATAACTCAATTTGACAGCCGATCAAGTTTATAATGTCGAAAAAAGTGGCTCGTTTTGGCGTTTTACCAATTAAAACATACATTCATAGAGGTGAATCGTCTGCTCCAGGCAGAAAAGTGTCCAAGGAACGTTTTATTATGCCTTGTTCCGATGCAACTGGCAGATAAGCTGAAGCTTTTAGTTATTAGAAAGTCTAAAAACTCTATGCCATTCAAGAAATTGAACGTTCCAGTCGTTTACAAAAGTCAGAATAAGGCACGGGTAACCAAGGAATTGTTTTACGACTAGTTTAACCATGATTTCGTGCCTGGCGTGAAAGGATTCTTAAAGTCACGAAGTTTACCACAATAATCACTTCTTGTCCTAGGTAATGCACCTGGACACGACCTAAACGATGAATTGTTAACTAATGATGGTTCTATAAAAACAATTTTCCTGCCGGCTAACTGTACGCCTCTTATCCAACCGATGGATCAAAACATCATACAAATGATGAAAAGCAATTACAAAAAGAAGATTTTACATAATAACTAGTCGAGAGGCAAACATTTCTAAGGCTTTGAAACAATTGAATAGCAAAGACGCAGTTTTAACTGTTTCCGATGCATGGGATGAAGTAGAAAAACGAACTATCAAATCATCTTGGAAAAAATTTTGGCCTTCCATTACCGAAGATGATGAGAGCTGAGAAGAAGAAGATCTGATACCCTTACAAGAACTAATACGATTAGCAACAATTCTAAATACTTGAAGATCTTGAAGATTGGTATGAAGAAAACCCTGAAATATATGAGCGTCATTTAACTGATGATGAGCTTTTATATAATATCGTTGAACCGAACAACTCATCAGACGAAGAAGTCATGTTTCATGCTTGTTAGCACTGTCAAATCTGAAGATGCCCTGAATAGCGTAGACATTTGTATTAAATGGGCCCTAGAAAATGGTAAGTCATGCAATATGGTTACAAATTTACGTAAAATGCACGATGAAGGTATCAAGAAGATATATTTTGGTATAGAACAAGCAAAATTAGACCCATTTTTTTCGAAATATGAGTAATTACTTTAAGAAAAGATTCATGTTTGTTGGTTTATTAAATATAATACATATAGAAATAAATCACATATTTTTATCAAATTTCCTGTTTCTGTATGTGTGCAGTTCCTGTATATTATAATCCGCAGTTTTCATTAATCCAATGTTTAGGATTTTATAGTGGTGGATTAGCGTGACAGAACTGTATTCACTCATCTCTTCTACGCTTAGCCTTAGTAGATACGATTAAAAAGGTCTCTCTCCATTTGTCGGATTGCCGTCCAATCAGATTATGACTGGCCGCTGTGATCCAAAGTCGGTCTGCAGTACATTTACTGTATTATCTATTAATGTGGCTTAATTTAGATTTAAGGTACATATAATTTATTTTACAATTTTTCGTTTTTGCGAAAAATGATTCCCAAGTTTTTCAGATAAACTATAGCCCTACTTATATAAACTATATCCCTCTTGGTATTACTCTCCATCTGTTCATCATAATTGGATCAGCCATTCCGAAAATCCCAATCCCAATCAGACAGACAGACATACAAAATTTAAAAAATGATTGTTTATGTCTTAACAGCATGCAAATAACCCCGTGAGCATAATAGAAGTCAGTTATCTCAATATTTTAGCCAGACTTCAATAATATTTATATGTATACATATTATGTACAACATCAAATAACCGGCCATAACTTAACTAGCTGTTTCAAAGCAATGATGGTATACCGTCCTTTGTTAATCGCTTTCGCCTAGATCTAGCTCACTTTCTCTTAACATTGAGCTATTGTGTGCGGATCGCTATTCAGCCAACGTTTAAGGATTTCTAGTAGGTGTTCTAAGAATAGATTCCATTATTCTATTTCATATAAAAATCCACTGCTGCACATAGACCTCCCCATGGCTTGCCTCATAGAGGAGATTTTGCCATAGTTGCTCAGCAGGCAGATTGGCAACCGAAGTATTTTCAACTTTTCAACTGACTTCAAAAAAAGGAGGAGGTTCTCAATTCGACTGTATTTGTTTGTGTGTTACCTCAGAACTTTTTTCTAGGTTAACCGATTTTGATGACTTTTTTTTTAATTGAAAGCTGGTGGCAGTCCCATATATATTTGATCGAGATCTAGCCAGAAGTTTTGAGTTATCCTTAATAATGCATATTTAATTGACTTCAACTACTCTGATGATGTTCTCATTTTATTTATATTGAAGACGGTTGTACAATTTTTATTTGTAGTTAGATATTATTTTGAGTTGTTACCAGGACGATGCTGAAGAATAGATTAATTTAAAGATAATACATGGTAACTTAAAACTTTCTCTGTTCGATTTGTAGACACAATAGTAAGACAATAGCAAAGACCCATATGTGGGTCACGGGACGGGGAAAGGGTTAAAATTCTTATTATGGAAATATTTTTTATTGTCAGTCCAACGCCTTGATAAATTCAGCAATATGGAACACTCGAGGAATCACCACGGTGTCCCAGGCTACCTCAAGCATTTTTTTTTGAACAATAAGAGTGTTTTTTAAGAACAATAGTGTAGTACCGCTACTAAAATTACTAATACAGATGTATTTAACCACTTCAAGTAAGAGCTTGAAATGCTTGTGTTGTTAGAAGTAGTCGAATGGCGGATTTGAATCAATGAGTATCCGAGTTTGCAGTCCGCAACTTTAACAATGTCAATAACAATGACTTGCCACCAGGGCGCCCAGTGACGTTTAATGACACTTTGTGACCATGTTGTATGGAATTCTCTACCAGCTAACCTTGGGTAGAACAGAGAGTGTGTTTGGGCAGTTAGATTGTTATGATCAATTTCAATTCAAATATATACATGCAACACATACATAAAATATATATTATATAAGTTTACCTTAGTCCCAACTAGCGATATCTGGTGAAAAGGAAAGTAAAAAAAAAAACAATTTTTTGTTAATTTCATGGCAGTAATTAATAAAAAAAATTAGAAACACTATTTTCAAAATATTTATGTTTTAATTTTGTTTAATATTTTATTTATATTTCAAATAGTTGTTATTATTTCAAGGTAGGGTTGAAAAAAAATGGAGAGGCTAATACTGGGTGATGTTCTCTTTTAAATAGAGGTTATCATAATGTGATATTCTTATTTTAAAAGTAATCTAGATTACACTCTTTAAAAATGTCTTTACAAACACGTAATTAAAACTATGGAATTATATTTATCGGTCAAACAAACATCTAGTATCGTTATAAGTAAAGGAATACCAATTATAAAGGTTTCAGGTGGCCAAGTATTTCATTATTTTTGGGACAGTCCTGTATTATATTTACTATTATTTTTTCATTGTTATTTATTTATTTAACTTCATATACAGAGTATGATGTATTTAGGTAGACTTAATACCTGCATTTATTGCTATTCAATCTTTGGATAAGGCAGAGATGTACGTAGTTGCTTAAGTTGATATAGGAATACAACAGTATTTTAATTTAAAACTGATATATTAAATTAAAAAAAAAAGTATTTAATGCACAGAATAAATGCGGATAGAAACCAAGAATAAAATAGCGACAAGCTTTTTCATATTTCTAAAAGTATTGAAGCACGGAATGCGTGTAGGCGAACTTTACATATCTCCGAACTCACATTCAACTTCTTTGCGGAATCTGGTACTACCAGCGATTTTTCCATATCGATACGACTTAGGAACCTTCAAGAAAAGGGCCTACTCATTTAAAAACTCCGGCAACGCACCTGCAACTCCCCTGGTGTTGCAATTGTTCATGGGCGGCAGTAGTTATTTACTTAAGAAAGAAGAAATGCCGTGCAGTGACAGCGTAAGAGAATTCACTAACCCGAACCATTCCTAAGATATCGTGAGAGGCAACAGAGGAAAATGAAACAGGAAATGATCCAGGCAGGCATCTTCCTGGTAACAGCTCAAAATTACTGCGGTTACCAACTCGCCTGCTAAGGTAGGCATTTATGGCAAACTAAGGCCAATGTTCAGCAGTGGAATTTTCATAGGAAGCAGCAGAAAATCTGTAAAATGAAAACAAAACAGTCTTCTTTTTAAATTATTTTATATTAGTCACATTATAGTGCATCAACTTATCAGAACCGAGACAGTGGGTCAATTCCATTGCAAATATTAAAGCAATAAAACTTGATACCGTATCATATCCATATGAAATACGAGCACGTGGCTGTTCTTAATTTAAAAATAAACAGTAATTTTATAATTATGATATTAAAATCAACACAAGGTGTCAGTCCTGATACTTAATCGTTACGCTTGAAGGAACGGCACACAAACGACGGTTTAAATTTCGAATCTAAATTTAAACCAGATTCGAAATTAGATCATGGACAGTAGTGCTTCTCAAATATATATCTATACAAATAAATAAAATTGAAGGTCTGTTTGTAATGTCAAAATTACGGCTTTTTACTAAATGCATATGAAAGTATATACGATACTTATAACAAAAACACAATTATTAAAATTTGTGTCTGTCTGTCGGTCTGTCTGTCTGTTTGTTCCGGCTAATCTCTGAAACGGCTGGACCGATTTTGACGGGACTTTCACTGGCAGATAGCTGATGTTATAAGGAGTAACTTTTATTTGAGAAAAAGAATTTGGGTTACGCGCAAAAATAAATAAAAACACTAACACACGAGCGAAGTCGCGGGGAACAGCTAACAGAAGTCGGCTGTACAACATTTTTAATTTTAAATTATATATATAGTAAACCCAAATATAAAATTATTTTTAAACATTATAATTTAAAATTTAAAATTTTGTACCGCCGACTTCAATATATGTTATAAAGAATAACCTTGATCAAATTCATATGAGACCACAAGAGACGTACCAGCTTTCAAATAAAAAAAGAATCATCGAAATCGTTTCACCCAGTAAAAAGTTATGAGGTAACACACATAAAAAAACATACGGTCGAATTGAGTACCGTCTCCTTTTTGGAAGTTTGGAAGCAGAAAATCATAAAGAACGCATACTTTTAGGCACACATAGCTAAAATTAGATAATTGTCGGTAGATAATTTTACGTTATTCGAAAAAGATGTAAATAGTTTTTAGCTGTTAGATATATATTAGATGGATTGAAAGCTGTAAAAAGCTGTAGATTTTTGAGGCGAGTATTACACATTGAATTAAACAAATTTTACTGATTTTATGGAGTTTAATTTTAACTTATTTGTAACTTCCGACTTTTCGAGTGGTTTGCAACACCCAAGTTCGCTGGAATTCTGTGCAAGCGTAATCTTTTCCCAGTCAAGCCAACCCATTATATTTATGTAGAGCTGCACTGTAGCGCGACTCTACCACGTATAAAGTTAAAGTTATAGCCTCATAACACGTCCCGCTACTGGGTACAGGCCTCCTCTCGTTTCTGATAAATATTATGTAATGTATAAACCGTTTTAATTATTCATTGTACAATGACATACATTATATAATAAGTTATTGTTGTGTTTGGACACTTAAAAAATAAAACATCATGTGACAACTTGCTCTATCTATCGACGACGAGTGAACTAAACTCGAAAAAGTCCTTATTCACTTGTTTATTACCATGGTTCAGATTCATACGTGAGCATTTGAAAATTATTCCGTCTAACCTTTTATTATATAATCAATAAATTGAATACAAGAAGTTTATACACATTTTTATTGAAGTTTTGGAGTACCTATATCTGAGAACGATACTCCAAAACTCCATACATA
Source organism: Parnassius mnemosyne (assembly GCA_963668995.1). NCBI lineage: Eukaryota > Metazoa > Arthropoda > Insecta > Lepidoptera > Papilionidae > Parnassius > Parnassius mnemosyne. The sequence goes on from CAVLGL010000086.1 coordinate 26,769,515, forward strand.
CACTTCAAACATGTATCGCTTACTGTAATTATATTAATTGACTGACTAGAGCTTGCTACCCAGTATTGTAGGCAGTAGCCTATATTAAAGGTTGAGCGGCAAATACCTTCGTTTTTCATATTATGTGATGCACTTGACGTCACACGTCACAAATCGCTTTTGTTAAGTTAACGAAATAAAGAATCATCTGTTCACCAGATCGACTGATGGCGTAGAGTAGAAAGGGAAATTGGATAGTGAAAGTGGATAGTTATTAAATCTGTGGTACACATATAAAATTATTACTTCGTTCATATTCATAAAAATTCAAATAATATTACGCGCGGACTAAATGTGTCATGACACGTGGTAGAGCCATACTGCAACTATATTACTGGTATAGTTTTAGTACAAATGGGTCGGTTCGACCGGAAAAGGATCATGCTCTCACAGAATACCAGCGTAAAATAGCAGTATAACGCTGCTGTGTTTCGTATGATGAGTGTAGAGAACCGGAGACCCTTTTTACTGGCAAAGAGGGTATTCCATCTTATTCCTCACGGGTAATCAAGTTAGATGTAGTTGTCTATGGGCCACAGCAACCACTTTACCATCAGGTAGACTGAGTGTTCCTTTGTCACTCTTATCCTATAAAAAAATCATGCTTTTTTTCGATATAAAATGGAAGAAAGGAACGTATTTATTTTACAAATACAACATTAACATTAAGAAATATGAAAACAGTATGTGATGTCAAAATTATCTCGCCTTATATCTAAACTAGTAAGCAGACTAAGCTCTGCAGCGAATGCAGTTAAAAAACTGGAAGCCTCACTAGTGGTGATAGACTGAATGGAATAAGAAGTAAATGGTTAAGGATCGTGTTTTATGACATTATTGGGGAGGCCTACGATAATGACAATGACGTAAAACTAAAAACATAAAAAAAAAAACACCTGTGATAGCTGTTTTGTCGAAGAAGGGGAAAACGAGCATGCGGTTCATCTGATGACAATTGACAGGCGTCGCCTATTAACAGCTGCTACACCAGATGTGCAGCTATATTATGGTTCTTGCACGAATGGGTCGGCATATAGCAGCTTAATGCTGCTGTTTTTCGTATGGTGAGTGTTCTCAGGGGTGACAACACATCTGTATTTAGATTCTAGATCGATGATAGATGTAAATAATTATGGGCCACAGCACCACTAACCATCAGGTGGAATTGTGTACTCGTTTGTCACCCTTATTGAGTGTTGCCAGCTTTTGAGTCAGTAGCAGGCTCTACTTGAAGAATATAAACATACAGACATGATGGATGTTCTATTTTGCGGAAGTCTATACGGAACCCCCAAAACCATTAAAAATATCCATTACAAATCCCGCTTTCAAAAGTCTTAAAGGTTTTAAAAAGGCAGACAATAAAAGCCGGGCGTGCCGTTCTTAATTGAGCGGCTGATTGCTAAGAACGAAAGTGTATCGCGAACCGTTAAAATAAAAAAATGACCGTTAATTAAGTGTATTACGACTCAACCTCGCGTCTTTCAAATCATTAGCGCTTAAGCGCCACACTTATTATTTAAAGTAATCGCTTTCTGCATCAGGATTTTTAATAAAAAAGAACTGACATATGCATTTAGAGTTCATCTGATGGTAAGTGGCTACTGCAGCCCATAGGCACTTGCAGCCAACTTCAGACTGAGATTCGTTCTTTATAACGATCGGTTTTATTACATAAGAAGTGCATGTAAAAACAATTTATTATACAAACTATTCATTGAGCAACTTGGATGGCATCAATTTAAAAAAAAAATGTGTGCAGTTCACACGCGGTAGAAGCAAAACCTTTAGAAAACTAAACTTCGAGAGAATTAGATGAATACTCTGCATTCATCTCATTCTCTCGAAGTTTCATCATCATCATCATCAGGAGTAGGATAATTGTAGGTTTTATTGTTAGCAAGTTTAAACATTATTTTACATGTCATTCTACATAATATATTACATTACATACTATACAAAATAAGTTTTCAATTTCATCATCGTAAGTACTGAAATATTTTCTAATCGACAAAGAAGGATGCCCATTTTTCACCTAACTATGTATAGAAATGAAATAAATCTTAAAATTTGGCTACTTGAATTCTTAATTAAATACGCGTATCACAATGTTAAAAGAATCGCAGGAGAAAATATTTTTAACATTTATTTATGCTTATTCTACGTCAAGTTTCTGTGTTTTAAACATTTATTTTATTTAATCAAGTAGTAAGTAAGTATTTCTATATATTCTTATATATATATATATATATGCCTAAACAGTAACATTAATATTTTTGGGCTTCGTAGCGTTTAAATCGTAAAAATGACTACATGACATTATTTTTTAAACTTACAGGAAGTTTTTCTACTATACCTTATAACTATACATAAACGTTTACTATCAGGTTTTTAAATGTATGAAAAGTGGGCATGGTTCTTTCGTCTTTAATCCTTACACAATGATCACATTGATAATCTCCATACATAATTAGGAGACACTATATACTGTAGGTATATTTTATCTCATTCTCTCGCAGACTAAATCCTATAGATGTATATGTTTGTCTCTTTTTAGTGTCGCTTTTTCGTTTCTTCGAGTTTCAAATCAATTCAAAACTTTAAACGTTTGATAAACAGCTGAACTGGTATTTTATTTTCAATACGGGTAAAAGTTAAGTTGTCGGAAAAGAAAACGAAGCTTTTTATTATAGAAACCCGGCACTAGTAATGAGAAAAGACCTGGACACACCAGCAGCAGTGGAACGTGTTTGCTGCAACTAATTTTTTTTTGAATTATGGGTAACCTATCTTAAATTCCTCGGTAGTTTAGGGCTACACGCTGGCCTTAACTTTCATACTACAGGAACAACCTACCATTAAGCTTCAAGCTTAAGCTTGCTTAAGTCAGTGTCACTGGAATTGTTGATTGCAGTTTGAGTGCTGATTTACAACGTGTTCAAAGACTCTCAAAAATGTAGTAGTCAAACGCTGCAGCTATATTATTGTTGTATCATGAATGGGTTGGCCCAACCGGTGAAGGACCATGTATAAAACTTTTACGAGCCGGTGAACAGAACGGAGAATGAGATCAAATAGACTCTTGCATTACTAGAAAAAAAATGCTCTGATCCTTTCTAAGAAAGCAAAGGGCACCAAAAAAGCCATTTTAGCGAAATGTAATTGAATATTAACGAAATAAATTTCGCTCATAGGAACATTCCCACTAAGCAGCGAGACCAAGCGAGTGGGGGCCCTGCGGTACGATAAGGACATCCCATATCCAGCCAACTTCGACGCGAGGACACGCTGGCCCGGATTCATCTCACCCATCGTCGATCAAGGCTGGTGCGGCTCCGATTGGGCTGTGTCTCTAGCCGGCGTTGCTTCTGACAGGTATGATCTTTTAACATATTTAATTCAGATATTCGTTGCATAGGATATGGGGATCCCACTTTGAGTATGATTCTCGAAGTGTCGTAAACTTACTTAGGACAAGTGGTAAAACATTTTGTACAACCGACTTCAAAAAAATAAAATTAGAGCATCATTAATGTAGTTGAAGTTATTTGAATATTGATTATTAAGGGTAATTCAAAAACTACTGGAGAGATCTTAATCAAATTTTATGATTATATGGAACTACATGAAAACCATTAGCTTTAAAAAAAATACAGTCAAATTGAAAGACTCATCCTTTTTGTGAATCCGGTTGAAAAAGACAAGAACTTCCTGCTTGTAGTGTAATTCGACAGATAGCAACAAGCATAAACTACTTATAAATCTTAAATATCTTTAAAATGTTTGACATAAAATGCCCACAACCAATATAACGACTTTTGTAGACGACATTTGTCGATATCATACAGCGCAGCATAGGGCAGTTATTGCAATATTTGCAGCAATATCGTCGTTTATTACAAGCCTGAAATTATTTTGTCCGTTTAGGCGTTAGAACTTGAGATACTGTGGTCTACGATTGTCCGCTAAGTTGAGCTGTCACCAAAATATCGCAAGAACTCCGCAACGTGACGCATAAACATATTGCGTAGAATTTATAAAAAATATTATAAAGAATAATTTTTTAATTACATAACACTGGCAAAAATATAACCCTACGAATCCATAACCAAAGAATCGTTAAAATACGACGAAAAAAAAGGGCGCCAAAATAAATAACTACAGATACAATCAACTTTCTCACCAGGTGTGTTCAAAAGGATATAAAAATAAAATAATAAAAATTAAAGTAAAAGCAGTCCTTGACGTCTGGCGCCAACGCTATCGTTTAACATTCGCAAACGGAGAGTGAAAGTGCCCTCTGCGCCCCATTTAACAGAAAAGAAAACTTTATTTGCACGACTAAAATTAAACAAACCGGCCGGTTCTATATCGTAGCGCCTGATCGCGGACAAAAAAAAACTGGCAGACAGACATAAAAACAATGTGCAACGAATTTATGCACGACTTGATTTAAGATGACGTGAGATAAGATCGGCCTTATGACTCATTTTCATTTCACTGTTGTTGTTGTTTTTTAACTAGCTGTGCCCGGCATGCATTGCAATGCCTTTTTTGTCAGCAATTTGTCAGACACATTCTGTCTCTCTTTATAAATTTACTTTGAACATATTTCCATTTACTTTGAATAAAACAATGAACTATGAACTGGAAATATTCATCATACACAATGTCACGGAAACTTTTTTAATGTAACAAAAATAAAGCTGTGCTGTAGTGATCGTGTAAAGGAATCCAATATCTCATATCATCCCGTGGGTGTGGGAGGGAAGTGGCCTGTTTCACTTCCCTCCAGATGGACAGCAGCATCTTCCTCATAACGACTATTGTAAAAGTTCCATGCGGCTTCCAACCGCCTCCCAAGCGTGGCTACTGTGGCAAATTTCTCTTACTTAAATTCTATTAATTATTTTTATACCTATCTCTATATAACCGTGTAGTGGTGGTATAAGATTATCCACTACCTCACATCGTCCCTTGGGTGTCGAAAGAAGCGACAGAGGGATAATGAAACACAAAATACTAAAAAACTGCGGTTGCAACTAGCTTGCCAAGCGTGGCAGCTATGGCAAAATTCCTTGTTCAGCAGTGGACTTTATAGGCTCTAATGAATGGATGGATACCTTTTATATAGGAGAGGGGACCAACGAGCACGCGGCTCACCCGATGGTAAGCGACTACCGCCGCCCATGAACAACTGCAACACCAGGGGAATTGCAGATGCGTCGCCGGCCTTTTAAAAGGAGTAGGAGAAAGTCCCTAAGTCGTATCGGTCCGGAAAAATCACTGGTTGTAATCGATTCCATAAGGAAGTTGTGCGAGGTAGAAAACTTCTTCTAAATCGCACAGTGGTGGACCGCCAATCATGCAGATGGTATGGATGGTATCGTGAGTTATGTCGCGATGTGCGATAGTGAAATTGAGCGGCTGGGATTATTTCGAACAATTTCTCAGAGCACTCCCCGTGGTAGATGCGATAAATATGCAATATACAAAGCATATATGCAAAGCCAAGCCGATCGTAAAGAACTCGGTCGTCGACGATTGGAACTGCTCTGCTGCTGCTGCTGGAAGAAGCTGGCACTGGGGAGACCTAGCCTAGTATTCCATGTGGGGCTGAACCTGCGCCTTGTAAAGTTGCAAGCGGTGTGCCGGCATGAAATACTGTCCCGCTCTGCTGAGCACGCCATGCTTTTTAGAGGCCAATTTGGCCTTCCCTTCCAAGTGACCACGAAACTGCACATTACTCGATATTTCGATACCGAGGATTACGATACTGGCTAAGGCAACAAGGGGAGTGCCTTGAAACTGAGCAGATACGACAAAGGGGTTCTTTTTAGCTATAAACTCGCAAACTTGTGACTTCTAGGGATTGAACTGGACTAGATTTAGTCGCCCCTAGTCTGAGACTTTGTTCAACAAAGTCTCGACTTCAGACTTAAGTTTTTTCCGGTACTTGGCGACGTTTTTCCGAGAAATATTGGCACGGCCGGTGTATAAAGCATCACCAGTGATGTAGTCTGCATAGCAATGAATGTTACCAGTTAGCAACATATCATTGATATGCAGAAGAAACAGCGTTGGTGATAGCATGCAGCCTTGTGGAACACCACCCTTAATGGGCTTGTAATCGGAGCATGCACCGTCTACTACGACATTGATACTGTGATCTGTAAGAAAACTGGTGATCTAATTGCACAATTTCTCGGGAAGCTCATAGGAAGGAAGCTTCGAAAGAAGCGCTTTATGCCAAACCCGATCGCAGGCCTTCGCTATGTCTAAACTAACTTCCAATGGCCTTGGACTCCACTGCCTTCACCCATCTATGAGTTAGGTAACCTAGAAGATCACCAGCTGAGCGAACTCGACGGAAACCGTACTAGCGGTCACTAATCAGCTGGTAAACATGTCTCTTTACTTAGTGGAAAGAGAGAGAGAAAGAACAACTTTAAGAATTTCTTATATTGACTTCGATTTTTATGAGTAGGTAAGGCCGTTAATGGGTAACATACTGAACTTTTTAAATTATAAATATAATGTTTCCACAGTGATATATAAAATAAAAAATGTAATTGTAATTCCAGTTGTTTGTTTTTAGTTAAAATATATACGACATCCTGTTCTAATTAGGCCATTACGACACCTTTCTCTTTAATAAAGCGTGAAAGTACGTCTTGATTGCTGGTAAATCTTTCTTGCTCTATTTTATAACTTCTCTTGTAGATAAATTTAGATTGCTGGAATGCAAATACCTATAATGTGATAATTAAAATCCAATAAGTATATTATTTAATCCTGGATCTCAATTCTGTTGCACAGCCAAGTGGGTTATCGATCTCAGGATACGGGAATCAGTAAGCAGATACTGATGGCTATATTAAATTACTTAAGAAAGTTTTTGCCATATAAATTTAATTTTTAGCAGACTTAAAAAAAGGAAGAGATAATTTAAAATCAATCATGATTCGACTGTGTTCTTTGTATGTTTGTTTTACGCGATATCTTTGTTTTGCCAATTGAGATTTTTAAGATCTTTTATATTAATTATAGGTCTTTTTTTTTACATTTACAGAAAAATTCCAAATAAATTCAGGGAGGCTAAATAGGGGATGAAGTTTTTAATGTAACTATTTAGGCTACATTGAAATTGTAATGTTCCTTAGTCGACTGAAAGGGTTGAAATATAATTAAAAAAAAATTCAAAGCCGACTTCAAACTTGGGGCTATAATTCTTCTAAACAATATGACTTAGCACCGAATTGAGAATGTGAAATTGTTTGATAATTTTTTTTTTCAAATCGGCTTTTACTTTTTGTTAACAGTTTTTTTATACTCTAGTTAACATACAAACATACACGCCCACGCTCACGCTCAGGCGTTCACATGCTTTAAATATATAAAAAAAATATGAGTATAGATAGAAAATTGTGAAAGAAATAATAGGTGGCTAGCCCATCACCTACACAATCAAAATATTCCATTAGTAACTAATGATTAGTTGCCTTTTACGACATAATAGGCAAGTAACAGATGGCACATTTTTTTTTGGTTATAATTCCCACACAAACATGATACCTTGTAGGTACCAGACCAGACCAGAATAAAATTATATGAATGTTCACTATTGTAGCTTTTAATAAATATTAATTTCTTAATAAAAAGGACAAACCGACTTTAAAATGTAACCATTAGAATGCGGTCTAAATAATTTCATTAATATTTTCATCCCCTATTTTTCGAACCTTCGGGATAAAGTTTTTTCTTTAAATGTATATGGCACTATCCCTGAAGTATTTATTAAAAAAAAAAGAATTGTTTAATTCGGTTAAGCCGTTTAAAAAATATAGATTTTGAATTTAGAACATTCTTGATTATTGAACTCGATTATAGAACGTAGTCATACGTGTGCTCGAAAACTGAAACCATAATAATGCTGCCGTTTTAACAATAACTCTCACGACGTTCCACTCAAGCGGACGCGGACTGTTATCTGTACCATAAAACTAACACCAGTATCAACTTACCCAGATTTATTTCTAAAGCGGTCGTAACATGAGATCTACACATGTAAGAACCTTTTCTTATGCAAAAAAGTTAAGAACACTCGAGCTAAAAATAAACGCACTTCAAAACTCCGCCGTTGTTTGAGTGGTTGGTTCCGACTGCTTGTTTTGTATCAAGCGCCATTTATATGAAGAATATTTTGTAGCATTTCTTGTACTTAAACAGTAAGATTTTGTATTTGACTTCGTATTCATAAACTTTTTTGCTACAAATCTCATATGCACCTCTCTCACACTGCTGTTTCGGATATATTTTCTACAACAATGATTCTTTCTTATTTTTTTTTCTTTAAAACACGTTACCCCCACACTAGGATTTTCTCCTGTGTCGTGGAGGCAGTTTCAAATATAAATTGCACAAGAACAAACATCCAGATCCGGAACAATTATTTGTAGGCCATACAAATACTTGTTCCGTGCGGGATTCGAACCGGCGGGCCCCAGCGCAACAACTGACTGCTAAGCCACTGCGCCACGGAGCCGTCAATTGTGTATTCTTTTAAATATTGAATTAAAATTCTTATTATATACACTTTGAAATTATAAATTCTTTATCTCTATATAATTCTATGAATTTATATTCCATTAGGAATAATTCTATTCATGTCTGTTCCTGTGATCCCAATAATATTGATGGAGATTCCAGACTTAAGCTTTCCAAAATTAAGTGTAATTTCATGGATTCGCGGTTTGCTTAAGCCTCCGTACAAAATAAATATCATATATCTCGTTTACAGTTTTAAACGCCGATAGGTGTCCTTCTGTTCAATAAGATATTTTTGCACCTTAAACACGCCTTAACTCTGAATTAATATTTCCTTTTTTACACAACTAACATCACGGGAATCCTCCCTGAATCTACCCCTAAAAGAGACATTTGTTTTTAAACACATTTTATATACTTATCATGTGTGATACGATCGATGCTTCGAGACAAGCATCGAGGTGATTCCATAAGTGTTTCGTTTGTCTGAATTTGGCAAAAACACTGAAAAGCCTACTCGTAATGTTTGTAACATTATTATTGTACTACAAGCTATTCCCCGCGACTTCGCCCGCGTGTAATTTAGGTTTTTTATTGTTTTGCGCGGAACCCTAATTTTTTCCTAAATAAAAGTAGCCTATGTTACTCCTTATAACATCAGCTATCTACCAGCGAAAGTTTCATCAAAATGGGTCCAGCTGTTTCGGAGATTAGCCGGAACAAACAGACACACAGACAGACAGACAAAATTTTTAAAAATTGTGTTTTTGTTATAAGTAGGGTACCGTGTATACTTTAATATGTATTTAGTGAAAAGCTGTTATTTTGACATTACAAACAGACACTCCAATTTTATTTATTTGTATAGATTCCGTTAGGTGATCCTACGGAGAGTAAAATCTTATGTTAAAACCTAAGACTTTCCGATAATATTCCGATAGGAGATTGGAATCTAAGATATTGTTTTATAGACCGATCCAAAAGAAGCCCTAAACTTATGAAGAATAAACTTTTATTTTTTATTTAACCATTACTTAATACGCCGGTACATTATTATACCTTTCATTGTTAATTGCAATTTCAATTTTCAAGCGCCGATTCACCTTTTTTATTTGATATTTATTTTTTATTTGCTGTGAAGGAAAACATCGTGAGGAAATGTGCACGTCTACAAAATAAACTATTTCAAGGACATGTGAAATCAGCCAACATACAGTGGAACAGCGTAAGCTAATTGGTCCATCTCTTATACCTACCCAGCCGTAGGTCGCACAAATATTGTAAATTTATAGTAGTGAATAACGCCGTAACGTTCCTTATCTGCAATGCCCAGTAACCTAATACACTAATACCAATCTGAACTCATGGGTTCTAGCATAAGCAGAAAGTTACATAGGATCAATTAACAGAACAGTAAAATAAGTTTATTTTTTTAAATACTAGTAATGCTATTAAACATTACTAATATTGAGTTAGAAGTGGTTCACGACAGTAATGGCGGATTCGAACCCACGACCTTTCGAGTTTGTGCTTTCGAGGGCTCGGGTAGTAAACTGCTAGAGGATTTCCTCATTAAATAGTTATAGGTTAAGTTAAGGATAGCTGAGGGCGAACAAAACTCACTCATAATACAGAAATGTCTCCTGAAAGACTTCTTACGGTATTTGGTAGTCAAAAAATCCTTTTTTGTAAATCGGCAGGAGAAAAAACAACGAAAAGTACAGCCTATATACGTCCTGCTGCAGGTTACAGGCCTCACCTTATTTTTTGAGAGGACTATGGGGCAATAACTAGTCTATAACACTACTGCACGTTGACGGACTTCGCACTTTTAACACATGGTAATGCCATGCTGACCGGAGACTTTTTACTGGAAACGAGGCATTCCATCTTAGGTCCTTAGAGGTGACATCGCATCTGCAATTTGATTCTTAAACAAGAATAGACACAGATGTTTATGGGTCACAGCATCCACTTAGCATCAGGTGTGCTCGTTTGTCAGCATTATTCTATATAAAAAAAACTTCACATCTCTATAAAAAGATACTTTATTTCTGAAATCCTCTTCATGTATTCTTTCACTGCCGAGCACGTGGTAAATCAGCACATGAAATTAAAAAAAAATACAATGAAATTGTTAATTGCAATAACGTATACATTAGTGCCGGCTAAATTAACGGCGAGAGGTGCAAACAATAGTCAAATATTTATTAACTATATAACTATTTGACGTATATGCCAAGTACAAATAATAAGGACATTATATCGTTTCCAGATTTGCGATCCAGTCCAACGGAGCAGAGAACATGGTGCTCAGTCCACAAACCCTGTTGTCATGCAACCTGCGCGCCCAACGTGGCTGCCACGGAGGTCACATCGACGTGGCTTGGAACTTCGCTCGAGGTCATGGGTAAGAAAGAGATAACATAAATAACTAAAATGAACACATAAGTGGGTTACTTAGTTATCAAGAGTCACGAAGGACTTTCGATGCCACAAAACACAACAATATATTAGAACAATATATTCCCGATACTTCGAGTATCGGGAATGTAAAAATGTATGCCTTCTCTATCTATAGGGAATACGAGGGCGGCACTGAAAATTTCGAGAATCAAAGAAGTGACACAACACAAACCTTGTGGCAAGACCGAGAATATTTTTTTAAATAAATAAATGGTATTCGATTTTTAAAACCAAGGAGTTTTCAATTAAAAAGATTTTAATATGACAGGAACAGTGGAAATATTCTATTCCCGATACTTTTAGTGCAGCCCTCGTATAATGTTTATTGTTTGTTTTGTTTACATTTGAAACATACAGACCTTTTCAAATGGTAACGGGACATTTGATTTTAGTCCTCAGACGTGATATCTTCATATTGATTGCTAACCGAACACAGATGTATGTGACTATGGGCCACAGTATTCACTTACCTACAAGTGGACTGTGTGCTCGTTTGCCAACCTTACGTCGAATAAAACTTTCTAAAACGTCAAAAAGTTTTTTTTTACTTGATTTTAATACTCTTAAATTTATGTGTTATTTTCGTCCCGCAGGCTAGTTGATGAGAAATGCTTCCCCTACAAGGCGTCAGTCACGCGGTGCCCATTCCGGCCACGGAACACTCTGATCCAAGATGGCTGCACTCCCCTGGTGAAACACCGCAATTTCCGCTACACGGTTGGACCACCCGGCAAGCTGAGCCACGAAAAGGACATCATGTACGACATAATGGAGTCAGGACCTGTACAGGGTGAGTGGTTCAGCTCTTTCATTGCATCGCCACCATGCTGGTTCTATTAAAACACATAATAAAACTTACACAAAATTATTTTAGTTATAAATGTTTGAAAACATATAAGCCCGTTGGGTTTCTTGCTAGTTCTTCCCAGGACAGACGTATTTTTCCAAACAGTAGCAAATAAAAAATTGACTTTCAATAAGTATTATGTATTATATAATAATATTATATTCAATAAAAATCATTCCATTCTATTATTCGTGTTTTGTTGTTTAAATGCGCAACGTAATATTTTGGGTGTTGTGAGTATTGATTAAGGGAAATGCCCCGGAATATCTTGCGGCCTCTTTTGATGATGGTGAAAAGTGCGAGACGTCTGATAACTGCGATTGCTTATATCCCTGCTTGGTGTAGCGATAGACAATACACTCTTTATGGGCTGACAAGGAGGAGGATTATGAAGTGTTGCTCACACATTTACAGTGTACATAGCGCTGTTTCATATTTTGCAAAAAAATAATATTAGTCCTTAGAAAAACCTAGGCAACACGCATCGAACCTATGCTGATTTTTTTTATCCTAGGGATCTTGATCAGGATACTAGGATAAAATTATTAAATTATTATATTGTCATCGGTCTTTGATACGAGTGCAAATTTTCAAGTCAATCGACCATCTACAAGTTTGTTGAAATTACATTAAAAGATTCCGTTACATAGATAGATAGATACACGCGAAGCTAATAAAAGCGTAAATTCTGGAAAAATGGATGTCAGGAAAACAAATTAACAACAATTTTTTTAAGAGCAATCTATGACATTAACTTATATTAGAAAATCCAATACTTTTTATAACACCAACATAAGGACAAACGAACATACAGTCCACCTGGATTGTAAGTAGCTATTGTACTCCATAGACACCTTCAGCCTCCAGACAACATTGAACAAAGAAAGATACAGATGCGTTGTCACCTCTGTGCACTTTGTTGAAATACCTCACAGGTGTACAACCTGTAATTATACTGGCTCTTTATATTTTGGCCGAGGAGCGGCCAACGTTCCCGTGGTAGTTCGCAGCTAATCTATATATACTGATTTTACTTCTGAACTTTGATAGCGCGATTTAGGCTTCCGTGTATTTTCGCTTGAGGCGCGACGACAGCGCCGCCACATCACCCCCCTGCTCAGACCGGAGGTCAATAGTGTAGTCTAGATGTCGACGAATGTGCAAGTGCCAGGGAATTGCCTTGTAGTCTGCGGTGAGTCGAGAAGAAGGCAAGTAATCTGCGAGTGGGCCATGAAGCAAAGGCGAGCATTAACGCTCAGAGCAGTGCCGAAAACTGTAGCGCAGAGATTAGCTCGAAGGAACAGTAAGCATTATTATTCCAGTGCTGCGGTGTACAACCTGTAATTATACTGGCTCTTTATATTTTGGCCGAGGAGCGGCCAACGTTCCCGTGGTAATCTATATATACTGATTTTACTTCTGAACTTTGATAGCGCGATTTAGGCTTCGGTGTATTTTCGCTTGAGGCGCGACGAAAGCGCTGCCACATCACCCCCCTGCTCAGACCGGAGGTCGATAGTACAGTCTAGATGTTGACGAATGTGCAAGTGCCAGGGAATTGCCTTGTAGTCTGCGGTGAGTCGAGAAGAAGGCAAGTAATCTGCGAGAGGGCCATGAAGCAAAGGCGAGTATTAACGCTCAGAGCAGTGCCGAACACTGTAGCGCAAAGATTAGCTCGAAGGAACAGTAAGCATTATTATACCAGTGCTGCGATTAACCTTTGTAAAGCTAGATCATCATAAAGCATCTATCACGAGGAGTGTTCCGAGGACTTGTTCGGACTAATTCCAGCCGCTCAATTTTGCCATCGCACATCGCGACGAAACTCGCTATACCATCCATATCATCTAGATGATTGGCGGACCACCACTGTGCGATTTAGAAGTTTTCTCCCTCGCACAACTTCCTTGTGGAATCGATTACCACCAGCGATTTTTCCGGACCGATAAGACTTAGGGATCGTCAAGATAAGAGCCTACTCCTTTTTAAAAGGCCGGCAACGCATCTGCAATTTCCCTGGTGTTGCAGTTGTTCATGGGCGGCGATAGTTACTTACCATCAGATGAGCCGCATGCTCGTTTGCCCCCTCTCCAAAAAAAAATTAGATGGCTTTCAGAATGTGAAAACTGGACAATAGCTGCGCGGGAGCGAATGAATGGCATACTAGAGGAAGTAGTAGTTTCCGACGGTTGTTGGTTGCGTGTGTTCATATCACGTCGGTTGATCACCATTGTGGCCGTGGAAGGAAAAGGTTCCCGTGGTAGTTCGGAGCTAATCTATATATACTGCTTTACTTCGGAACTTTGATAGCGCGATTTATGCTTTTAAGCAGGAAAGGATCCCAACAACAGTAATCGAATGCTACTTCAAACTACCGATACCGTTACCGTTACAGCCTATTAAAGTCCACTGCTGAACATATGCCTATTCCATAGATTGCCTCATAGGGGGCCATTTGCCATAGTTGCCACACTTAGCAAGCGGGTGGCAACCGCAGTTTTTTATATTTAGTCGGTATTAGGACAACGCTGCTGCCAATCTCCTGATTTGTTTCCCTCTGTCGACAACCATAGGATGATATGGGGTAGTGGATGTTCTTTCTTACCTAGCCAGTGTAAAAAGACGCGACGTAAGAGAATGTACACTACCCAGTAGCCCAGTACTCGTATCATGCCGTGGCCGCTAAAAGAGGCGGCAGAGAGAAATTAAACAAGAGATGGGCATGCAGCATCTTCTTAATAACAACTCAAAATAATATAAAACTACGGTTGTCAACCGGCCTGCCAAACGAGGTAACCATGGCACATATTCGCCCTATAGGCCCTAATATATGAGGGGGCCTATGTTCAGCAGTGGACTTTTTGATAGGCTGTGATAATTTAAATATAATTAATTTTTACAGATTATATATTAACTTATTTTGTATTCCCGACGTTTCGAACACTTTACCTCATCCATGGTCACGAAGGGGACTGAGGTGTTCGACGTCCCAGTGACATAGTTAACCACGGCCACCTCCAGATTAAAACTATTAATTTTTGTCCCGATCTACGCAGTATTTATGGTATGGACACCTCAGTCCCTCCCGTGACCATGGGTGCTGTAATGTGCTCGAAATGTCAGAAATATAAAATAAGTTAATACGCGATAGAATCCGTAAAAACTAGTTTTGTTTAAATGTGTTGTGGTCGCGTAAGTATAAGAAATCATTACGCTCTGATAATGATAATGAAATTGTATAGCATGTATTAGAAATTGATAGTTTCATAAGGTTTCATGAGTAAAGTATACTCATATATTTAAACATCAGCAAATGGACCAAATCATGTTGACAAAATATGTTTGCTTAAAAGCTTTGCACGACGTAAATGAAAGCATTAATTTATGATAGCGCTATATTCTTACCACTCGCTTTCGTGCGTCTGTTCGGGTCGAATTTAGTAATTGATTTTAAAGTAATTTCCGGATGGACTAGAGACTTGAAATTCGCTAAGTTCGATTCCGGATGACAATGAAAGAATAAAAAAATATATAACTATATAAAAGATTACCTCAATCATTATTATCTGAAGAATTCAATTTGCTCACTTCATCTTTATTTTATACTTCACTCTTGTTTGCCCTTGAATAGAAAACTATGCACACGTCGTGAAACGATAAGCTCTTATCGGTCTGTGTTATTTATTGGATGAAATTATTTACAATATAATGGCCGTATGAGGAAGTTCAAGGTCTTTCAGCTAGCTAAGGAGAATGCTATGTGTTTCTCTGTGTGTTATACTTTGAAACTGTGTTATATTTTCTTCGTTGATCTACACCGCCGTGCCTCGGAAAGCACGTAAAGCCGTTGGTCCTGCGCCTGATCTCTCACCGGTCGTATCGGATTACCGTCCCATCGGACTATGAGAGTGAGGGAATAAATAGTGCACCTGTGCTTGCGCATACATTTGCACTACAATCCTGTAGATGACTAGTCTACGTTGAGACTGGCCGCCGTTACCGAATTTCGGTCTGGAGGACATTATTATTTAAAGGATGTAAATAGAAATAATCCAAGCGATGGAAAAAAGATATAATCAAGCTACTCCAGTGTAACGAGTAACTGTGTACACAGTGTGTATCAGTGGTCTGTCACACTGGAAAAATAACTTAATCTTTAAAAGCGAGATGAAAATAATTTACTAAGTGAGGGCTTCTTTCCTTTTTGGAGTCCGTCTGAGTAGACACCACCCCTTTCCTATTTCTGTCGTCAAATAGCAGAGCGTGCAGCGTGCACTGTTGTGGTCCTGTCTGAAGGGTGAAGAGAGAGAGCCAGTGTTATTATAACCTGTGAGTAAGATGGAATACAGATCTTAGTCCTCAGAGTCAGAGGTGACAATATATTTGTAACCTTCTTTGTCTGAAGTTGGCTACAGGTGTTCAAGGCCTGCAGTAAAGAATCAACGAAATTGGTTCACAATTGAAGATATCGTGTAACACATTCAGACAATAGAGTGGAATTGTAAACCTTCTTTATTTGAAGTCACCTCATAAAAAATTCCACCGCTTTTCTATTTATATTTATATTTTTCTGTTTGTTTGTTCTATTCGTATATATTATTGTAAGTTAGAGTTAAAGTTACAGCATATATACGTCCCACTACTGGACACAAGCCTCCTCCCATTTCTGAAAGGGTTTTTTTAGGGTAAGGAAATGTCCGCCGCGCTGCCACAATGCGTGTTGGCGAACTTCACGTGTCTTCGAAATTTTTTTCGTATTTCTCAGACATGCGGGTTTCCTCACGATGTTTTGCTTCACCGTCGAGCATGGTATATAGAAATTATTATAGGAACGTGGATAATATGAATAATTTAATAACAAATGCTTCGATGTAAATGTTAACAATACACCGTTATCTATCTGTCAAGCCAACGGCTTGGTTAAATCTGAACACAACCCTACTATTTGCGTCTTAAGTTGCGGACGACCCAACTATTATCTGTTCCGTGGACGACACTTATGTTTCACTACAGTTTGCTTGCTTACCTATTTTGCTCAAGAGCATGCACCTAATACATAGAGGTATGTAGTTGTTTGGCCTCGGCTTGAGGCTGTATTTCATCAAACATTACATCGCCTAAGTGGCGATCTTACACCGTCACTAGTTTAGCTGTCACTCATTGACCATTCGAGGTACAATTGATTGCATGTCTTAGTCATAGAAACGCCACCGATAAATATACAACATAATCATATATGTTACAGCCAAAACTCATAACCGGCCACTTTAGACTGTAAAATATTAGGCAAAGGTAGTCTTGACTAAGGACGTTTGTCAATACCACTTTTAACTGATTTTAGCAGTCAAAAGTAGTTTTGATAAAGTCGTTGGTCAAATCCACTTTAACTGCAAAAATACTGGGTAATAGTATTTTGACCAAATTACGTCGGTTCAAAGTGGTTTTGACCGACAATGTTAGTCAAAACTTATTTTCACTTATACCTTTTGAATTTCTGAAATTAAAAAGTTCAATTCATTCAATTTTTTTATATCATTATTATGTACGTGGCTTTAGGGTGGCCCAAGGGTCACCCCAGCCGCACCTTAACCTACTGTTACTGATATTGCGAGTTTTGACCGATAGTCTGAACTTTAAATTAGACAACATCACTTTTGACTAAGAACGTTGGTTAAAACGACTTTCGACTACAAAAATCAGTCAAAATTGTTTTTGACAAAGGGCATCGGTCGGTCAATAATATTTTTGAACCAGTACAATAGAATAGATTTTTTTTCAATATCCTCGTAGATTACATGTAATTCTTATTGAAAGTCATTTTTTGTACTTTAACACTGGTTCGGAAAAAACTACTGTCCTGGGAAGAACCAGCAAGAATACACAGCGGGACTTTTTATTATTTATACAATATGAATGATTTTACAAACTATTTCCTATTTTTATTTTAAAAGCTTGAAAGCGACCACCTCATTACCAGGGGTCATCAACCAAGTAAAAGTAAAAGGGGGTCTCCGGTTCTTTGCACTCACCATAAGAACACAACAGCATTAAGCTGCTATTACGCTGGTATTCTGTGACAGCGTGATCCTTCCCTGGTCGAGCCGACCCATTGGTGCTACAACAATAATATAACCGCAGCATGGCCCCACCTAATATGCACGTTATCTGTCTAAACATTCACATTTTTTGCAGCTGTTATGACGGTGTACCAAGATTTCTTCCACTATCGCGACGGCATTTACCGACGTAGCTACCAGGGCAACAACAATTTGAAGGGATACCACAGCGTCCGCATCATTGGATGGGGTGAAGACCGCGGCGACAAGTATTGGGTAAGAAATTTTTCTGCCGACTTCCAAAAAGTAGACGGTACTCAATTCAACTGTATGTTCTTTTTATGTGTGTTACCTCATAACTTTGTACTGGGTGAACCGATTTCGATGATTCTTTTTGTATTTGAAAGCTGATACTTCTCGTGTGGTCCCATATGAATTTGATCAAGGTCAGACCAATAGCTCTTGAGTTATTCTTAATAACTTATATTGAAGTCGGTTGTAAAAAAAATAATTTTAAATTATTAAATTCGTGTATACAGTTATACAGCCTACCGAATAGGAAGCAGATATTCAGAATAGTAGCAGATATTCTCACACCAACACTACATGGTCAAAAACCGCGGCTTTTGTTTTAATTAAGAAATTTAATTTAATTTGAAAAATATCAACAATATGTTTTTTTAATCCACCGTTTCAAAACTCCGAAAACAAATCCGCAAATAAAAAAAAAAAACTATCCTCTTTTTTGTCATTTAAACAATATTCTTAATCAAAAATGAAAAGGATTAAGCCTATAGGGGATCACAGCATATTTTATAATTTAATAAAATTACAAAAAAAATTAAAGTTAATAAATGTGTTGCAAACTCGAGCCGACCACGCTACAGCTAAAGTATGCTTGTAGCGTCAATGGGTCGGCTCGACCGGGGCAGGACAACGCTCTCACAGAATACCAGCGTAAAATAGCAGCTTAACGCTGCTGTGTTTCGTATGTGAGTGTAGACAATCGGACACGTTTACTGGAGACTAGGCATTCCGTCTTAGTCCTCAGAGGTGACAACGTATCTGCATTTTGATTCTTAAACGAGGATAAATGTAGATGTCTGGGGGACGCAGCATGCAATTACCATCAGGTGGACTGTATGCTTGGTTGTCACCCTTATTCTATAAAAAAAATCAGTCTACATAAACGGCACCTGTACAAAGGCGTGTGGTTAATTTGGGTGTCAACCAAATCAATTTTATCATCTTCAACTTTAGGATCAAAGCAATGAAAATATACCTAGTAAAATCATTATGTTACTAATAACATTCCCAATTGTTTTCAGTTGGTAGCTAACAGTTGGGGCCGTCAGTGGGGTGAGAATGGCTACTTCAGAATCGCACGTGGGTCCAACGAGGCCGACATCGAATCCTTCGTGGTGACAGCCCTAAGTGACGTCACCGAGGCCAACCAGAAATAACAGAGGCCTAACATGGAACTGATCACGCCGCTTTGCGTTGTGCAAAAAACGGTGTGGACGAAGAATGGGGTCTTGGTGTTAAATAGTACGAGGAACTTTGGATAGTCGGTGTTTGGAATTTTTTATAGAGATTACTACTGTGTCAATACACAAAATAAAATCGATGTCCGCTGCGTTTTCGATCAAATGTTAAAAAAAAGTTAAAAACTAAGTATCGACTGTGTACAAATGCATTTGGCAAAGTTATGCCTACACTCAATATGAAAATAGACCTAATGATCGTTTCTGAAAATTGGCTACATAGCTTACAAGTTAAGGTGTTACAGATGAATCTTAGTCACTTATTCAAAGTCAAATATAATTTTTCTTTCAATTAAAAAAAATACATACAATTTAAGATATATTACTGAATTAAAAAAAATTCTATATAGTGATTTAATTATAATCTCTTTGCGATGGCGATTTTAATGTGTTATTATAACTAAAAGGTTTGATATAGATATAATGTAGGTATTTAGAATGTTAACGGAGAGTATAGTTAAAATAATTTAAAAAAAAACTATTTTTGGATATATTTTAAAATTTTACTGTTGTATATCGTATTAACAAGAACTATATTCATATATGGATTTACCGCCAAATAATGATTTTAGGATCTCTATGAAAAGTTCAATGCACCAATGAATAATTTATTAGAATGTGTTTCGATTGGTTTACGAATGAGAAAAATGTTTGGGTCAATTAACAAACGTTTACCGTAGTTTGTAATATAATTTGGTTAAAAAATAAGGTGTATGCTGATAGCACGGCAAGTTATAACTTCCCCAAGTTTACCCGCATGGAACCTATTTTTTATTACATCGGCTAAACCATTGATTATACTAATATGTGCTTCGTACTAGAACAGAGACTGCGAGCTAAATACGTGCATCAATACGAGGCTCGTGGCAGGAGATACAAATATTACTATTATTTATTCTGTGGTACAGAGTAGGGTACATTTTTATGGCACAGACTAAGTAAGTTTGAATCCACGGGCGTGCTCCAAACAACTTAGTCTAGACGTGTCTTCTAATACGAGTACATATTACTTCAATGGGCTAAACCCGGTTTTTCCAAATGACTAAACCCAACAGCAAGCTTAGATCATCTGACTTTCTATAATCGTTACCGAATTACCTTAAAGAATAGAAAGCTAATAATGAACATAATATAGGAATGATATATACTATGTAATTAAATTCAACATTCATTTTAATAGTTTTCCATTAGCCTTAACCATTGTAGAACTTGGCTAAGCAAATTGGTCTGAAGAAGTTATTACTTTAAAACATCTCCGTGCGTTTGTGATTGCAGTGAAGGATCTCTTATTGTATTCGACTTTTCATACTTTATTTAAATTGAGGTATTGTATTAAAAAGAAAAATGGAATGAGTAAAAAATTGATTATATTTTTAAGGAAATAAAATAAACGCTTTTTTCAATTCATAATTTTATATTTGTACAGTATTTTTCTCATTTATCTTGTGAATATTTAACTGCCATTGTATTGCTTAGTTTCCGTTCAACTTTACTTGACGCGTGAGACGATTGGCATTCTAGTAAAGTTTAAAATAATTTAAGTTTTAAAAATAAAGTAACACTAAAATAACAATACGTTAAACTAGAAGCAAAACAATAATATAAAAAGAGATAGAAAGAGTCGTATATCTTACGGGAACAATATTTAAAAAAACAAAGATACCAACCCCTCACGCGTCAAGTTAATACGAACAAACATTATTTGAGTGTATTTTAAATTAAACACAAACAAAAAAATCCACTCATCACTAGTCTTAGTTCTGTTATTCACAAAATTAGAATTAAGCAAACTTAAAATATCTCATTACGAAATATATTTAAATTAAATTAGACAATAAAATATATTTTTAGATTTACATTTTCGCGTTATTTATGGAACACACAGATAAGAAAAGCCGTTAAAGACTATGTAGCGATAACTTTACATTTGTCGTATAATTATATCGTTAACAATAATAGTTGATTTGATATATGTGAAAGCAATAACGTAACAATGTATTTATTATATAATAGTACTCATAATATTGTAACTAAGTTAAATAAAATTTACAAAATATTGAACTTGTGTTTTATATCTTACGAGTTACGACTGCGAGTTCAATTTAAAAAATAATCTACATATTCCTATGTACATGTGGTCCTTTAGAGGATTTCGACTAAAGTGATATCTTTCAAATTAATAATATCTATATTAATCAACCTTTAATATAAATAATAACCATTTTGACCAACCACCACAATTAAGCGTTTTACACGCACATACTGCTGCACATATCGCACAGTGAGAACGAAAGCGACTCAATTCAAAAATAGGGGTAAATCGAATTGAATACATGGAACGACTCAACAAAGCATGTTTACTGGCATAGAATGAGTCCTAAATTAAGGACAAAATTCTTATAGCTGAACTCTTTATATATATGACGTTTATAATGTCCTCCAGACCGAATTTCGGCAGGCCAGGATTATAGTGCCCGAGTGTATGCGCAAGCACAGGTGCACTCTCTATTCCCTCACTCTCATAGTAGTGGGACGGTAAACCGACACGACCGGAGAGAGATCAGGCGCAGAACCAACGGCTTAACGTGCTTTCCGAGGCACGGGGGTGAGACACCGCTAACTTCCTGTCTCCGGGCAGCTACTGAGAATTTCTTATAGAAAAACTCAGTAACTGATTTTTTTGGCCCGACCCGGGATCGAACCCGGGAACCTCATCATCAGCAGTCGCACTACTACAACCACTAGACCAACGAGGCAGTCATATATGATGTTTAACATGGTACAAAATAACCTAGTTATATCACAGTCTATAATATTATTCTCACCTTCTTTCTTTTGCAATCAATCGGAGTAACTTTGACAGTCAAATCGCAAAATACTTTTTTATTTTTTTACGTGAACAAAATTTAATGCATAACGTTAAATTTATGTGAACTTAACAAACTTCTTAAACGAACTCTCTGGAAAAAAGAAGCTGTCAAACAAAGTTAATGTCAACAACTTTTCTAAAAGTACCGCGCGCAACTGTTGCCTATTTTCAGTGGTAAACTTTTTAGATAACTATCGTTTTTAGGTAAAATAAATGCTTTACTGAAATTTTTCGAGGGAAATGCTAACAAAGACGGAATATTAACTTTTAATGCTTTTACAGTTGCAGTGCATTGCAGAAATGTTTCGCAAATACTTTCATATTGGTTATTCGATTCCCATGCCCGCGGTGCTAAAGGGTAAAAAGTCCAAAAACAGAGCGGCCTTACCCATCGCGAGGCTCCGGGCGGCAGGTCTTTGCGAGGCCGTTTGTCCTTCGTGAAAAGTATGTGATGCGAAAGTTGGTCTGGTTGTTTGGTGTAGATATTTGTCATGTTTGAGGAGAAATGCTAGCTATACAAATAAATAAAATTTGAGTATTAAAATATTTTACATTAAAAAATTTTAAATATTATCAAATACAGAAATCATAAATAAAATTAATGTTTACGGCTTTTTCTAAGACTAAAATATTTAATTAAAGCAAAATAATCTAATGAATGAGCTACATCATTTTCGACTGAAAGAATAGCAAGTGCTGAAAGACGATCTTCTGTCATCGAATTCCTCAAATATGTTTTAATAATTTTAAGCCTCGAGAAACTCCTTTCTGCAGACGCAACTGTAACAGGTGTGGTAGCAATAATTCTCAGAACTATTTCGATTGTGGGGTAAACTTCAATATTTTTTTTTTCTATTATGTATTTCAGCACCGAGATAATGTCATTGTTTCCTTCCTACACACTACAACATATTCAGTTCTTCGTACAATTCATGTCCATCAATATCACATGAGTCTCCTACTGTCATAGATATTTGCAAGTCGCTGCATTGCTTCAAAAGTTCACTATCACTAATTTCCTTTAATCTTTTTATATTATACATGAAACCAAATATGCTGTCATGATGTTTAAGAGCCTCAAACCTAGGATGGCAGCTTGCGCGCACATTGTCGACAATGACAGAAAAATAGTTTATTTTGAAAGTTTCTTCCGCATTCAGTTCATGAGCTTCATCTTCCCCTTCATAATCAAAATGCCTTTTTTTACGTCGTTTTCTGACTTCTTTGAACTATGTGTCTAGGTGTTGTATAGCTAGATCAAGTGCATGTTTTCGCTTTGCCACATTTTACTTATAACATTTATCTTTGTAAGAATATCATACCATATGACAAGTCAAACTACAAATTCGTAGGTAGTAGTATTTCCTTTTCTATAAAATGGCGTTCACTGTCCAACTGACAATCTGTTGTATTTTCTGCTAAATCCTTTAAAGCATCACATATATCGCTTAGTTGGTATTTAACGGCCTTCACCGATGCTACCCTGCACTCCTATATAGTTTCAGAAAGTGGTTTTAGCGATAACGATTTTATATTATGAGCATTTAAAATAGCCCACCTCTGACTTGAGCCGGCAAACAGATGTACAACCTTTGTAGCAAACCAGAAAAAGATTTAGCTTGGATACAAGACGACGCTGCATCTCCTAGGATGAGATTTCAGCTATGTCTTTCACAATTTAAAAAATAAGCAAGTGGATTAATTTCAAGAATTAGTTTTTGGACACCACTTTTTTCACCACGGATATTGGCACCATAATCATATCCTTGGCCTCAGCAGTTTTGCAATGATGTAGCTAACTGTTCTAATTCTGTGATTATATAATTAGTCTAACTCTCAGCTGTGGTTTTTTCGACGGCTAAGAAACCTATAAAATGTTCTTCAATTTCAGCTGTATTTGTATTAAAAAAATCTTATAATAATTGAAAGTTGCTCAACACGAGAAACGTCGCGTGTACAATCAAGAACAATCGAGTAATATTTATTATTTTTTCAACAATTTGAGTCTTCACTTGACTTGTCATTAATTGTATGAGCTCATTTTGAATACTATTTCCGATATAGTGGTCATTAATCGTCTCATCCTTTACTTGTTTTAGGTGAAGTCTCATCACGGGATCAAATCGGGCTATTAACTTTACTTAATCTATAAAGTTGCTGCTTGTCTCACTCGAATTTGAGTCAGACGTTAATTTTTCTCTAGGACCCCTGAAGACCAAATAGTGAGATGATAAAAAATTTACAATTGCGAGCAATCGTTCTAAAATATCTCTCCAACGTTGTCTTTCTTGTACAATTTGTGACTGGGCCAAGAAGTCAATAGTGGAACAGTTTTTTAAACCATTCTCTAAATTAATCCATTTCAACATACAATCTTTTTGCTGTCGACTAGATTCTTGAGACTAGGTAATCACCCCAGTGTTTCCCATCACACACCTTCACTTGATCCAATCTTTGTATTTTCTAGCCCAAATATTCGACACGAAAAGCTATAAACGGCATCCTTTGTTTGTGAATAAATCGTCCAGAGCCTGTCAAGCTTTTCATCGTTAACTAATATCTTATTAAAATGATATTCACTGACTCACCGTCCATTATCATTTACGGGAAATAAATCAACTTTAACCCGGATCGGACCACTTAATACAATCTCAGTCTACATCAGTAACTGTTATAGGCCACAAAGCGGGGTATTTTTGAGGATTCAGATTTTCCATTCAAGCAGTCATGGATGTACACATAGAATCGGGATCAGATTCGTGTTCTTTACTGAATAGCGTTGACGGCGGCTCCACTGACCTAAGAGAATGATGTAGTTAATTCATCATCATCCTCGTCGTTTTTACTTTATGTCGGCGGCGGCACTCATTATGATGTGAAAGGAATGTTTTCAGCTAGATCAGGATTAGAGTCACTTTCAGTCAATAAATATTTTATAGAGGTTTCTTGATCATCTCTTTTTATATATTTATATTTTCGACAGCTCGTTTCCTTTTTGAACTATCTGACTCAAATTTTCTACCGGCATCACGATCACGCGAACTCATTTTGTAAATCTTGTTTTGTGTCGCACAAACAGTCAGAAACAATTTTTAAGTATCACACAATTTTTTTACACATTTTCAGCTTACTCAATACTTCAAATACTTACTATAATTTAGACTTTTCCAGCTCACTCAATACTTTAAATATTATAAGAATGTAATATTAAATAAAATTTTAAGATATGTACGGTATAGTAATGATTTTGTAATTATTTTGCTTGTATACTGTAAGCAAAATAATTCCAAGGTGACAGGAGTTGACGAACGAAATGAAACACGGGGCTTCCCCGAGCAATAGAGGAGCAGAACATTATATCCCGACTCCCGAGCTGACCTGAGTGCTACTCGTATGCGATTAAAAAAACTGATCTTCCGAGTGTTTCGAGGCGCGATATTCAAGTACTACATAATGAATTATTCAATTATGTTTTGAATGAATTAATTAGTTAAATAACTTTATTTTAATTTACCATTATGTTATAAACTTAATGAGTAATTAAGGATCAAAATCAAAGTTTTAAATAAAAAAAATCTATATTTTTTAAAACTTGCTTGGGCCCCTGCAAGAGCGAGGCCTCGGGCGATTGCCCTGTTCGCCACCCCCTAAGACCGCCACTGTCCAAAAATAACAAAAACAATATATTCATATAATAACAAAAACAATATATTCATATAATAACAAAAACAATACATATACATATAATAACCAAAACAATACTTATACTTAGTAATTTATATAGGGTTAAATTAATAACGAAACGTAATTCTAATGATATTCTATATATTAACGTACAAATACCACATAAACAACACTAAAATGCATCAAAAATTTAATTTTTTTGATGCATTTTAGTGTTGTTAAAAATTGCACGAGGACAAACATCCAGACCCGGAACAATTATTTGTAGGCCATACAAATACTTGTTCTGTGCGGGATTCTAACCCGCGGCCTCCAGCGCAACAACTCATTGCTAAGCCACTGCGCCAAGGAGCCGTCAAATTGCATTCAAGAAGTCCGTCAACAAGGCAGCACTGCCCGTTTGGGCAGTGCTGCCAACTCTTAAAAATATTTAGTGCTAAATCCATGTTTGTAAAATGCCAAAAATATGCTAAAATTTTCGGAATATGATAATGAAAAACGCTAACACGATTTCACATGTTTTATTTTACAAAATGGTACAATATTCATAGACAATAATCAGTCAGTCCGCGATACAAACAAAATATTCAGATCCTCGTCGATATCCTCTTAGTCAGGTGTCATAGGTGGGTCATTTGACCCTATCTTTCGTAATATTGGATGAGATATGTCGTAGAAGTGACAGTATTTGTTTACCCTTTTCAGTCCAAATCTTACGTAAAAATTGCGTGTAATGTTGTTGAAGACAAACTGTTTCTCAGTTTTGTTTTAACCAAGTTAACTTGGCTGAATACACGCTCAATATCAGCGTTATGTGTGGCAACGCAGCAACGTTGTTGCAAATCCAGCCAGTTCCAAGAAGGGATTGTTTCCTGCAGCGTCTTTGAAGTCCAGAACTTCACGCCAAAATTCAATGGTGGATGAAGTACCACTGCATACGATCAATTCATTATGATACAAATTTATCGAATTTTGTTTCATCCGTAGTAAACTCCTGCGCTATTTCTACAATTTCTGGTTTTAAAACTTTCAGCGTTTCTTGTACACAAAACATATTAATTTTCTGTAGTACTGCAAGGTTCCATCTGGTATTGCTTAACTGAGAGATCTTTAGGGGCTTTGATCCAGAGTTCATTGTTTTAAATAAATCTTTGTAGTAAATTTGCCGCTTCGATGAATGACTGAAAACCAGTTATAGGTTTCACGAATAACAAAATTGACATTTCTAGGGAGTGTCTCTTCAGAGACATGTGACATTGCAAGTTGTAAGGTATGGCAGACACATCTAACTAATATTAAATTTTCGTTGCAGTTTTCATTTTTAAGTAATTAATGGACACCGTTGTTAGTTCCTGTCATTACGGAGGCGTTGTCCGTTCCGATGCCAATTAATTTTTTGATGTTCAAATTTAATCCGGAAAGCAATAACTTTAAGGCATTTACTATGCTATTGGCTGTTTCGTCTTCAAAATCGACCAATCCCAATAAGGTAGAAATAATTGTCTACGACTATTTGCTGCAATATCTGTGACGCCTAATAGTTTGCTCGCCGAAACATCTGTATATTCGTCAATTAACAAACACACTGTATTCGTGATCGCCCATGTCGTCTACTAATTCTCGATAAGAATGTGGTGCCAATATGTTCATGATTATATTCGTGATTTTTTTTTATAGGATAGGGTGACAAGCGAGCACACAGTCCACCTGATGGTAAATGGTGGCTGTATCCTCGTTTGCTAATCAAAATGCAGATGCGTTGTCACCCGTGAGGACTAAGATGGAATGCCTCTTTTCCAGTAAAAAATGTCTCCGGTTTTCTACACTCACCATACGAAACACAGCAGTGTTAAGCTGCTATTTTACGCTGGTATTCTATGAGAGCGTGGTCCTTCCCCGGTCGAGCCAACTCATTCGTGCTACAACTATACTACTAATTTAGCTGCACCATGGCTCTACCACGTATAAAATTATATTTATATATTTTGTTATTATAGTAATATATTTTAAAATTATATTTATATATTTTGTTCTATGTAATCGAAGGTCGGCACTATGACTATCGCTGAATGATTTCTTAGACACTTGTGACAAATTGTCAGTGGTTAAAATAGAAGCATGTTCACAAATAAACATAGCTTTCAACCTTTTGAGTGTTTAGATTATTTTGACATGACACTTAGAATACTTAGGCCGTATTCAGTGCTCTCCTGACGGTCAGGACTGACGTCAGTCTGCCGTAGCTATCGCCATAGAAACCATGCGTGCATTCAGAGCAGCACTGACCGCGTCCGCATACGCAATACTGACAGAGACGGTCAGTCGAGCGCGTCGGTGCTGCGTACGTCAGGTGACTGACGCGCTATGCAATGCTTCAGAGCATTTAGTGCGTTGCGGAAGCGGGACTCGAACGGACGTTAGCGTGTACAATCATGTCGAAACATAACATCGACACTGAACGTGTGATAACAGAAGTTCGAATAAGACCACCTTTGTGGGATCTATCTCACGATTTATTCAAAGATAAAGATGCCAAGCTTCAAGCATGGTTTGGAGTGTATAAAGCTCTTTTGCCCGATTTTAATGATTTGTCTGAGAATGATAAAAAAGACTTTGGTAAGTAAAAAAATGTGTTTATTAAAAATATTTTTTATTGAATATACAAGTATCTAAATAATAACAATCAAAATATAGAATCATCTTGCCACGGAATTGCGCCAACTTCAGAAACAAAGTAATTAGCAAATTTATCTCTCAAAACATCACCGGATCTGACAACCGAGATGTTGTTAGTGTTGGTATTATTTTGAAATCCTTCAATAGTTAGCGTATCCTCAAATTTATAGCCATCTCTTTCTCTAATGTAGTTGTGCAAAATACAACAGGTTTTAACAAGTTTAATAGCATTCGGCAGTGAGTGATTTATTGAGCGTTGGAATATTTTAAATTTATTGGACATTATTCCAAACGTCGATTCAATGTACCTTCTCGCCCGACTTAATCTATAATTAAATATTTTCTTTTTATGTGTCATATTGCTGCGAACATAAGGTCTTAAGACTTTATTCGATATTCCAAACGCTCCATCGCCTATTAGCACATATGGCATTGGTTCAGTGGTATTAGGTAATGGCTTAGCACTTGGTAAATTTAGTTCTCCATTATGTAATTTTGTGTACAAACTAGTATTCTTGAAAATTGTTGAATCAGAGTCTGACCCACACGAACCAACATGTATATATGTAAAACGATACTCTGAATCACACATTGCTAGTAGATTGATGGAAAAATGCTTCTTGTAATTTAAAAATAAGCTACCGCTCTTTTCGGGACAAACAATTCTCACGTGTTTGCCATCTAGGCATCCTACACAATTCGGAAAGTTGGCAACCTGCTCAAATCCTGAAGCAATTTTAAGCCAATCTTCAGGGAACCTAGGGAGCGAAAGACATTCACTGTGAAGCACATTCCAAATAGTCAGGCAAACTTCTCGAACAATGAGACAAATAGTTGATTTGCCAAGTTGATAACTGAAATGTAAGTCCGAAAACGTTTGTCCAGTTCTTAAGTACCTGGAACAAAAAACACAATTTTTTTTATTTATTATTTACAGAAAAAAGTGTACAACAAAGATGGAGAACTGCGAGAGATGCTTACATGAGATGCAAAAATTCTATGAAATCTGTGAAATCGGGATCGGAAGGCGGAAAGAGAACCAAATACGTATTTTTCAAACATTTACAGTTTCTTGACAAAAAACATGTTGCCGACACCGAAGATTCTATTGAAGAAAATGAAACAAGAGAAGATACACAACAAGATTCAAATTTAGAGTCTCCAATCAATCCACGTTCTACTGAAACAGTATCCACCAATCCAGAAACCCAACCACAGTGTTCCAGCCAAGTTAGACAAGATTCTTCAAACACAACTAAACAATCTAGCTCTACTCCTAACACAAACCCATCAAGGAAGCGTAAAAACGCAAAAACTAATGAAGACAGCTACTTCGATAAAAACATCTTGGAGTTTTTAACAAAAAACAGCGAAATTATTCAAAATGACGATATGGCATTTTTTTATTCTCTTTTACCTTTAACACGGACATTCGACAATCGTCAAAAAGTTATGTTCCGTACTGCAGTAATGAATAAAGCCCTGGAAATTTGTAACTGCCCTTCGTCTATAACTCCTCTTGCTTCACCAATGTATGCATCTACCTCTCGCCCTGAATCTTCTACTTCCAGCATGAATATAGCATCACCAGAATCTCTACCATCAGGATCTCAAGACATAGTTTTGTATTCAGTTGAAGAACCTTCGTCTCAAAATGTAGTGAGAACTAATCCAAATATCGCACATACATCACAAAATTCGGTAATCACATCTTTGTCTGCTTCCAGCTTCAATATACCATCACCAGGATCTCGAGACATAGTTTTGTATTCAGTTGAAGAACCTTCGTTTCAAAACGTAGTGACAACTAATCGTAATTTCGCTTATACGAGCACATCACAAAATTTGGAAAACCCATCATCTGATTTGTCTCAGTATATTAATTTTAAGCAATGACTGACAATCACATGATACTGATAATACTGATTGCATTCCCTAAATTACTTAACTGATTGTATTACCTAAATTACTTATTAAACTTATTAAACTTAGCACATAAACATGTTTAATTTGCCTATTTCATATTTAAAGGTCTCTAATTTCATATTTAAAAGTACTCTATGTAAGGGTGCCAGCCATTCTACCCATCAATTTTATCCAACAAAAAGAGAAAGCTGACTTTTATGTTGATATTATTAGAAAAATGCACTGATATTGATCAAAGAAATTTGATGAGTGGAATAGCACCCGACTACGAAAATATTTTCGATTTTATCTTACCTCAATGTCACAGCAAGTCTTTCAACGGGTCGTACTGGAATCCTAAACATGTTATGATGTTTAATATGATCCTGAATTCTTGCCAGCAGTTCATCAAAACTTTTTACTGACATCCCAAAATAATCAGAGAATTTTTCATTATAATTTCTAAGTTTTGAAAACAGAGTACTGAATTCTCCTTCAAGTAGCCTGTTAGCAATAACTGGATGTACGTGATATCTTCTTCGTTTTTTTTTCATTCGTAATCGCCTCAAATAGTAAAGAGTAATTAAACAATTTATAAACGGATACATCACGACTATACCCTGCTGTTCCGTACGGTGGTCAGTGGAGCACTGAATGCATAAAGCCGACTGACGGTCAGTGCGTGCGTACGCACTGACCGTCAGTCCCGACCGTCAGGAGAGCACTGAATACGGCCTTACAGTAAGCTTTAGTAGTCATTTTCGACCGGTTGAAGCCAATCTTTAAATTCGGACATCAACTCCCATTCTGAATGATAATATTAATTGTATTTTGGAGTCATTATCAAAATTCTCGTCTTATATCAGTCCACTGTACCACGCACGTATTAATTAACTCATTAACTCGAACTCCTAACAAACAATTAAATCCTCAACACAATAACTGCGAGTAGGTACTGTAAGTCTTATCACATCACAGACCAGAGTAAATAAAAAAAAAAAACATAAAACCTCTGATTCAAGTTTCTTTTTTTCATGTTTTGAATGATCCCGGGAACCCCATGTACAATACATGTGTACTGACTGCCTCATTGGTCTAGTGGTTTTAGTAGTGCGACTGCTGATCATGAGGTCCCGGGTTCGAATCCCGGGTCGGGCCAAAAAATCAGTTATTGAGTTTTTCTATCAAGAAATTCTCAGTAGATGCCCGGAGTCAGGAAGTTGGCGGTGTCTCACCCCCATGCCTCGGAAAGCACGTTAAGTCGTTGGTCCTGCGTTTGATCTCTCTCCGGTCGTGTCGGTTTACCGTCCCATCGGACTATGAGAGTGAGGGAATATAGAGTGCACCTGTGCTTGCGCATACACTCGGGCACTATAATCCTGTCCTGCGCAGATGGCTAGTCTCCGTTGAAACTGGCCGCCGTGACCGAAATTCGGTCTGGAGGACATTATTATTATTATTATTACTACATGTATCCGCCTAGCGCCAAGTAGCGCCGGTGCTACGCTATTTGACGCTAGATGGCAGGATATTTGTTAATATCGATGACACGTGACGTGGGACTACGGTTTTTTTTAGACCAGGAAAATGCTAAAAAATATGCTAGATTGAAAATTTTCATGCTAAATCAGTCGAAAATAACACTGCGTTTGGGTTTTATCGCTCAGCACGAGCCTCCCCTCCACGCTCGAGCGTTCCGTGGCACGTGCGGGGTGTAGTCGCAATGCATTTAAACACACCAGTAGGTGTCTAGCACCTATAATATTTTATTTAAATCAATAGATTGATAAATAAATTGTGTAAATAGATAATTATAAATTGTAGTTATGTATTTAAATAGTTTATCGTAGGTGAATGAATGAAATGGTTGACTGGGAGAGAATGCTCCATGGCATTAAGTCCGCCATATATACAACTTTGTGCATCAAAGATTAAATAAATAAATAAATATAGTATTTAAGATCATTGTTTAATGTTTATAGATAAGTGAGTGTTTAGTTTAGTTGATTTTTTTGTACTGCAATTGTAATATAAATTTAATTTATCGATTTGGGTAGGAAATCGTATGTAAATACCAATTATTTTTTTGCTTTATAGTTCCTGGGTGTTTTTGAAGGCGGTTTTTTATTTAAAAATAATTCTTGTTGTTTTAACAATGCATCTTCGTCATAATTACTAAAAATTTGGGTCTTTCATATTATTAACAAATTCTGGGTAACTTTGACAGTATCAATATTACCCTGTCTTTTTTGCGATCTACCATTTTTACTGTGGGTAACTTTGAAATAAAACTGTAATGTATAAAAAAAATACATAGACGTACGTTTTATATTCGTATCCACTTGACTATGTAAATATGTTTGAAGCATACGTAATGTATGAATGACGTAGGGAAGAGCGGGTAATGGGAGTCGGCGGGCAATGGTGATCACCTATATATCTACAAAACTACACATCCGCGAGTCGCGTAAACGATATCTACGCCCCGCTCGGTGCCTCGCGCTACTATTTGGAACGACTCGTACCAGTAACCACCACAGAGTACATTATATATAGGGGGGTAACCACCACGCGTTTAGGAGTGATAGCTGTGTTTCGTTTTTGCGCCTCGCCGATGTAAGTTTTCGTCGACAGAAAGCTAACGGTAAGTTTCTAATTTCATAATGTATCTAAACGAGACTTTTATGATTAATTAGTCTGATATCCAAAATAGTGATGTATACCTATGCTTACCAAAATAATTTCTATTTTATTTTTATTTCTGACTTTTTTCTCATTAGTGTAGTTGTGTGTAATGGGAGTTAGGTGACCCCTATTGCCCGAAAATGATCACCATTACCCGCAAAGTAATGTAGTATTATGTACCTATAGCCTTAATGTCCTACATGTTATATACTGCCTTTTTTGTTGGAGATGCCGAAAGTACGGGTCAGAATTACTGAAAAGGCTACCTGGTCTACCGATAGTTGGAAAAAGCTGTACAGCTTATTGATGTACAGGGTTATTCCATACGAAAAGCTACTACAACTATGGGTATACCATTTTCAAGTCTACAAAAGAGATGGACCACGTCGTGGACTACATACTATCTTCACTTCTGAAGTTGAAGACGAAATAGCAAATCTGGTCAAAAAGATGGCCAACATTTTTTATGGATGTACCGCTATTCAGATAAGACATGTGGCATTCGAATATGCTGAAAGCTTGAATTTTAAGCACAAATTCAACAAGGCTTCAAGAATGGCTGGACGTGATTAGTTGAATGCATTTATGAGAAGAAATGTATTAGAAAGCCAGAATCAACAAGCATAAACAGAATCACAGCTTTTAATAAATCAGAGGTGCAGTTGTTCTATAACCTGCTAGAAGAACTGATGGATAAGTAAAGATTTGTTCTAAAAAACATCTACAATTGCGATGAAACGGGGATCTCAACTGTACAAACGCCCAAGTGCTCAGATAACGGATGGATTAATGAGAATTTGTTTTTTGAATGGCTTTTGCATTTTAAGCAGTACGCTAAGCCGTATGCGAATGAACCTATCCTGTTGATTTTAGATAACCATGCTAGTCACATATCACTTCCAGCCTACGAATTTTACAAAAACAACCATATTTACGTGTTGTCATTGCCACCACATACATCTCATAGAATGATTAATATCCGAAGTAAACTTTTTGGTTGGGTCAGACATATGTTTTTCCCGAACACAACTTGTCTCGGAGCAGTCTTGTTCCAATGAATCCTCAAGCACCCATTTTATATGGGTTACCAAAAATACATAAAGAACATGTTCCTATTCGTCCAGTTGTCTCATATATAGGTGCACCAGCTTATTTCCTTGCTAAAAAATTAAACTTCCTCCTTCGAGAGAAACCTGAATTCAACCCCACTTACAGCCTAAAAAATGGCTTAGATCTCATTTCCAAAATTAAAGATATTCGTATTCCTCCTAAATCCATATTGTTATCTTTAGACGTTGATAGTCTTTTCACAAATGTCCCATCCCCTGACTGTTTGCGTATACTCGCAGATCTCTTTGATAAATGTCGCCTACATCCCGGGGAAACAAATGATCTTCTTAACTTAACCTCTCTCTGTATGAAACGAAACTATTTAAAGAAAGAAAGAAAGAAAATAAATTTCCGGTTAATAACCGCTTCTATCTACAAAAAGAAGGGTTAGCTATGGGGTCCCCTCTAAGTCCCCTTATGGCGGACATTTTACTTACTTACTTATCTTCACGCACAATCCCTGACGGGGTAGCAAGAGAGAACAGATCGCCAAGTGTCACGATCCTTACAAACCTCTTTCGCTTCTTTCAGATTCATTATCTTCTTCATGCATGCACGTCTAGGTATCCGAGTACTCTTGACCCTACCCTCTTCGAGCAATTCGCTCACATGGTCTTCTAAAGTTAGTCTCAATCTACCTCGACACCATTTAATATTAACTTTCGCGCTATATATTTTCATCACCATTCGGTCTTCACTCATTCGCTCAACGTGCCCAAACCACCGAAGCACGCCCTTATCAATTTTTGTGATAAGGTCATCTTTCAAACCTGCCATATTGCGAATCTCTTCGTTTCGCTTTCGGTCGGCCATGGTAACGCCGCACATTTTACGAAGAGATCGCATTTCCACTGCATTCAACTTACTTTTATGCTTCATCTGGCATACCCAGGTTTCGCTGCCATATAACAAAGTCGGTACCAACACTGCGTTATGTATTGCAAGGCGTGCACTCTTCGTTACGCCTTGCCTTTTGACTAACGCAGTCAGGGCACCATTGACTTTGTTCCCGGCAGCGACACGCCTGTCCACATCTAAATCACATCTTCCATCCCGGCTAAAAGCACTCCCCAAGTATACAATTTCATTTACCTGTTCTAGACATTCCTGATTTACCCATATTTCACACTTTGTTCTCTCTTCGTCCCTTTCAAATACCAGAACCTTAGTTTTATTAGCATTCAAACGGAGACCTTTAATTTCACATTCCTCTTTCATACACGTGACTAATGCCTGCAGTTCTGCCTCTGATGGTGCAATAAGCACTGCATCATCAGCATACAGCAGACAATTTACTTTTATGTCACCCAATTTCACACCCAAACAGCTATCTTTCAGCTTCTGTAAACAGCTGTCGAGATACAGCCAGGAAGACATGACACAACCCTGCTTTACGCCCGTTTGGACGTTAAACATGGGTGACAGGTCATGCCCTACCCGCACACAGGCTTTACAGTCACAGTAAAGAGACTGCACAGCCCTTAGCAATCGACCATCCACACCATACCCCGGCAACAGTTCCTACATTTTTTTCCTTACAACCTTATCAAATGCTCTCTCAAGATCCACAAAATCACAGAAAATCTTCTGGTTAGCAGCCAGAAGCTTTTCCGTGATCATGCGGAGAGAAAACATTTGATCCGTGCATCCTCTTCCAGGTCTAAATCCGCATTGTGCCTCCCATAGAAATCTTTCCGATTTCTCTTGCATCCTACGTGTCAAAACCTTCGAGTAAACTTTACTTGCGAAACTGGTCAAGCTGATCGCCCGATACCACCCGCAGTCAAAAGTGAACCTTTACTTTTAAATAAAGGCACAATGACTGCGGATCGGCAATCATCCGGGACATCCCCTGTTCGCCAGCACAAATTGCACAGCAGATGAAAGTTGTCCCAGAGGCGAGGCCCACCATACTTGACCATTTCAGCAGTAACTCTGTCTAGTCCCGCAGCCTTACCACATTTCAAACTTCGAATCACACGTTCAATCTCTTATATACTAATGACCTCAGTGTCATCGAGGTCCAGGTCTGGCGTACCAGTCACGGCGTCATCCCCGGATCCCTCACTAAGATCATCACACGCATACATTTCTCTATAAAATTCGCTCCATCGCTGCATGACGTCCGATTTTTCTGAGTGGACGTCATTAGTTCTCGAAAGCACTCTTTTTATTGTTCCACACACTTCTTCCGCTGCACTTACCATTCCATCCCTAAGGTTCTGCCATGTTCTTTCTGCACATTCTTTTCTGGCATCGATGGTGTCAAGCTTTTCGGCTACCCTCGCATGATATTTGTCCCTAGTATCCGCTTCCTGAAGCTTCCAGCTTCGGATGCGACAGACTGACTGTGGTTCTGTTACTGCCGTGCCGGGTCTGTTCGTGGGTTGGCGCTACCGGTAGCGCCAACCCGCGAACAGACCCCTAAATCTAGTAATCACTAGATAGTGATCCGTTCCCAGGTCAGCACCCCTGAACACTCGCGTATCCATCACCTGTTTTCGCAGTCGGTCATCCACCAGGAACAAATCGATCATACAGACATTTTCATGGATAATTTCGAAAAACAACATATAGTTGTCAACATAATACAACATAAAATTATTTAAAATAACTTAATATAATTTATCAAATAGCGGTCTCTAACGGTTTTTCAAAAAATCTCATTAACAATTTAATTAAAAAGAAACAAAAGCAGTTTGTTCGCAACTCTCTGTACGCGGTTCAACCTCAAAGTGTTCATCGATATGTGAAAAGTTTGACCTACTTAGGCCCCATATCTGAAAAAATAGCTAATACTCTTCGACGAAACGGCGTTTATATGTCGTTCAAAACAAACAATTCTCTTAGAAATATCTGTAATAATAAAGATAAGTTGGATATTCGTCAAAAGTCAGGTGTTTACAAACTTGTTTGTGACGAATGCCACGCCGTTTACGTGGGTCAGACTGGTCGCAATTTCGAAACACGTTATAAAGAGCATTTAGCCGCGTACAGGAACGATAAATTCCATTTTGCCAAACATCTTTTGGACACTGGACACAACCTAGCCAACGACCACTCCTTTAAAGTCTTACATACGTGTAATGAAGAGCTGCGGCTGTGTGTGCAGGAACAGTTAGAGCAACAACACATATGCTGTCTATTTAACCCTAGATAGCTAACCATTCTAAATATCTTTTTAAAGCTAACCACCCGCCGATGCGCAACTTTTTTTTTAAATTGACGTAATTAACAAAATTCACTTTCTGTTTTATTATTTTCTTCACAAATGACTTAGTGTTTGCGAGCATGCCGCCATCACAGGGCGAACCCCTAACCCTCCCGGCCTCTGCCGAGGAGGTGGTGAACATGGACACCTTTACTAATGTGATCACGAAACTTACCTCCTGCATCAGCGCAGCAGTGAGTAAAGGGAAGAGCGTTACTGCTACTAACAAGCGAATTATAAATATGGCGGTTGAAGAGATCCGCCGTGCCAGTAGGAATATTGCAAATATCTGCTCCAACCCTACCCCACCTGCTTTTGGGGAGCTTAAAAAAGAATTAGTGGACTGTGTTCGTCAGGAGATAACGGATTTCAAAAAGAAAATGGCATCCCAAACACGGTCTACATATGCTCAGGCTGCAGCAACGGGCAGTCACAATAATACCATCTTGTCGAGTGGCAGGCCTGCACCGCCGCCTCCTCCAGTAACCAAGCCCGCCATTATCGTCTGTACCACTACAGATGCAAAATCAAGACAGGAGGTTATAGAAACTTTTAAGAAAAATATTAGCTATAGAGAATCGAATTATGCACCTTCTCGTATACAACCTGTGTCAAATAATAAAATTCGTATTGAGGTCGATAACCAACAACACTGTGATGACACTCTATTGCGACTGAAAAATAAAAGTGAGCTCAAAGCGGAACAAGTGCGCAGCCTTAAGCCGATGGTTATACGCAAGGGCATCTCCAAGGATGTTCCAGTGGAGGAACTTACTAAGATCATCAGCAGTCAAAACTCTGAACTTACGGAGCTAATTGAATCCGGGGAAGGTGTGAATTTTAAATTAAGATTTAAACGTGAAAATCATAATAAAAATTTGTACAATGCAGTATTTTTGACAGAACCTAAATTATACCGAAAGATGATCCAGTTAAGTAGAGTTAGTGTCGACTACCAGCGCGTACATGTTGGTAGTTTTTCACCATTCATTCAGTGCCATAAATGTTTACAATTTGGTCATACGAGGTCAAAAAAAAAATCAGAGGATTATGAACAGGATCGACTATGGATCCATTCAATAATTTAAAGATTTTACAGTGTAACATTGATAAATCGCGAAACAGTTTACATGAATTAATCCTCTC
This sequence comes from Parnassius mnemosyne, assembly GCA_963668995.1. Classification (NCBI taxonomy): domain Eukaryota; kingdom Metazoa; phylum Arthropoda; class Insecta; order Lepidoptera; family Papilionidae; genus Parnassius; species Parnassius mnemosyne. The sequence goes on from CAVLGL010000086.1 coordinate 26,808,300, forward strand.
TTTCACAAATAGCAATTATGATATTGCTCTTATATCTGAGCCATATGTAGGATCCGGTATGGAGCTGAAACCAATACACGGGCTAGAGATTTTTCAGTTTCCATCCAAAACTAGGGTTAAGGCCTGCATTCTGGAAAAAACCTGGACGTGGGTCCCTAATAGGACTCTCTCAATTTTCATCGCCAAACCTCAGCGTGGTTCGATTGTCTTCGGGTAACCGCAACATATATTTTGCATCAGTATACGTAGAACCTGATGGTGACAAGCTGAACACTCTCAATCGCTTAGATGCCTTCCTTAAAGCAACCGGTAACTCTCTCAAGTTGTTTGGGGGCGATTTCAATGGGTGGCACCTAATATGGGGAAGTGACAAATCCAACTCTCGAGGCAACGAAATAGTTGACCTAATATTTTTTTTATAGGATAAGGGTGACAAACGAGCACACAGTCCACCTGATGGTAAGTGGTTGCTGTGGCCCATAGACATCTACATCTATCCTCTATGACAAATCAATATGTAGATGCGTTGTCACCCATGAGAACTAAGATGGAATGCCTCATTTCCAGTAAAAAGGGCCTCCGGCCACCTGCACTCACCAAGCGAAACGCAGAGGTAAACCTCTACTTCACGCTGGTTTTCTGTGAGGTCGTGGTCCACCCCGGTTCGAGCCGGCCCATCCGTGCGACAGCACAAGCTGCCGCGTGGCTCTACCACTGTTAAAAATTGAAATTGACACTGAAAAAAATATTGTAATGATATGTATGTTTGTAATACAGGGAAAATTCCTACTTTCGAAACGGTCACCCACGGGCGAATTCGCTCCTCTATAATAGATCTCACATTAGCCTCTGGACAAATTTACGAGCATTTATCATACTGGCGAGTTAACTTGGACATTTGCCCAAGCTCGCAACATAACGCTATCGAATTTAATATTAATTTTATTTCATCCACAACTGAACATGCTAGTAATACTTCTACTTTTTTATACAGAACCAACAAGGCATGTTGGCCAGTTTTCAAGGACAGTGAGTCCCACTCATATGACCCTTTCAGACATTCTTGACAGAGATATACGCACACTAAGCAAGGAAGAATTGGACCGGGTCATTGAAGACGTTACCAGCATTATACACTGTGCTTGACGTGATAGCATGTACACTTATGGTAAGAAACATAAACAGAAAGCCCCCTGGTGGACGGAGGAGCTGAAGCTCATGAAGCGGGAAGTGATTGACATCCATCACCAACTTCATGCCGCCAAACATCACAACTTACCCCTTGACGATTTAATTCAGACACAAGCTGCTAAGAAAGCGGCCTATGCTCAGACGTTGCGGAATGAGTCGACCAAACATTTTCGTCTATTTTGTGACAGACTAAGGAAAATGTTTGGTCTTTAACCAACAGACTAATACGCACCACTGCACCCCGACGATCACCACTCACTCTTAACATAGGCAACAAATACACCACAAGTAGTGAAGAAACCGCTAGAGCCCTCCTCAATCATTTTTACCCCGACGACCAACCTGACACTGAACCTCGTCATCACCTACTTCGATCCCAACTGACTGACTCTCCACATTCTGACGACGATCCTCCCTTCACTGAGGATGAAGTGCTGGAGTGTTTTAAATACATGAACCCCAACAAGGCACCGGGACTGGACAATCTGACTTCTGACATCTGCTTTCAATTCGCTAAAGACTACCCGAAACTACTGACAGACATACTCAACAGATGCCTCACACTTCAGCACTTCCCCGACCAGTGGAAGATAGCTTACGTTAAGGTCATCCCCAAGCCTGGAAAGTCTGATTACACAGCCCTGGAATCTTTTCGACCTATAGGACTTCTGCCTGTATTTGGCAAGCTGCTGGAGAAACTGTTCATTAGGAGAGTGACATACTGGGCCCAAAAGCAAAACATGATGAACAAACACCAGTTTGGCTTCAGAGAGCAAACTAATACTTGTGAAGCCATCAATACTGCCTTAAATATTATTAAACAAGCGAGGGACAACAAACACCTCAGTATTGCCATCTCACTAGATATCAAAGCCGCCTTTGACAACGCTTGGTGGCCGGCGCTTTTCCACCGGTTGCGACACATTGACTGTCCCAGTAACATCTTCGGACTAATCCAAGACTATGTCCGCAATTGTGAAATCATTTTAGACCATGCCGGGAGGCGGGCCACGAAGACGATGTCGAAGGGCTGTATTCAGGGCTCCGCGTGTGGTCTCCTCCTATGGAATATCATACTTGATGAACTCCTAGACATGAGGCTACCAGCAGGTTACCATCTACAGGCATTTCCGGATGATGTCCTCCTAGTAGTCACTGCTGCAAACGTATGTGATTTAGAGAACACTACCAATCTGGCACTCTCCCAAATTGTCCAGTGGGGAGCGAGTGTCAAATTAATATTCGGACCTACCAAGACAAAACTTATTGCTTTTACACCCAAAGCAAAATCGGCCAACATTTACATCAATGGACACCTTCTCACTTTCGAACCTGAATTAAGACTGCTGGGGGTTATATTGGACGAAAAGCTGCTCTTCGGGCATCATGTCCGATATGTTATAAACAAGGCCATGCAAATCTTTAACACGCTTTGCATGTACTCGAGGCCCACCTGGGGTGCTCACCCAGAAAACGTTAGTACAATTTATCATCAGGTGATTGTACCCACGATCACATATGCTGCGGGAATATGGGGACATATTGTACACAAAAGGTGGATCAGGAGGAGCCTCGAGAGTATGCAACGCGGGTTTGCCGTCAAGGCCATACGAGCATTTCGCACTACATCAACGACTGCCGCCATTGCACTCGACCAGTTTATGCCCCTAGACCTTAAAATCAAAGAGATCCATCACATTGAAAAGACTAGGCTGCTGGGGAAGTCTGACTTAATTCCGCGCGACATTTCCTTGGAGAAACCTACTCCTATACATGAGTTGCTTCATCCCGCTGACCGAATCACTTTACACCCATATAACACACCCAATCACCAATGTACTGACGAAGAGACAGCACATTATATATTTGTGGAATTGTTCGCAATTCGGGAAGCATACAAATGGGCTACCTCACACAAGTACACACGCGCAATTATATACACCGACTCACGCTCATCCATTCATGCAATTCAGAACAGAAGTAACACACACCCCATAGTCATACACATACACAAATACTTACATGAACACAAATCTATAGGCACCATACACGTCGACTGGGTTAAGGGACACTCAGGTATATCGGGTAACGAAGCCGCCGATGAGGTCGCCAAGGCGAGCTCTAGACTCCAAAAGTCGCCTGATTACTCTAGAGTTCCCTATTACACACATCAAGCACATAATTCGAACAAACAATCGCTTCACCTGGCAAACTAGGTATCTCAGTGCATCACAGGGTAAACGCACAAGAAACATTCTTCCCACACTGAATGATGTTGAAAGGCTACGAACACTGACTCCAACTAACTTCTACCTTACACAATTTCTCAACGGACACGGTTATCACAAAACATATCTGCACCGTTTTAAAATAATTAAAAACGATAAATGTCCGTGCGACAACCGCACAGTTCAGACGTTGGAACATCAATTGGAGAACTGCCCCGTCTTCTGCCGATACAGAATACACCATGAATTACTGTGCAATAACTTAAGAGTGTCGCCATACAAACTCACAGAACAGATGAGGAAGGAATCGGCTCTGCATTCCTTCATAAAACTTAATGAAAATGTACTTAAGAACCTAAAGAACTTTAATAAGATTGTAAATAGCGGTACGAGTAACAATGATTAAATTAGTAAGTAGGTATAAAAATAATTATAAACCAAAGAATATTTAAGGTTTAGAATGTCTTTCTGTTCTTTTTCATTACTGTATTTTTTTTTTTGTAATTTATCTGCTAGTTTTTATAGTTATATAGACTAAGAAGATGTAATATTTTACAAGGTCTTTTTGTTTTCGTTATTATTGTTTTATAATTATAGACTAAGAATATGTATGTGCCATTTTGTTGTCTTTTATTACTGTATCTATTGTTAATCACCGATGTAAAATTTCTATATTGTTACTATGTTAATTGTAATACGCAGTTGCATCTGCTATTAGTTTTTATTGTTGTTGATATTGTATATGCTTTACGTGCCACTAAAGTTTATAGAAAGTAATAGAGAGTGGAAGACAATTACGTATCAAATAGCGTAAATTGTTTCTCCACGCTCAGTGTCTAATAAATTTATAAAATTGTGCGACCAATATAAAATGTCTGTGAGAAAAAAAAATAGTGACGTTGCACTGCTGAATGAACAAACAAATGTTACTAACTCACCTCTCTTGAATATCTTTAAGTCTGCTCTCTAATAATAGAGGGCCTCGCAAGATGGTCATTTGTCACCCTCACGGTGATTGGCGATTAGTTGCGTGGTTGGAGGGTAGGCGGGCGTTGCGCGGCGGTTTGTTTTTAAGTTTGTTTTTAGTTTTACAAACGGCTGCGTAAGTCCGGCGGTGATTGGTCGCATGTTTTATCGCATGACGCAGTCGCTCGCTCCTTAAGTAGAGAGCGGTTGCGTCAGCGGTCTGTATAAATAGCAGTTGTTTTGGCTCGCCGCTCACTTAGCGGTTAGCCACCGTAGAGTCTATATCACCTGAGGATGCCTCGTGTAGAGGCGAAACACGTGTCGTATTGTCGTCATTGGTGTGTCTTTCCTAGTGTAGTGGTGTTGGGAGTAGTGGTGCTGGGATTAGTGGTGACGGGAATAGTGCACGCAATTGAGGGAGGGCGGGAGGTGCTCTACACACTAGGTAAGACACATAATTTTATTTTATCGAGCGGATGTATGCAAAGTAATTTTTTATCAACTTTAATGAAATTCTTGAATCTGAGTCTATTGCGGTTCAAGATTGTGATGATTCTATTTCACCTGCTACTACTAATGTAGTGCAAGATAATTTGAGCTTGACGCCTAGCATATCAAAGCAAGCAGACCAATCACTTCCTAGCACATCAAAAAAGACCATACGAGAATTTATTAAGTTACCAGAGAAAACATCATTTATCCTCAATACAAATCAGGGCCGAAAGAAGCAGCACGCTACAGTTTTAACATCAACGCCAAACAAAAAAGATCTGGTAGATAAAGAAAAAAAAAATAAAATTATAACAAGAAAAAGGAAAGGGAAAAGAAAGAAAGACATGGAAAGGTAAGGGCGAAAGAAAAAAAACTAAGGTGCAGAAGGAAAGCTCCGAAAGAGCAAAGAGGCAAGTTCTCCAGGATTCTAATGATGCTTCGGTATCAGACATCAACAGTAATGAGTTACGTCAGGACGATGAAGATGATGACGCATAAGACGCAGGAAACAGATGTCTAGTATGTAGCGAATTTGGAAGGAACAATGAGATGTGGTACAGATGTACGTCATGTGGGATGTGGGCTCACGCGGACTGCACTGGGTGGGACTTAGCTAAGGGTTATATCTGCGATATGTGTTAAATTTTGTTTGACTCTGATTACCCACAGGGTGACTAACATTGCCCTCACCTCAGTGCAATGGGTGTCAAATGTGTTTTTTTAACTGTTATTATTTCCAAAGCTGATTGCCAAAGTGTTTAAAACTGATCTCAATTGATAGCTAAGTAAGTAAATTTTGTTATTATGTGGTTTCAATAAAGATTTTATTTTGAAATAAGCTTTTATTTGAATTCTCGCTTAAGTGACTCCCATTACCCTCTTTTATCCTACTCATAAATTTTTTAGCTCAACTAACTTTCTTTATTCTAGGCATCGTGTTCGTGACTTATATCTAGAATAAAGAAAGTTCCAGGCCTGGCACCAGTAGATATGAATCAAAATCCAATTACACCCTAGTGGTTTTAGAAGAATGCTTAGAAAAGGTTAGATCTGGTACACTAAGTGCATATGCTGCTGCCAAAAAATATAACATACCAATTAATACAATATAAAATAGACATAGAAAAAGTTGGGAGGCCCACAGCTTTACCTGAAGAAGAGGAAAATATTATAAAAGACCATGTCATGACGTTGGCAGATTCAGGGATACCAATAGGAATTGATGATGTTACCCTTAAAATACAAATATACTCTTTTTGAATTCAGTAAACAGAAAAGTTAAGATTTTTAAAAATAATCGTTCAGGCTGGGAATGGGGTAAGCTCTTTCTAGAAAGACATCAAGATGATAAAGGCAAGGTTGGGACATAATATTAGTTGAAAGTGGGCTCAGATTAATAAAGACAAAATCAATGAATTCTATGGCAACCTTGAGTCAGAAATTCAGGATGTTTCATCTGAGAACATCTTTAACCCTTTAAACGCCGTAATACTTATTACGGGTTTTACGAATAATATACCACGCGCCCCGAACGTAATATTGCGAAATACTGCTGTCTTTAAAATACTTCATAATATATTGACCTTGCTTAGTTTTAGCAGGCCTGTCTCGATCCGCGCTTTAGGCATGAAAATATACCTACGCTGAGTGGTCCCCTACAAGCAGCTAATTCCGTGAGGTTGCACGCGCGCGCTCGAGCTGACGCGCGCTCCTTACGTTAGCAAAAAAGTATTTTTCTCTTATAAGTATTTAGCCACTTTTGATATTTATTTTTGAGTTTTTATTAAAGTATTGCCTCTCAAAAAGCCAAGAGGTACTGCATAGGATGCGGGTGCTTAAATAACAATAGGAATGTCGACTTTTCATTCTTTACTGGTCCTAAGGATACCGAAAGGTAATATATTATTATTTATAGGTAGATCTAGATAATTAGGTACTTAGTTACTGACGCCATAGTTACAGATTTATTATTTGATTAACAAACCGACCACAGCTTCGCAGTTTTCGACTTTTTCGCGTATAATACCAATGACCTTAAAAATGTTCAGTGTGAGTAGAACTCCCAGTACTAGCGACTGCTTACTAATGCAAGATCAGCATATACTGGTTATTAATAATTATTATTAATAATAACCTCGCGTGTCGCATATTTGTAAATAGCAAAAAATATGAAACAGACAAGTGACGGTTTTGTGGCGCAGTGGCTTACTAATGAGTTACAGCGCTAAGGGCCGCGGGTTTGAATCTTGGACGGAACAAGTACTTGTATGCCCAACAAATAATTGTTCTGGATCTGTTCTATGTATGTAAACTGTCCCTGCGATACAGGAGAAAATCCTAATGTGGATGTGGTAACGTTTTTCAAAAAGAGAGGGAGGGAGACAGCTAAATTAAAAGACATAAAAATATAGTCGAATTGAGTACCTCCTGTATTTTTTTGAAGTCGGTTAAAATTATAAGTAGGTAAAGAATCTGATAAAATAATAAGGAAAAAAATACTGATATGCGACAATCTTAGCTCCCACATCTCGGTGAACACATTAAGAAGCTGCCACGAAAATAACATAGAGTTTGTGTACTTAGTACTAAGCTCTACCCACATTCTACAACCCCTCGATGTGGGCTATTTAAAACTAATTGGAGAACCGTCCTTCTTAATTGAAGAGAAACTACAAGAAGAAGAAAAACTGTTGATCCTACCCAAACACTGCTTTACGGCACTCGTCAAAAAAACTCTCAATTTGGGTGCTCCACAGTATAAAGCTAACTTTGAGACTGATTTTAGAATAACTGGGATTTACCATTTAAGCCGTCTAGAGGCGTTGCAGCATCTTCCAGAATATTCTAAAACAAAAGTCGATGTACAAAATGCCAAGGAATCTTTAGGCGAAAGTTTGGGGCGTGGAATGGAAAAAGTCTGGCGGAACCACGTGAAAATGATTTAGGGACCAAAACCAAAGAAAATTTCAAATGCCGGTTATTTTTGATAAGAGCGTGTCGGTGGAGGAATTTGAGCAATTCTACAAGAATAAAGCTAAAGCCAAAAATAAGAATCTAAAGCAGCCTACCAGTCCAATTAGTCCAGTTGATTCTAAGAAACCTGTGGAAGGGGGTTGTCCTCAAGGCTCTAAATATCGGAAGAAGATCAAAAGTCAAGACAAAAAAACATATCAGAGCAAAAAAAATAATGTGAAATAAAACACACAGAATACGGGTTTGAAAATGAACAAAAGACAGGAAATAAAAAAGGATAGTGAAGGAAAAGAACACAAGATCCAAAGAACACTGACTGAATCAAAAACAAAGGAAATGAAATTAAAATCCAGCAAGAACCCAGGTAAAGAAAACGAGTGTGATGAAATAGAAAATATAATCAACCAACCATCAACCTCTAAACAAACAAAGTATCGAAACGGAATCAAATATAGATGTGTCTTTAGAATTTAAAGATATGGTAATGAACTTAGATATATAATAGAGATAGAAGAGTATTTAATTATGGATGAGACTGAAGAAACAACGTACATTTGAATGTGCTGAAAAGGTGAACCCCACATCAGTGAGCAACATTTCGAAATTTGCTACAATTCTGCCTGGAACCATATTATACACTAGCGGCTATGACTAAGTCAATAGGTGGTGGGTGAAAGTGGCCAGATAAAAAAGAGATAGCCAAAATTAAGTTCGATGACATAGTATCAACTGTGGATACAGACAATAAAATAAAATCTCTTACAGCCTTATTAATAAACATAGACTTGAGCAAGATTAGCTTTACTCCTAGTTTAAAGTTTAAAATAACTGATTTTAGTATTAATAAGCATAGAGTAAGGAGGGAGTAAACTAATTCCGAATCTACTCTCGGAATAAATAAGTTAATCCCGTTACATAGTTTAACGACGGAGTAAGCATAGATTGGCCGCGTATTTTGTTGACATTTTGTAAAACTTTACACGTTGTAGCTGCCTAAGTTCGTATTTCGTTATTTCCATTAATATTTGTTACTTTAGTTCATTGTCAACAACCTCAAGATGGATAGAGATTGTTTCATTGATGATATGAGAGTGATAGATGAAATTAATGAAGTGGTAAATCAGATTCCATTAATAAGACGTGTAAAATTTTATAAAATTCGTAAGAATCCACTGGAAGAACTTCAAGAAGCCGAATTTAAAATTAAATTCAGATTTTCTCGCGGTACTGCCGTTTTCCTTATTGACATGGTGAAAAATGATTTGGCCGGTGATTCAAGAGGTGAATTTATACCACCCTATCTGAAAGTTTTGAATACCATAAGAACATGGGCCCGTGGAGAGGTAATTACTATGTACCTATTATCAATTTTATAGGTTTTTACCTTATTTACATTAACATCTCCCATTATCAACAGTTTTTACAATTAAGTGTATAATTATTAGTTGTTATGATTTCTAATTCAATTACTTTTGTTCTCAACAGATACAAGATGGTGCAGGAGATCTACGTGGAATGAGTCAGCCAATAATATCACTTGTATGCAAACAAGTTGCTTTAGCGCTAGTAGCACAAAGAGCACAGTGGATTAAAATGCCACGAAGTGATGTGGAGCAGAACCATATGATTGCAGGTTTTTATTCAGTATGTGGATTTAGACAAGTGATAGATTTAGACTATTGATTGCACACATATTCGAATCCCGAAAGTCGGTGGAAATATCGGACAATACTACACAAACAGGAAAGGATACAGTTCAATAAATGTACAAGTAAGTTTTATAACACCTAGCTAGCCCATGTTTGCCATATAGTTACCTAGTTATATCTTAGACAGATTCATTATAAACTCCTTAATCTATTATTTCATATTAACATAGCTATGAGTACTTTGTTCCAGGTTGTGTTAAATGCTAATTTAGAGATCATGGATATAGTGGCACATTGGCGAGGCAGCACACATGACTCAAGAATATTTAATGAAAGTCGCATAAAATAAAGGTTTGAGCAGTCAGAATTTAAAGGCAGGCTTCTCGGAGATTCTGGTTATGCTTGTACTCCTTTTTTATTCACTCCTATCCTGCGTCCCAATACAAAAAAGGAAGAAATGTACAACCGGACCCACATCAGGACCCGAAACACTGTAGAACGATGCTTTGGAGTATGGAAGCAAAGGTTTTGGTGTTTACAACTAGGACTTAATACAAAATTAGTAAATACAAAACTTATATTGTTGCATTGGCAATACTGCACAACATTGCAATGCACAAGCAAGATCTGCTTGAGGATGCCGTAGAAGATGATGGAAATGTTCCAGTCACAGAATTAGTAAATAACTCCCTAAGAGGAAATTCAGTACGGGCAGCATTTATTAATGAAAATTTTTAAAATATATAATACAAAATATTTAAATCCACAAAATAAAAATAAAAAAAATTCACCGTCAAAAGCTATGTATGTATATTAAACTTATTTTATTTTGTTATTTAGAGGCCAATTCTGACTTACAAATTTCAACAAAAAGGTAAGTAAATATATAACACAGTTATTATAATAATAATTTTTAATTTCAGACAATACTCATTTATAAAGGAAATTATTTCTGCTGCGTCATTGTCAACTGTCAAAGCATAACGTCTACATACAATTTTTATCAATATGCAATAAATCCAGGGAAGTAATGTGATAATATTTCATTTTTAGAGTGAAGTGCTTTTATTTAGGCCGTAAATGATTGTTTCAGGGAAAGATTTCAGGGTACAGCACATTTCAAGTCAATATGAAGCTATGTAATATAAAAACTTTTGAGTGCTTTATTAAACTTTATTAAATTAAGTTTGTATAAAAAGAGTTATTATAATATTAAAGAATTTATGGATGATAATAACCCCTGGAAATTAGGTGATCGCTACCAAGCTATTTCTAATTTGTTGTGTTGTTAATTTGTGTAACATACAAGATTGTAAGCTGTTATTTTAAAAAAAAGTCCCGCTGGGTTTCTTGCTGGTTCTTCCCAGGACAGAGGTCTTTTTTTGAACCATTGGTAATTAAACAAAAGAGTGACTTTCAATAAGTATTATTTATAATCTATATTGAATAAAAAAGTTTCTGTTTCTGTTTTATTTTTTAAGGATAAATATATATATTTTTTCTTCTTTATATTAATTTTGCTCTTCACACACTTTTCTTATTTCTAAATATCTCTTCGAGTATTGCACATTTTAGTTATATTATTTGCATGTTCTCCCATTTTAATTGCATGTTCCTCTTCAGCCATTTCCAAATGTCTCTTTGTTCTTCCTCTTTCAACATTTTGCTATGGCTTATCATGTTGTTTATATAGTCATCATGATTCTGTAAATGAAAACCAGTTATTAAAAAATATTTCTGTTGATAAACATAACGTACACTACATAAACAGGAAAACAATAATTGCTTACATAATTAAATAGAACAGGAATGATTGATGGATGAATGAATTGAGGAATTAGTCTTCTAAAATGTTATAAGCAGTATAGCAGTATGTATGTATACATTTGCTAAGAAACTAAAGAATAAAAAACGTACTCACAATCCCATCTGAATCATATACCTAGTCAGGTCATAAATTCTGTCACATGTTTAATATAAAATAATTGAAACAAGTTTATTCATTATGTAACCATTTATATACCAAAATTAACTTAACAAGACATAGATTCTTATGACACTAAAGGTTATTCAAAATGACCTCCGTGATTTTGAATACAGGCCTTCAATCTGCGCGGCCAGTCGTCTATCGCATCACGAACGAGCTCCATGTCAATATCGGCGGCTGCCTTAATCAAGGATGTCTTGAGTGACTCCAAATTGGGATGAAGCTTTGAGCACGCATTTTCCTCCAAGTGTTGCCATATCTTGTAATCTAACGGATTCAAATCTGGACTGGAGGAGGGCCAGACTTCGTGCCGGATGAAGTCGATTTCACGCGCCGCCAGCCAGTCTTGTGTGCTCTTCGCTCTATGAGCTGGCGCCGAATCTTGTTGGAATACCCAATGCCTGTTATTGAACATGGTATGAGAAACAGGTTCCATAAGGTTCGTCAAGACTGTATTTTGATACACAACTGCATTCGTTTTTACGCCTTTCTCGCAAAGATGTACCTCTGTTAAGCCCCAATAAGAAACTCCCAACCATACTATGAGCGAGGATGGAAAATGACCTCGTTGGACACGCGGAATACGGTTGCTCGCTTCTTCACTACTGTGTGCGTACACCTTATCATTTTGTTTGTTGTAGCTCTCTTCTACGGTAAAAATTTTTTCATCCGAAAAAAGAATTTCCCGATATTTTTTTCCCACGTACCGCTTCAACAAAGCGCGGCATCTCTTCAGTCTCAGGTCCATTAGACGAGCATTCAAACGATGTCCTGTTTTTCTTCGATATGCCCGAAGCCCTAAGTCTTCATTTAACACCCTTTTCACCGTGGTTCTGCTTAACCCCATCTGAAGGGCCAACAGTTTCTGCTTACGTTTGGGATTTCTTTGAATTCGCGCCTTCACAGCTTTTATCACTGCTGGAGTCCTAACAGACCGAGGGCGACCACTTCTTGACCTGTCATCTACACTAGAGTCAAAAGCTTTTACAAAAATTTACTTCGCAAATATCCGCGTTATAAAATAAAATGATGTGTCTTACCTAGTACGAAGAGCACCTCCCGCCCTCCCTCAATTGCGTGCACTATCCCCGTCACCACTAATCCCAGCACCGCTACTCCCACCACCACTACACTAGTTTGTAAAATTAAAAACAAACCGCCGCGCAACGCCAGCGTGTCGTATTATCGTCAGTGGTGTGTCTTGCCTAGTGTAGTGGTGTTGGGAGTAGCGGTGCTAGGATTAGTGGTGACGGGGATAGTGCACGCAATTGAGGGAGGGCGGGAGGTGCTCTTCGTACTAGGTAAGACACATCATTTTATTTTATAACGCGGATATTTGCGAAGTAAATTTTTGTAAAAGCTTTTATATAATGGATTTCCGCAAAGTAACGCCTGATTCTATTAATTATACACTAGAGTCTTCATTGTATCGTTTGATGGTACGATAAACGAATCTTTTGGTTATATTCAAATTTTTCAGTATGTCAAAAATTTGAATTGGCGCGTAACCGCAACGATGCAACGCAATAATTGCAACACGGTCTTCTTTAAGCGTCCACTCCATATTTAAAAATGAGTAAAATTCTAAAAAGTATACAGTTTTATTTTCATGAACAATTCGAAATTCGAATTCAATAAACTTTTTTGTGGCCAGCATTCTAAAAGAAAAGTTTTTACTGTGTGACAATACCTATGACCTGACTAGGTATATTATGATCCCTTAACACCTCTGCAGGATTCAACAAATCTTTGATTTCTATTACTCCATCATTAGGAGTTGTAGGTCTTGCCCAACCACCTGTTTTAGTCAATTGTTTTTTGTAGGTGCTGTATTTCTTCAGAGCATTTACCTTCATAGTTTTCCACTGTATTTTCAGCTGACTTAAGTGTCGATGTCGGCTATTTAACTCATTAAACCTGTAAGTACAGAAAATGAACTGAAAACAACACGTAACGCGTATTTTTCAACCATTTTCAACTCTTGTCAAGTTGTCAAACTCAAAATATTGCCTGTCACTGTCATTAATGTCATCATCAAGCATTGAGTTCATTCACCAATCATTCACTGACTCACTCATTTTACTTAATCACAGAGTATTTTGTATATAGGAAATACTTAATCTCGGCGTAAGGAATGTTTTTTTAATTCGTGGTTACTCCATGTTTATTAATAACATTGTAATAAAGAAGTTAATACTCAGTTACTCTGAGATTAACTAGTCCAAGTGTAACTGCAAATTAAGCTTGGAATAAGTAATTTTTATTAATAAGGCTGTTAGAGTTTATCATTTGGAATATGACCTTATGCAGCCTAAATATGTCTAGCTTTTAAGTGATACAATTGGTTCAGATGAATATAAAACCTTTTTCCAAAGCTTTGTTCCAAAAATGTTCTAATATTGATTAGAACTAATATATAATTGTGATTACCAAATAGTTTAAATAAAGGTAGAACTACAACTTTATGGTTTTATTGACTTGTCTATGACTCCACTGCATCTGAATTTGTTAAATACTTAAACTAATGTTACCCTGAAGCTATAAAATGTTTAAAAGTTATGATTTCTGCGACAAATCTCATCTGTGTCAAAGTTATCCATATAGGGGTTATAACTTTGACACACAACAAAATTGCCACATTTTCATGTAAATAATTTTTATGGACGTTAAATAACTTGAAAGTATAAAAACCAACCTGAGAGCTCAGATTAAGTAAAGTGTTTTGTCTCATATTTAATAGTAAAAGTCAACTAAAAAAATATAATAATGAGCTGTCAAAGCTAACCCGATTGTCTGTACAAAGTTTTTGTCGTTCTTGCATTCCATAGACACTTTTGGAGTCATGAATTTCATGCATTTCGTTTTAGTGCCATTTAAATGCAAATTATTAACATTGAACCAATTTACTAATTTAGATATAGCATTAATTACTTCGTCATATTTTAGCAATTGTCGACTTAATTTGAAAATTAAAGAAGTGTCATCTGCAAATAATACTATATCGTGGTTAACGTAAAGGGAATATTTGCTATAGTTCCGTCTTTTAGCAAGTGGGTTGGCAAGCGCAATTTTTTATTATTTTAGGTTGTTATCAGGAAGATACTGTTGCCTATCAAAGATGACAGAGAAAAATAAAACAGGTTATTTTCCTCTGTCATCTTTTATGCTACTCACGGGATGGTATTGGGTCTTAGAGATTCTAAGTAATAATATATATTATTTTGTATGAGGTAGTGAATTCTTTTACGCCGCCGTTACAGGGCATTATTAAGATCCTGCCTCAACTTCATGATTTCGAAATATTTTCGTCCAAGCAGAAAAAGCTTTGTTCAATATAGTCGATGGTTTCCCATTAAATAAGTGGTAAATCTATATAAATTAATGTATGAAAAGTCATCAGTTGAGAACGGCTGGACCGATTTTGATGAACACTCACATTCACAATTGGACTCGGTAAGTAGTAGGTAGGTAGGTAAGTAGTACGTACTGCGTGTCTGTCATGACTTAGTGTTCATACCTTCATAACTAACGAGCAAAGGGCCCGCGAGTATCAAAACTCCTGCGGAGCTCCAGAGAATGGACGACCTTTTCTCTGCTGCCTGGCAAGTGGTGAGCCGTAAGGGAAAAGGCAAGGCAAAAAGGTGACTTGCCTACCTGATGGACCATCAGGAGGGTCTATCCTTGCAGTAGTGTAAAGGCAAAAAAGAAAAATAAGAAGCCGAAGAGAAAGAGCCACGTTGGCTGTTTCTAAAACCAAAACTAAGGAAGCTGGGCAAGCTACTGCGACTGAGGTGCTTGGGGCTGGAACCAGTAGCCGCGCTGAAACTGAGAAGGATAAAAATCTAGCCCAAATGAGGTCGCGGCCGCGGAGACTAGCTCTAAGATATCCGCCAGGAAGCAGCGAGCGACTAAACCTCCTGGGAGGAAGGAAAGTGTAGCCAAAAAGATGCTGGAAGAGTCCACCTCGCCGAGAAGCGAGCAAAAAAAGTACTACTCGAACAGCAACCGAAGGCTGCAGGAACCAGCTACGCTTCCGCTGCTAAAGCAGATTTGGGTGTGGCCTTAACGTGTGCGCGTTTAGGTCACATAACGAAGAAAGTAGCTGGCGACATCCTCGTGGCAATACAGAGGAAGATGATCAGCGAAGCCTGGAGTAGCCAGGACCCTGATGCGTCGGGCCCAGTTTTTAGAGGCAATCCCGTTTACACGGAGGGTGTCCTGAAGCTGTGGTGCGACGATCAGAAGCTCTAGACTGGTTAAAGGGGAATATTGCTACCCTCGATCTTAAATCTAACACCTCGCTGATCATAAAGAAACAGTCAGAGATACCACAAAGAGTCAAATATGGTATCCTCATCTGTGATGCCCAGGGAGCCTGGAAAGATTCACTTGACATTGGTTTTGTGCTGGCATACCGGAACCGCTGGGTAAACACCAGGGACTGGCTGCTACTCAAGGCATATTAGCAGGCGGACGGTTGGTTCTTCGTTGTTTCGGTGCCAGAGGATCATATCCCGACCCTGATGAAAGCCGGACGCCATCTCGCATGTGTATGTGAGGCGGTGTAAGTAAAATTCCAGGGTCGTGGGGGTAAATTCCTTCACACTCCACCATGCAGAGGCAGATAACAACCCGGTAGTCACGGATACCGGGGCCATGGTCACCAGTACAGCGGAATCACTGGATGCCAAGTCCAGTTAAAATCAGCCTGCACAACTGAGCCGAAGTCCCAAGTAGTGATAGAACTCAGCGGCAGGCTCACTGAATGACGAAGAGGGCTGCATTTTGCCGACCACTTCCGACTCTGTAGCTAACGATGAAACCCGAGATCTGCTGGCAGGCTTGTTTTTGGGCGGGGACGGGGAGGACGCGATCAATGATGGCGTGCCCTTTGTTCAAAATTAGCCTAGTGCAGGCCAACCTCCATCACAGCGAAACTGCGTCGGCTCAATTACGCAAGTGATTGGAGGCTCAAAGGCCGGCCATAGCCTTAATCCAGAAGCCGTGGGTTGGGACTGGTAAAATCAAAGGCCTAAACAACTTCAAAGGTAACCTCTGAAGACGACAAGCCTAGAACGTGTATTTACACTACTAAAGATATCTGTGCACAACCATTAATAGATTTCTGTTCTAAAGACATGTATGCCGTGTCAATACAATATACACAGGAGGGAAGACTACTCGTCGAATCGGTCTACATGCCGGAGGAAGACACTCCTCCCCCACATGACCGCGTCAGGCTGGTGAATTTCTACGAGCGGACCGGACGAGAGTTTGTAATCAGGATGGACTTCAACGCGCATAATCCCCTCTGGGGGATGGAAAAACCGAATGAACGAGGTAAGGTGTTAGTTGAATATCTATTTAACACTAAACTAACCATTTTAAACACAGGTTCTGAACCAACTTTCATAAACAAACGTTGTCGCACAATAATCGACCTCACACTTGCAACAGAAGGAGCAGCCAAACTAATTATGGGATGGCATGTGTCGAAAGAGGCCTCATGCTCAGACCATAGATGGATCTGCTTCGTACTACAAGTCGATATCCTCGCAAGACGGATAAAACAAAATACCTTAATAGACTGACGTCTTCGCTTGCGGGTTTTGAGAGGACAAAGACTATAAGCAGATCGGTCGCCCCTAGAAGAACAGGTAGCAGCTGTTACTAAAGCCATGATGGATACGAGTTGCTAACATGAATCATGTCCAAAAATCACTCCACCAAGGCATGCTGAGGTAAAGCAACCGTGGTGGGGTAAAGAACTAGATAGAAAATGTAAGAAGATAAGAAAAGCCCTAAATAGGGCCATGAATACCTCAATGGATGAAGACTGGCTACTATACAAGAAAGCTAAGTCCGAATACAAAAATTGTATCAGGTATCGACTCGACAATGGCGTAAATTCTGCGGTAACATAGAAACCTGTGAACAAGCGAATAGGTTAAGGAATATCCTAGCTAAACAGAACACGCTGGGATCCATCTCTCTAAAGAAACCCGTACAGAAGCTACTCAACATCGCCGGATGAAGCCCAGCGCATCCTAATGGAAACGCACTTCCCAGGTTGTTGCGTGACTCAGGAGGTAAACCGGCATGAAGATACACTGACATCAACAGCATAAGACTGGAATTCAGCGCAGAGAGTGGTAACGATGGATAAAATCCTTTGGACTATTCACAGTTTCCTCTCCTATAAGGCGGCAGGACCTGAAGGCATAATCCCGGCACTCCTACAGTAGCGGGGGTAAAGGCCTAATAGTCAGACTTGTTGCCATAATGAGAAATCTGGCTCTTAAATATGTTCCTAGGGGATGGAGGGAAGTGAAAGTCTCATTCATACGTATACGTCATAAGCCAGGTAAGATTGACTATACAGTGGTAGAGCCACGCGGCAGCTTTTGCTGTCGCACGGATGGGCCGGCTCGAACTTGGGTGGTACCACGACATCACAGAATATGGTAGGAAGACTGCCCCATGAGGGTACCAGCATCCCTGGAGAATCCCTCGCTGAGCATCCACGCTCAAGCTACCCTACTTTTTCTGAGCGTGGGTGCTAAGGTAGACCCTGCCACGCTTACCGTGAATTTTCGCAATATCAGACGACTTCATTCGACGGCGAAGCCGGCCTTGCTCTTTCTAACCGAGACATATGTGTCCTCTCCGGCTGATACTTCGTATCTCTCCTACCCGGGGTACAAATTAGAACACTCCTTTGTGCCCCGGGCTGAAGTTTGCGTGTACGTCAGTGAGGACATCTGTTTTCGACGACGCGGTAGTCTTGAAGATACGGACCTGTCTATCCTATGGGTGCGCGGAGACAGCGACGACCATCCCCGCGTCTACGGGTGCCTTTATTTGTCCCATAACGGTAATGCCGCCCATTGTACCATATTTATTTTTCTCATTTTTTGTTAATATTTCGTTGCTTATATTACAACACCACGAATATGAATAGAGAATAGAGAAGCGAATAGAGAAAAAAATCTCGCGTTTAGTGCACCAATCGTGTTTAAGAGAACTCGCCAATCAGAAGCCAAAATTAAAAATCTGTATCATCGCGTGTTTAAAATCAGTCACCATAAATTTTTGCGGCGAAGCGAAGGTTTCGGTAAGCAAGCGTTTTTTTTTTTTAAATTATATTCGTTATATTATTCGACTTTTTGAAAGAAATAGCACTTCACGTGATTAAGAACATTGATAAATAATTAAAAATTACGCTTCAATACATTTTAATCAATTTGTAATACTAAAATACCGTCAAAATTACGCTCACTCGTTCGCGGTGTTTACAGGTTCGACTACGGCAAAATAGAAACATACTAAATATGAGCTGTGAATTCGACACATCTTCTACAAATGATGAGGAGATGGAGGAGTTGTCTAAACTAGCTAACATACAATATAAGAAGCCCACACAGTGTCATAAAATCACTGCTAAAGCAACTTTAACAATGGTTCCTGGACACAGCAGTTTGCATACTGAAAAAAAACGTCGAAAATAGTGTACAAATTTTAACAAAGCAGCTAAAAAAATAGCAAGCAAATAGTAACGGATAATACATTGCGTACTGGGATAATTAGAATGTATGGTATTGAAATGATAGGTGATTTTAATGTGGTTGAGCATACAAAGGATAATGGACTTGTTTTGAATAGACAAAATAATATCGTTCTTCTAGAAAACCCAACCCCTAGTTTCAGCAATATGAAACAAACACCGAAAATAATCATACTAGAAGACATCCTATTACCAACAGAAAAAATATTTCACGGCAAAACCCAAAGTCAGAGGAAGAGACAAAATAAAGTGAATAAAAATTCAAAGAAGTGGCAAAGAGAATTAAATAAACAATTGAGAGAAGAAGGAAAGTCAGATTTAGGCTACAGGCATGATAGGAAAGTTGACCAGTATAATTCAAATTTCAAAGTTCTACATGACACTCTGAAACCAGCTAAAGACATGGGCCCCTGCAGTGAATCCGCTGTTTGCCAAAAATTTAAGCTCCGTGGATGTCATGACATTACTGAGCCAGAACGGCGAAGTATTTTTGAAAGTTTCTGGAAAACAATGAGCTGGGAACAGAGACGACAGTTTGTGTGTTCAAATGTTTCCAAAGCGACATGCAAGCGAAAGGTAACACAGACCTATAGAAAAAGTGAGACTAAGTCCTAATACCTATTGTTGTCCAGAAATTCAAATGTGTCGAGAGTACAAATTTTTCAAGAGATGTTTCTTCATACCTTAGGAATGTCGGAGTGGTTCCTTAGGTACTGGCTCGATAAAGCTAGAGAAATAATTAGTTAGAGAATTCTCTAGCTTTATCGAGCCAGTAGAGTTTGATTAAACGGCATAGCGCCTAAATCAGAAATATCTCTGCAAAGACGAACATCTCCAAAAAAAAGAACAGTCTCAGACCTTGACTGCCTTCTTTGACAAACTGCCCAAGTTGCCATCTCACTATTGCCGTCAGACGCCCAGTTGACTTTATCTGGAACTTACGATTAGAAATATTTCTGAACTTTATATGGCCTACTAAAATGATTGCTAAGAAAAAAATAAAGAGTTTTTGGGTCGTCGCACTTTTGAAAATGAGTTCCTTAAAAGTAACCTGAGCTTATTCATGCCAAAAAGGACCGTGTGACTTTTGCTGTTCTTACAAAATGGGTATCGTAACAGAAGAGGCCTGGATGGAACATACAGAACTCAAAAACCGCGCTAGAGCTGAAAAATCTGACGATAAAAGTTTTGCTGTTTAAGGTATCTGTCATTTTTTGACACAAGATGTTCAGGCTGTGAAAATGACTCCAAGTCTACAAGCTAGTGCCTTGTACTTAAAGACCAAATTATGCGTTCACAATTTTACCACCTATTACTTAGCTAGCCATGATGTAAGATGTTATATGGTAAATAAAAATGACTTTCAATAAGTATTATGTAATAATCATTATTGAATATGAATAAGTTATTCTATTCTATTCTATTCTATTGGTTTGACGAAAGTAACGGCGGTCTATAAGCTTCAGTGTTCGCCTCTTGCATTGTAGATAATATCTTATACATGTTGAAGGAGAAGAATGTTCCTGTGATAATGTACTCCGATGGATGCTGCGCACTAAACAGTAATAGCTACCTCAGCAGTGCAATACTTAGAGTAGCCATGGAACATAATGTAGAGCTCACTCAAAAGTTTTTGGTCAAAGGGCACGCAAATGGAGTGCGACTCGGTACATAGTTCCATAGAGTCGAAACTCAAAGGTCAGGAAATTTATCTGCCAAGCCAATATTCTGCTCTAACGAATACTGAAAGAGTTCACCCAAAACCATACAAACCCATTTACTTAGATTACGGATTTTTCACCGATTTTTCAAAGCCCGAAGATCAAATCTACAAGTCTATAGGCCAGGCAGAAAAGCTGGAGATCCAACAGTTATGGACATTAGTGTCCTTATCTACAAGCCCGATGGGACAATCTGGTACAAGTTAAATTTTGATGAAATTCCAAAGATAATATCTATAAATATATAATCGCAGTTACGACCTGCAGCTTTCCGCCCTCTTTGGCACTACCCATGGGGGCAGGTTTGCTTCTCGTCGGATGATCCCAACGTTGTTGCTGATTCTATCGCTGATGTGGTATTTCAGGAAATAGAATTATTTATTCCATCAACTATGATGCCTATCGGAGGTAGAACTCAGTAATGGTTTGGTCACTCTTATAAAATTGCATTACGTTATAAGCAGGAGTGCTACCGGGCCTAGGCTGACGCATCAACGTCCCAGGATGTAAGCACCAGCGCTCTTAAAAAGAAGTATATTTCCGCCTCCAGGTCCTTCAAAGGTGTCATTGCTAAGACAAAGTCAGAGCACATAGGCAGAATTGGCGAGCAACTAGTTCGCCTTCCTTTGGGAACACGTGCAACTTGGTCTCTCGCCAAGGCTGTCCAAGGGAACTTCTGTCAGCCATCTCTGCTATCTCTGCACAGGGTGGACGACTCACTGGCCCATGACGTTAAGGAGAAAGCCGATCTGCTAGGCTCTTTTTTGCTTCCAACTCGACTCTACATGACGGGGGAAACACACCGCCGACCATCCCGCGGTGATAGTGCTCCATGCAGGAAGTACTGTTTACAGAGCGCCCGGTTCGTAAAGCACTCCTCTCCCTGGATGTCAACAAGTCTAGTGGGGGCCTGATGGCGTCCCTCCTATTATGCTGAAGATATGTGCTCCAGAGTTGGCACCGGTTTTAACGCGTCTTTTCCGGTACTTCTACTCCCTAGGCGTAGTCCCGATATCATGGGAGACAGCTTTCGTGCATCCGATCCCTAAAAAAATGTAACGCTCTGAGCCGTCCAACTATAGGCCTATCGCCATCACCTTCTTCTTCTCTAAAATAATGGAGTCCATTATTAACAGCCAGCTCATGCGGTACCTTGAGGATCATCAGATGATTTTATCATCAGATGATTAGTGGACCGTCAGTACGTTTTCCGCCGCTGTCGCTCAGCTGGTGATCTTCTTGGTTACCAAACACATAGATATGCGGAGGCTGTGGAGTCCAAAGGGGAGGCGTTGGTCGTTAGTTTGGACATAGCGAAGGCCTTCGATCGGGTTTGGCACAAAGTGCTTCTTTCGAAGCTGCCTCCTATGGGCTTCCCGAGAAATTGTGCAATTGGATCACCAGTTTTCTTGCAGATCGGAGCATCAAGGTCGTTGTAGACAGTGCATGCTCCGACTACAAGCCTATTATTTCACCAACGCTGTTTCTTCTGCATATCATATGCAGAAGAAACAGCGTTGGTTACATTAATTTCTATGCAGATGACAGTACTGGTAATGCTATATACATCGGCTTTGCAATATTTCTCGGGAAAACGTCGCCGAGTATCGGAACAAACTTGTGTCTGAAGTCAAGACTTTGTTGAACAAAGTCACCGCTGGATACCTACAACACAGTCTTTCAGGCGGAATGTATGGATATCAATCAATCGGCCATAGCAATAGATGCTAAGAAGGTTAATGACTTCTCCATCACAATACTAACCGACCGATATGAATGCCATCAACGATTAAATGAGGTATGTAAAGACAACAATGTGACTCTGCAATGCATAAAGGGACACAGTAAATCCAGAGGCAACGATGCAGCAGACGAATTGGCCAGAAGAGCCACTATAGGGCCGAAACCAATCATATAAGTCGCCTTTGGTTCCTTCACTGGTACGTAGACTGTAGACAAGCTAAGGAGGTCCTGCCTAAAATAAACAGTCGTTTAACCAAGGTTTTCTAATGTGACTGAACAAGCTGCAGATCAGAATAGTAACAAGTGCTATCACAGGGCACAGCACCTTTGACAAATATTTATTTACCATAGGTGTTACATACAGTCCCCTGTGCAGGGCATGTATGGGGGAGGAAAATACGGCGGCCCGCGTGTTGCTGACATCGCCTTTTCGCATCAAAAGTGTACAATATCGAACAATATTCGAAATTGAGTTAATATGCGAAAACGTTTGGTATCACTAGTATTTTTCTCTTAAAGATTGACAAAAGAGCGTAGTTCAACAAACACTCGCTAGATAGCGCATTGGTTAGTTTTAAATTGGCCGAAGTGAGAACTTGTATTGCGCGAACACTATATAAGTTAGTTACGTTTAAGCAACCGAGTAGTGCACGCGTTGTGTCTCTTCAAAAGTATACAAAAACGAAAATTTGACCCTAAGGTAAGCATTCTATTTCATTAGTATGATACAATTTCAAAATTATACACTTATATGCGTATAAATGTGTAACAAAGTTTCAATTTTTCCTTTAAAATTGTATAATTAGGTAATTGTATATAAAATATGAATAATACTGTCCTGATCTTTTTCTTTAAAACTGTGTTTATTCTAAATTGTATACTGTTTTAGATATTTTTTGTGAAAAGTTGTATTATCATAAATCAGATATCAGATATAGTTTAATACCGATAATGTTTGCTTTTCAAGAGGATTGTGAAGGTGCGACACATGAGTAAAGAAACCGACCAGAGGGGAACGGCTCGTGGCGAATACACCCATACATAGCGCAGCGATGTGTGCGTGAGCTCTCACCGACAGGTTCACCGACGCTCCGTCGGGGTACATTTAAATAAATAGACCAACAATATTTCAAAATTTTATACATCCATTAATTTATTAAGTTTTTTTTGTAATTATTTAATAATTAGATTTAAGTATTTTAATTAAAATAATTAAGAATTAAGTTATTATAAATTTATATAGGTAATTAATAAGTGTTTTGTATAAGCAAAAATGCCTAATAGTTGTACAGTATGCATGAATAATTCTAGAGAAAATAAGGATATTTCCTTTTTTTGTACCCGAGATATCAAGTGAAGTACCTTTTTACGTATTATATAAGCACAATAAAACTAGGTAATAACATTGATAGTGTAACGAACCCCCCCCCCCATCTTTTTTCTCTTCTACTATATCCCACTTATACTTGTATTTCTTTAGAATCTATATCTGTAAGATATATAAATACATCTAATTTACGTGACCAGTATAACTTGATCTTTCTAAAGGTTTAAATATAGGCCGTTTAATAAATTTATGGCGTGATCGTCTTAGTTAGGACCCTTTTTTACGTTGTGTTTGTATAGTAACTTAGTTCTTTTAGGTGTATCTTGGAAGAATGAATATTCACGAGAGCAATCGAAAGCTGTTGGTAGAGTCTTATAAGCTAGAGAACCCCGTTCACGAAGACGGAGCTCAAAAAGGTTAAGAACAATAAATTGTCCCTATTCCACTTGTATCTGGTTCACAACAGTCAATTCCTTATTAATTAATCCCTTCCCGCTTGGAAAAGGCTCACAATATTTATATCAAATACCAGTTACAAGGGCTTCGCTCTCCCACATTTTAAAAAAAATGTGGAGGAGGTACACGGCCCCACACACGCCGCGCACGGTGAGCGCCAACCATTTTAATGCGCTCCCCCCGAAGGGTACGCAAAGTTGGGAACTGGACCGTAGTCCACAGCAAAATAACTGGCGAACCAGTAAAAGAGGACTTGGCCCCTTGATAGTGCGTAAGCACAAACATCGACCGAAGTCGCGCATGTCAATGCATGTAAACGCCATACAGAATACGATCAAATCCAGCCACAGTGAAATGTACGTCACACGGGTTAGGCAACAATAGGCACACTGACCATAAAAAGCCTTCCGTGAGCGCCACCACCTGCCAGACCGCCGTTCCTGCAGACGTGATGTAAGTGTAAGGCATCACCACCAATTGCATGGTCAGCACGGCCAATTGGCCGCAGAGCGTGTCATGAGTCTACCGCTCACCTCAAGGGAATGGGGTCCCACGTTGCGCGGCTTTCGGCCGCAGCCTTGAGAGCCTCCTCAGATTCTCCCTCCAGCTACCACCCGCATGAGGTTGACACATATGCTCCACCAACCAATACAATGGCAGATATAGCCAATAGGCAGTTATAAGATAATAGTAATAATTCGCCATCAGAAAGGGTTTGTGTCACTGACGTTGAGTATATGCATTTTTCGATCATGTTTGTCTCACCCACCAACAAGTTGCCTTCAATCTCTCAAAGGTGGGAATTTTATAGAGATATATTATTAAGTTGTTATATAAAACATCATGGAGGGCAGACAGTCTGCAGCCCCGCAATGAAGGGACCCGACTTGGGCAAAGCTACTTAGGTTGTGAGTCAAACCAAGACGCAGAGAGCGCCATTGAGAATAGCGACCCGCCAAACAACCATCGTAGAGACGCAATGCTACAGAATGCAACAAGCATCAATACGACTATCGTCGGGCTTACACCATCCCAAGGTCCCCCATACAGTCCCAGCAGACATCACCACCCGCATACCTCCATCGACCAGAACCACAAGATGCATCGAATCAGGTGCAGCACACCCGCAGATCCATCACAAGACACAATACTGCAAGTAGCAGTAAGCATCAATGCAACTATCATACGGATGGCGCCCCCTCACAACACACCCACATGATCCCTATCGACTTTGGTAACAAAATTTGATAATGTTGTTAACTAAAAATACCACCAACGTATCATAGTAGTACGGTACTAAGACGTAAGTAGCCAAAACTCCACGTATCATAGCGCTATTGCACTAAGACATGAAGTTGAGTATGCTTGCTGCACTTAAAAGTACTACCAAACACACTCACCCTAATCCGAAAGATAGCCGACGTATCATAACGCTATGCGCTAAGACGCCGCCCACAACCGGTAGGGGTGTGCGATGTCCACGGGCAAGTCGTATTGCTACAACAAACCCGCTTACCACCGGCACTAAGATGATATGTCTAGGACACATCGGTTAGTGAGTCCAAGTTTACCTCGGTCTCAGAGGCTGCGAAGCAACCTACACGCCACTATAATAATCCTTTTCAAGTCCCATTTCTTTCAATATAATGCTTTTACATATTTGAGACCTTCCACATATTTGCTTTATTTCATAGACCATACTACTGTATGTCTTATTCATATGGGACTTCAAGTCATAACTCTGCTATCATAATGCTTATGCATCATAGAGACCTTCTATATTAATGCTTTGGTTCGTCAGACCTTACTATGTTAAGTCCCTAATATAGGACTAGTCATTGTGCAACCTTAGTACTAGCAGTCGGTCAGCCGACCACCCCATATATATGTACAACCTTGGGTATGTGTCTCCGACAACGCCCCAATATAAGGGTACATTACAAGAACACGTTCATTAACTTAGAAATTTTCCAATTATTACACGAACTCCTTCATCAACTTAGAAAATTTTAATCCATTTTTTCTATTATATTACAAATGTTATTTATCTTTGTTATTGCAATATAATCGCCTTGTATTTATATGATTTGATATATTTTGAACATTTTAAGCAGGTTTTTAATAAATTTAGAGATTTTTTGAGACATTTTATGCGTTTACTAATATATATAATATTCAATATTCCAAATGGATATTTTTGAACTCTATGCTTATTATTTGCATTTTATTGTTTAAATTATAATTTCTAAGACATTTTTAAATGTCTGTATAATGAATTTAATTATTATTTATTAATAATAATTATGAGGCGTCACAATAGGTAAGTGAGAATGTGTTAGACTGGTACGTCACCGAGTGATGAAGTCGATCTCACCTACTTGAAACGTTAGTCTAACCTTGACAGTGCCGTAGATTGCAGGTTACCTACGTAAAAGGCTAAATGTGTGACTTTATCCACCCACTTTAGTATAGAGGTACTTTTTACGAGTCGCGACCCCAGGGGTAAATACCACTGCATTATGGTTGGAATACAATCTATAAAAAAGATTATAGAAAAAACAAAAAAAATGCAATTTGCCTGGTAAATTAAAAGGACGGGCAACGTTAACTTTTAAAATCAACAGCTCTGTACTAGACAGGTAAGTACGCGTACTTACTTACTTAAATTTTATTAAATCGGTTCTATAAAATGTTTAATTTTACCACTTGTCCTGTAATAATATTAGTCCAGAAATTGTTCGCATCACTGTTACTGTGGAATTCGGATGATTCCAAGGAAAATGCTAAAATTTTCGAGTTACAAAGATTTTATTAGTAAAATTTCTATACGTGGTATAGCCATGCTGCAGCTATATTAGTAGTATAGTTGTAGCACGAGTGGGTCAGCTCGACCGGGGAAGGACTACGCTCTGACAGAAATTTAAACGATGAACCGAATTATATAGGTAAACTAGCTTTTCACCCACGACTTCGCCCGCGTTAATTAGCCGTAAAATATAATTGAAACCGAGACTCCGTCAGTGACTCCGAGATAGACAAATAATTACCGGACAGTAATGTGCAAGGATGATGTACTCCAGTTGGCGAAGGACTCGAATCTGACAAAGAGAATAAAAAAGAATACAATAATAATAAGTCATGATATATATATATATATATATATATATATATATATATATATATATATATATATATATATATATATATCTTTATATATAAAAAATTACGTGTCACGTTGTTTGTCCGCGATGAACTCCTAAACTACTAAACTGATTTCAATGAAATTTTGCAGGCTCTATGCAGTTTGGTCCAACTTGAGAGATATATATGGATAGCTTTATCCTGAGAAGTGACACTCAATATTTTTTTATTACGAATTTAAGGATTTTTTATATGAAGGGTCGTCGAAAAGGGCCGAACAACGTCTGCCTGGTCAGCTAGTGTATATATATATAATAACTTACCGTCTTCAACTGTCGAGCTAATTATTGAACCAGAGTTTTGAATTGAGAATTGTGGAAATGACCCATTTATTTGAATGTATCGCCAGTAAAAAAAAAATCGATTGCAATTTCATTAATTTAAAATTTTGCAAAGAATCAAGATTAGGAAACATAATCTAAAAGTTTGGGAGTGTGGACTGTTTATTGATTCCGAAGATAATTATTTAGGAACAACTCCCGATGAGCTTATTGGAGATGATTCTCTAAATAAAATAATATGCCACATTTGGAGGCCATAACTAAAAAAAAGATTAAATTTTGTTTGATACGAGAAGGACAAAAAGAAAAAAGAAACCACGATTACTATTATCAGGTCACAACTTTTTCACGTTTTCGTACTTAATTTAATAAACCATGTGGTAAGGTGTAGAAAAAAAAGTACCATGACCACTTTTGGACAGCAAAAATGCAGCCAAGACTTTACTCATTATATTTTCAATGCTTATTACTAGAAATGATTGACCCTCGAGTTCCCAGAAAAATGGCAGTTCGAAAGTAAATATGTAAAAATAAACAATAATAATTTCTTCAAGTTGTTACTTTTTTATTTACTTACCTACCTACTTTATTGTAAACTCGAAATCTTTTTAATATAATGTCCTTATTCAATAAAGACTAAATTAATTACTAAATAATCGATAAACACTGAATAATCACAGATGTAACTTTTTCATGAGAGGTATTATCTTTGTAGGTTATCGATATTATTTTCTCCTCCCTAGGCGATAATAATATCGATGACACCTCTAACATCACTACAATATGCCCCTGCCCCCCGACCCGTATCGTGCGATAGAGAGAGTTGCAAGTCTTGAAGGCAATTGCCTACATTTTTTTCATTTTCTTGAAGATTGACTAAAAGACAGCGCTAGATAATTCATTAAGAACATACCAAAAATAGAAAGTCACTACGTTCGCGCTAATACTAGTCGAAAGTATATAGATGGAGGCAGAAAATTGTCTGATATTTACAAGGATTATGTTCAATTGTGTACAGAAAAAAGAAAGAGGTATGTTAACTACGTAATGTTCCATAGAATTTTTAACACATAGTTTAATATTAGTTTTTTTTTACTCCGAAGAAAGATGCTTATGAAGATTGTACTGCCTTTGTTAATGCATTAGACTCTGATAAGGAAAAAATGAAAGATCGCTATGAAAACCACCTGATGGAAAAAGAATTGTCACGAATAGAAAAATGGAACGAAAAAACAGATGCCCAAAGTAAATCATCGTTAATTGTTGCGGTTTATGACTTACAAGCGACGTTGTCATGTCCAAAAGGCGAAATGTCAACATCTTATTACGTATCGGAATTGAATTCTTACAAGTTCACCATATTTGATTTGAAAACAAAAGATGAAGATTGTTACTTTTTGCACGAACAGCAGCGCGAATGAAATTGCAACCTGTGTTTATAATTATATTGTATCTATGTGTGCAAGTGTAAATGAAGATGTTGATATGATTTTTACAGCGATAATTGTACAGGTCAACAATAGAACAAATTCCTAATAAGTATGTATATGCATGCGGTAGCAACGATTCCCAGTCTTAAAACTATAACGCATACGTTCCTTATTAAAGGACAAACTCAAAGTGAAAATGATTCGGCTCACTCGGTTATAGGGAAAAATATTAAAGAATCATTTAGATCAGTATGTTTCATTGATCAGAACAGCAAAAAAAGACTGTGAAATCTTACAAAGTTAAAGAGTTAAATTACACTCAATTTAAAGATTTCAAATCTCTTTGTAATGATGTAGGCCACAATTATACTAAAAATACTAATAATGTAACTATAAAGATGAATGACATAAAAATCTTAAAATTCACTAAGGAAAATCGCGGTTGCTTCTTCTATAAAACTTCCTACAGTCAAGAAGATTTGCATGATGCATTTGATGGTAAAGGTTGGACCCACCGCTGCAAAAGGTCTTCGAGATAATTACCCTTTTAAAGCAGTATATAACGCGCCAATTAAAATTGCCGATCAGAAAAAAACGAGTTTTATTAGTTTTAGTTGATAAGAAAACTATTCCCGAATATTATTGTCCATTTTATGAAATTCTGTATTATTTATGAAATAGACGATAATTTAAGATAAAAAAAGAATATAAATAAAATAGATTTACTTACATTATTTTTTTTTTGCATTTTTACTTTCCTTAAATCATTTAATATTTTATTTAAACTATTTTTAGGTATAAATAATACTCAAAAGACTGGATAAAGTTCTTAATAATTAAAAAATAATACTTTTAAACCTAGATCTTAAACTTAAATTAAATAATGATCAGTAAGACTGAAATGTCTTGGTTGACAAGTTCCTAACTTAGTGCCATGTTACTTAGTGATTAACGTGATTTAATCAGTCAGTTAATTTTATTTTATCATTACCTTATTTTTTTGAGCCATGTTTTTTAGCTGTATAAGTTTTAGCCCATATTCAGTATCGTAATTGCATAATTGTACTGAAATAAAGAAATATTTCATAATATAGTATTGTTTTACTGTGAAAAATATTATTTAATTTCTTAAATTCAATCGTATTTCGTAAATTAAGTATTTATGTTTAAATTAAATCGTAAAAATTAAGCAACATTTTATGTAGAAAAATAATAAAACTCAAAACGATTATTTTTCTGACTTCTGATTTTTCGATTACGTTTCGGCTACTATATAACAAAATTAATATATAATTTTCTCTTACTTTGAAGGACAGATAATGTAACTAGCAAAAAATAAAAAATACATGTTGAAAACATCATTTTTATTAAAAATATTACACATAAAACCTTTCGAACGCTCTCCTATAAAATTAGTAAGTTTTGAGATTATACAGTTTTAATTGCGAGAAGACGACATGTCCGGAGATCGCTACGTACAGGGCTCTCGGCACGCCGGGATCACTCCCCGAAGTTGCATGCAACATCAAAGGACTATTGAACTTCTTCGGAGAGATCTCATGGCTCAAATAAGTACATTATTCCTGCCCACACGCAAAATACGCGATTAGACGGAGTTGTGGAAAGTTGCCCGTCGTAAACTAACTAAGTAACTGCCTATTAGCAATCTAATAAAATCATCATCTCTTGATTTAGAAAACAATTTTCTGGATCGTTCGAATAATAATAAGTCTAGTAATATATTTTAAATATTTTAGACATTAATGAAAATAATAAAACTAATAACTAAAAAAAAACGAGTATATCGATGTCGATTGTTCGTAACTCTGTCAACGAAAACACTATAAATTAAACACGTCATGTCTTGTAAAGTAACGTCACATATAACACTGTGTATTTACTCTCATATTGAGCATAGTATAAAGAGATCAAAGATGACCACTTGACATTTCTATTTCCACAAATGAATTACACGCAACATCTCTCAATAGATTTGTCTCGTTTTGCCTTATTTGAACATTAAATTAGAAAAAGCGAGACAAGTGTATTGAATCAATTTATGTAGAATTGTAGGTTCTCTCTATGCATACGTATGTATGTAATTACTCTAAAATTCAATCAAAAATTGACAAATCTAGGCTAGAAAAGGACAAACGTATATTGTGTATCTTTAATTTCCGCGCGCCCCGCGCCTCTCTCCATTGCAAAGATAACCTGTGTAGTATTACGCCATAAGCGATTGAAGTGAGACGTCACGCAATATGATAAGTAGTGACCCGAAATTTATTATGTCGTTATATTAATAATCTAATCCCCTTACCATTAATATCTCTAAGACTAGCTATATCATATTTAGAGCTAAAAGTAAAAAACACGTTATTATGTACCTTTAAACGTAAATAGCCAGACAATACATAAAATTGACAATGATAAATATCTAGGTTTGATCCCCGAAGAAAATTTGACTTGGAAAGCACATCTCGAAAAAATACGCGGTAAATTATCATTATTTTCAGGACTATTGCGAAGTATAACGGGTAGTCTTCCATATAATGTTTGCCACATTATATATAATTTACTTATCAAGCCGCATTTAGATTACTTAATTGAAGTATGGGGTTCAGCTGCAAAGACAAACCAACTTCCAACTAAATGGAATTTAACAAACAAAGTCACTTTTGCTATTTCAGACAATGCTCGAAATATTTGTTTTGTTTTGTTTTGGATTATGATTATAGCTGTTATGCTCATGCCCTTAATTTGATCGTCTCGGGGGCTCTAAGATCATTGGAAGAATTAATAGAAAATATTAAAAACAATATGGCACATTTTAAACGCAGTACTAATGGAATTTCTTCCTGGATACCAATTAGAAACATTATTGAATGTGGAGAACCAAAAAGGTTAATCCAACACGTACCTACAATGTGGAACTCTACATTTTTTTATTACTAAAGAAAGCCGTTTAACACTGCATGGTTCTTATTGAAAGATAATGGCCCATTATTCGTTCAGAGGATTGAAACAATGAAAAACGTATGCAAAGCACTGCAGCTGTTTGATGACGTCACTTCTTCAGTTAGTGGAGATCAGTACCTCGCTGGAAGTATGGTCATAGTCATGCCAACTGCTTGTAGGACATTTGTAAAGATTTTCTGTATGAAAAAGAATATTTCGCATCATTGAATCAAGTTGTGATTGACGAAAACGGAGTTTAAAATACGGATTGAAAGATAGATTTCATGGGAACAAAGCACAGCAAGACCTTCGGAGTGTGCACATTGTCGGACACACGGTTTAAACTTGTATGTTTTAAGAACAAAAATACGTCCTCTGAATAAAAAAAAAATATATAGGCTTAAGCCTAATTATTAATAATAGGCCTCATAAGTTAGAAATAAAAATACAAATTCAGAAGCAAGCACTTAAGTTCAAGAAATGCCCTGCGTATTTCTCAGTGCTTGGCAGTAATTTCACAACTTGTTAAAAAATAAGCCACAGGGAAGTGCTGAAGCAAGAGTATTGGAATAGCCGAGCCGAGTGGTGAGATCATAAAATAATTTATCCACATTTGTCGGAAATATATCGCACAAAATGCAATATTGTTGTGAATTCCGTTCCATGCGAACGACTTTTCTCAAGACGGGACTAATTATAAATGAAAAGTCTTCAAAAGTGGATCAAATTGAGTTTTTAAACGCAAACCAAACAAGAAAAATATATTAAGAAATCATTGCAAATATGCCGATTTTGAAATGCACCGGAAAAGTTTTAATTTCATACAAAAGTTTTCTGTTAGATAGGACAATCGCGCAAATCTTTTTCTGTATTACATTTGCGTTTGTTGTTCCGTTAACTTATAAAACGAAATTTAAGCACGCAAACGAATTGGCGTGACTAAACACTACTGAAACCGGATTTTAAAAAAACGGATTTTGAAATCGATTTTGAAATCGATTTTGAAATCTGAAATCGGATTTTATTGAAAGTTCTAGTATCCTCATCAGTCACCGAACTGAAGTTGTAAAAATTACTCGATAACAATGGCATAGAACTAAATTCCTGGAGAGTCGTAAGTTTAGTGGAATAATGCAGACGCGACGCACAAGAGAAGTATATGTTCAATTCATTGAGTGAAATATTTGGGATTAGAGAATTGGAATGTTATTTTTCAAATCCCAGGGAATTAAGGATAAATATTAACTTAAGTAAGCGATCAACAATGATTAGAGAAGTAAGGCCGTGATGTGATTGTTTACCGTTTTGCATTTATACAAGACACACGAGTATGTATTAATTTAATATAAAACTAACTATATGTATAACTTAAACTCGAAATAATTATGAAAAGATTACATTACGTTACATTAAAACGTGTGATTATATACTCTTTGGTAACAATCACAGAAAATTAGTTCATGACCGTCTTTTTTAATCTATGGTCTAAACACTGAAATTGTTATTGAGGTTTTTT
The DNA here is from genome assembly GCA_963668995.1 of Parnassius mnemosyne. NCBI lineage: Eukaryota > Metazoa > Arthropoda > Insecta > Lepidoptera > Papilionidae > Parnassius > Parnassius mnemosyne. The sequence goes on from CAVLGL010000086.1 coordinate 26,841,983, forward strand.
GGCGGGAACTTCAAACGAGGCGGTCGATTTAATTTTTATATTTATCGTTAAAATATCCTGTTCGGTGTAAATAATTGTACATTTTGTAAATTGTTAAAATGAATGAACCGGAGGATCCAGGTGGAACCCCGAAACGATCCAAAATTGTTCGTAAAAGAGGTACGAAGGAAAGTGGACCTGAAGTAGGCGGCGGTGAGGATGACTTTATTCCGTTTTTTAAGCCAGGTTATCTGAGACTTTATCCTGAACATTGTACAAATACGGACTTCAAAGTTTTTGTTGAAAGCCAGGACAAACAGGTTAAACTTGGAAATAAAAGCCCAGTTTACTTAAATCATATTTTTACTTCGGAGGTGAAAGGTGTGGTAGCTTTACATAGAGTCAATGCCAACAAAATTGCGGTTGTTTTTAAACAATACAACACTGCAAATAATTTCATCACAAATACAGACTTTTTAACAAAGCACAACTTGAAGGCGCATATTCCTGCAGCGCAGATAGAAAAAACTGGAATCATCCGATATGTGCCTACCAACATTTCGAACAAGGAATTATATACGAAACTGTCTTCGATTTATGAAATTATTTCAGTGAGAAGATTCACGAAAAAAGTCGGTCAAAGTACTGTAGGTCTCGAGACGGTCAGTATAACTTTCCTATCAAATGTTCTGCCCGACAACATCCAATATGACCTATTTTCGTTCAGGGTGTTTGAATATGTCCCACCGTTACAACAATGCTTCCGGTGCTTCAAGTTCAACCACCCTGCGAAAATTTGTAATGGTAAACAACGGTGCTCGATATGTGCTGGGGAACATAATTTCAGAGACTGTGATAAAAAAGAAAACCTGTGTTGTGTCAATTGCAGTGGTCATTTCCAAATCTTGCCCAATAAAAATGAAAAAAATACTTGAAAAAAAGGGTAAAATTACTTATGCCTCTGTAGCTAATACAATTAAGTCATCTGATTTTCCGTCTTTACCTGCACAGTCGAGCAGCATTGTTAAGACCCTACCATCAATAAACCAAAATGTACATAAATTAAATAAAATGTAAAAATTGTAAATAATGTAAATAAAACAGTGCCTGAACCCAACTTAAACCAAACTCAACTTAAGGCTCAAATTGCAAACAATAAGAATATTTTGATGGCAATGGTCCAAACTTTAGTCGAATTAGGTAATAAAACAGATAATGAACCTGTGACTACACTGTTCATTAAAGACTTACTTTTAAAAAATCTGTCACAATAATGGACAGTACAGTACAGAACATACATCAGTTATGTATAGCTCAGTACTATATTCAAAGTATACATAGGAAAAAATCCTTATTGTCTAAATTTTTAGATGAGCAAAATGTTGATATCTGTCTACTCAATGAAACTTGGCTGAAAGATACTCAGCATTTTAACATTTCGGGATATAATTTCCACTATCATAATGCCCAAAATGAGCATGGTGGAGTAGCAATTTTGATCAAACCGTATTTTAAATATAATATTATTCAAACCAGATTTTACCAAGACATTCAGACTGTGGCATTATTGTTATATGTAAGTGGTAAACAATTAACGATTTTATGTGTATACTGCCCTCCATCGAATGGTAACTTCAGAATAAGTAAACTGCGTGATATAATTAGAGATTTGCCTAAGCCAATATATGTGGCTGGAGATTTCAACGCTCACCATGTGGCATTTGGGTGTATGACCACGAAAAGTCGGGGTCATCAGTTATACGATTTAATTGATGAATTTGATCTATGTGTCCTCAACAATGGTAGCTTCACTACTATTAATTATCCTAACCGAAATCCATCGGCTATTGATGTCAGCTTTTGTAGTGCTTCAATCACTCCACTATGCGAATGGTGGGTGCATGATGATTGTATGGGGAGCTATCATTTTCCTACGCTTACTCGTGTTTCATTGTCAGTTGATAGATACCAAATTAATCCTCCCATTGAAAAATTCCTATACAACAAGACAGACTGGACAAAATACAATGAGCTGTCTATAACTGCTTTTTCTAATTTTGAAGTTAATAATGAGAATCCATTACAGTCATATGATGAATTTATTGAAAGGCTTGATACACTTAGGAGAGATACTGTGCCAAAGTTTGTCAAAGCAAACAACTATCGTTGCAAACCTCCAGCACCTTGGTGGAGTGACACATGTGAACAGAGTGTTATTAAAACTTATGAAGCTTTAAAACTGTACAGAAGAGATCCAACCATTGATAATTACATTAATTACAAAAGACTTAATGCTGTTAAGAAAAAGACTATTTCAGAACATAAACGCAATGGTTGGGCTAACATTTGTAATACTTTTAACAGAACTACACCTGTTAGTATTATTTGGAAATACATCAAGTTATTTAAACGAATAAAATGCAATAATAGAACATATAAAGACGAATTTGTAGTCCCTCTTTTAGACAAATTATCTCGAAATGGATGTAGGGTTATTGATAATCTAGAAAGTTATTTTCAAATTAATAATAGTCTTCAGAAGTCCAGTTTCCTCATAGAACCCTTTACTTGGAGTGAGTTTTGTACAAGTTTACAATCCAGACGAAACACAACCCCTGGTTTAGATAATTGTCCATACATTTTGATCAAAAACCTAAATCAGTCCGTACAAAAGAAACTATTAGCTAATCTTAATGCTCTTTGGCACTTAAAAAAAATTCCTGAATCTTGGAAAACACAGTGTGTAATCCCTCTACTTAAACCTGACAAGCCACCTGAAGATCCTAATTCATATCGTCCTATATCTTTGTCATCTTGTGTTGGAAAGCTTAATGAAAACATGTTAAAGATGCGTCTTGAGTGTTATGTAGAGGCGAACAACATCATTCCACATGTTCAATATGGCTTCCGGAGAGGCAGAAGTTGTGCTGACAGCTTCATCTCTCTCTTGTCAGATCTGAAATATGCCAATAATAATAATAAGTCCAGTGTTTGTGTTTTTCTGGATATTGAAGGTGCGTTTGATAATGTAGATCCTGGCATTTTGGTTCAAGTTCTTTCTGACATTGGTATACCAGGCATACTTTGCCAATGGTTATTTAATTTTTTAATAGATAGAACTTTGTATATAAGGCATAATAATATTCTCCATGGTCCCAGAAGGGTCTCCAAAGGTACAATGCAGGGGGCTACATTATCTCCATTGTTGTACAACATATACACTAGTCAAATTCTTAATTTTGTAAATATAGAAGGTGTAAATATTTTACAATTTGCGGATGATCTTGTAATATATTGTACAGACCATAATGTAGATAGAGCTGTAAATAGTATAAATAATGCTTTAGAGCAATTGTACATATATTATAATGACAAGTTGGCTCTACAGATTAACCCTAACAAAAGCAAGGCCATGATTTTTAGTAAAGATTTTCCCTCTAATGGCATACTCTACAATAATCATCCAATTTCAGTTGTATCTAACCATAAATTCCTGGGTGTTGTCATTGATAACAAACTTTGTTTTAATTTACACATCAATCACATTATAACTAACTCTCTTAAGGGCTTAAATATTATAAGATGTTTAGCTGGTGTGACTTGGGGTGCAGACCCCAAAGTTTTAAGTATGCTATATAAATCTATAGTCAGAAGCCATTTCGACTACAGTTGTTTAGCCTACTCAAATAGTAGTTGTGTAAAAAAACTAGACATAATTCAAAACAAAGCTCTGCGAATTATTTCTGGGGCTATGTGTTCAACTCCCATACGAGCTATGGAAGTTGAAACCAAAATAATGCCACTGTGTCTTAGAAGACTTCTGCTAATAGAGAGATATTTACTAAAGCTGGTATCTGGTAATGATAATGTTCTCAAAAAAATAGTACCTTTTCCTTTACAATGCTCGGTCCAGCAGACTTCGGGAGGTGAGCTTTTACAAGGTTATTTTCCAGTTTTGCCTCTCATTGTACAGCAAATGAATGAAGATTTTAAAAATGTAATTAAACAATCAAAGTGGACATGCTACACATACCCATATTCCTGTATTATATTTGAGACCAATATTGTTACCAAAAATTTTTTTAATAATTGTGAATTATTAAGTTTTATTTCCGACAATAACTACTATACTTTGTATACAGATGGTAGCAAAAGTGAGCTCTTTGTGCGCAGTGCCGTTTATGATCCACAATGCAAGTTTGGTCAAAGTTTTCTTCTGGACCCTAAATGCAGTGTTTTCACTGCAGAGGTATATGCGGCCCTCGAGGCCCTGAAGAGGATTGCACATATAAATAGTTTTAATAATTTTTTAATTTTAACAGACAGTTTAAGTATGGTCCAAAGTTTAACTAATCTCAGATTTGACTTTAAAAAAAAACTATATTTTGTATAATATTAAAAAATTGTTATTTAGTTATGCAAAAAAGGGTATACAGGTCTCTTTCATGTGGATTCCATCACATAGGGGCATAACAGGAAATGAGATAGTAGATAAAATTGCACGTGATGGAACCAACATGTTGGATGTTAGCTCCATAGTAAAAGTACCTTTGACCGACTGTTATCAATCTATTGACAACCAGGTCAATAGCTTATGGGTCGAATTTTGGAAACAAGATCAAGAACAGAAGGGTAAATGGTATGGAACTGTTCAAGAAAAACTACCTGTAGCACCTTGGTATAACAAACTGAAAATGGCCAGTCGGGACTTTGTTACCACTATAAATAGACTGCGCTTTGGTCACTCCACCGTCCCGGCCCACCTGGCTCGATTGGGCATAGTGGAGAGCAGTTACTGCACCTTCTGCAATAATTCTGTTGGTGATATCGAACATTTCATATTTACATGTGAGTGCTTTTCATTTGACAGATTGATTCTTGTCAGTGAAATTAGTGACATAGTGCAAAATCAAGTGACAGTGCAAGATCCCTCCCGCCGCCTGAGTGATATGTTAAAAAATAGATCCTATTACGTGCCTCTATATAAATTCATCAAAAATAGAGTGGGGAAATTATAATAAACCGAATAAAAATACTCAAGACTTGGCCTAAAGGTCTAGATGCCAGGCCATAAACTCCAAAAAAAAAAAATTGTTATTGACGTCAGACTTTGACACAAACAATATGTCATTTTTGTTTACAGTCTAAAATTTCATACGGTGAATGTAAAAGTTAAACATAACCTCAAAACTGTACGGAGTTATTATACGTGGTAGAGCCATGCTGCAGCTATGTGCTCGTTTGTCACCCTATCCTATAAAAAAAAACCTCGAAACCGAAATCATAAAATGAAATCGAAAAAGTTATAAATACAGTAAGAATGTTGATGATCGTAAAGTGCAAGGCAATTATGTACAGACTAGGAAACAGTTACGATACATCACATTTTCTTACTGACTGCATGCTTCGAAGTAGTTGTAGTCCTGGGTTTAGATCCTTCTTTTTTGGCGATCACATCTGAGACTGAAAGCGGGGTACCACGTTCTACGTCAGCTTTGTGTTGGGTTGTCAGCTTCTCCAGATCATTTGTTGTAAGCACTTTGCAACAGGATCCTGTCGGAAACTTTACATTTATCACCTCGTCAAAGGTCCACACATTCCTAATACCAAAGTGCCTGCGAGCCTCCAAGAATAAAGACTGCCTCATTTTTGGTAAGATATTCTGACAACACATATCAGCTACCCTTGAGAAAAGCTTTCTTGGCCCATACCTCCCGACGTAATCCAGTGTCTTCAAATTTTATGAGAATTGGACAAGGGCGGCCATAAGACATTGTGCCAAGACGATGTTATACCTGCAGCGACTGACTAGAACAATTGTTGAGACCAAATTCTTTGTGATGACTGAAGCTAACCATAATAATTCACGGACATTCTCATTGGTATTCTCGATCACTCCTCCTAACAGCAGAAACTTCTTTCTGTGTCTACATTCAATGGCATCTATATTGACAATTAGATGATTAATTTGCTGCCGCAGTAACGTAAATGTTGAACAAACAAAATTCTTGAAGTTGCTGTAGTCAGAACTCAGGTCCTTCAGGCTCAACTCCTTTGATAACCCCTCTAGTCTTGCCTCAAACTCATGTAAACTCTGGTTAAGTGTCTTCTCCAGTGCCGCTTTGCCGTTCTTTGAGTGTTGTGCTCAACTTGAAGTTTTTAAGAAAAGTGGTAGCAGCTTATGGCAGATGCCTAATTTATTGCATATATTATATTTTAGTAAATACTTAACAAATATTAAGTGCTATTCACATAAATAATTAAAAGTCATAAGTATTTTAATTAAATTGTGTTTAGTGTTCCAACCAAAAGTGACCTCTGTAACGAACATCGTTTAAATTTACTGTAAGTTTAATTCTTGTTATCCCTTTAATATTTTAAGATTTACCTTTTAAGAGTCTGGATTTCATTTTGAATTATTTACATGGTAATTTAATTTGAGATTTGCTTAGTCTGCTTCTTCGGTTTTCTTTGTGGCATTCCTTGGGGGAGGCCTATGTTCAGCAGTGGACTTATGAAAGGCTGTAATGATGATGAATGATGATGAATTAAAATAAGCAAATTAAAATTGCAGAGATACCCGAAAAAGATGGAAAGTAAGATAATTCAAGTATCTAACTCATCGTACATAAGTCCTTAATTAGATTGTCTTAGTCAAAAAGAAAAATAATGAGTACAGGTTGTGCGTCAACTACCGCGCGTTAAATAATAAAACTGTTAAGGATTCTTATCCGATGCCGGCTATCGACGATCAGATTGATCGGTTGAATGGCAAAAGCTCCTCCTCAAGTTTAGATCTTAAATATGGTTATTACCAAAAATACCCGTGGATGAAAGCTCAAGACAATTTACAGCATTTGTGACTCCAGATGATCATTACGAGTACACCAGGATGCCTTTCGGCTTTGCTAATGCCCCAGCGGTGTAGTAGCATATGATAAATAAAGCGTTTGGTAAAGATTGATACGAATTGACAATGCTCTATATGGACGATTTGCTTTCACCAGCTATGTCAATTGACGAAGGGCTAGACAAACTTCGTAAAGTATTAAGTACTTTGCGTCGAGCAGGCCTAACGCTATACATTAAGAAATGCTACTTCCTTAAAACCTCACTCGAATACTTAAGAAACCAAGAATAATGCGACAGCTTAAGGCCCAGTCAACTAAAAACAGAAGCAGTAGTGCAATTTCCAACTCCTACTAAAGTGCACGAAATACACCAGTACGTAGGCTTGGCTAGTTTTTTCGTCGATTTATACCCAATTGAAAGGGTGCAGCCCGTCTCTCATGGCACGTTGAACGCGAGCCATGGCCTCAACATACACACAAGTTTTGCCTAGCATGTGAAGAATGTGAATGAGTGACTTGTACCGATTTAAAAAAAGATGAGATTCTATGTTCCATGCGTATATGTGTAGAAACTTAGCTGATTTTGGTGATTCTTTTTGTATCCGATAAAGCTTGCATTGCCTCTTGCCTTTTTACTCGTTAAATTAAAATTATATATTTTCTATTGAATAGTGTAATCTGATGAATTATATATTTTTGTACAATAATATACATATAACCCGCAGTAGATAGTTCGCTCAATATGACTATTTCTTGTTTTATATTTTTAGATAACCGAAGTATCTGAGGCTAACCATTACTATGTACTTACTACCTGAGGATGAGTTGTTGGAAGCTAATGAACAAAGAGTATTACTAGATATATCTAACTCCCTAAATATTGTTCATACAACAAACGAAAATGACGAAAATAATAATAATAGAAAAGAAAAGTGTCTGTATCGAAGTAAATGATGCTTACCAAAATTTAATTCAGATTTGTCTATATCAACAGTCACTCTGTGTGATAATAGCCCCAGTATACTAGGCAATGAAATGACTACATCTCAAGTTAGTGTTTGAGCTGAAGAAAATTTACTTATAGCTATATCAGAAATATCAACTGGCAATCATGGTGAAGGCGATCTACAAAACCCGATAATATCTGAACCAATAATAAATGAAAATAGAACTGGACGACCAACGACTCTGTGGCAAACCCGGTGACAAGTTGTAAAATACTTGCTCTCAACTACTTTTAAAAATTAAATATTGCAGATTGATAATATCCACCTCAATTTTGAGTTACAGTTGTTAAATATGACTTATTTGTATTTGTAAAATAAGTAAAAGTCATAAGTATTTTAATTAAATTGTGTTTAGTGTTCCAACCAAAAGTGACCTCTGTAACGAACATCGTTTAAATATACTGTAAGTTTAATTCTTGTTATCCCTTTAATATTTTAAGATTTACCTTTTAAGAGTCTGGATTTCATTTTGAATTATTTACATGATAATTTAATTTGAGATTTGCTTAGTCTGCTTCTTCGGTTTTCTTTCTTTGATTTCTTTTGCTATTTCTACTTAATAGTAAAATGAATACACGCAACATCAAAACGCGCCAGTTGGAGAACATACTTCAATTGGCGCTTCAAGAACTTAAGGCGTCAAAGGAGCAGTGTGAGCTGTTGTGTAAAGAAAATGATGACAATGAAAAGGAAATAATAAATATAGTTGCTAAAAATACTGAGCTAAAAGTGATATGGTTAAGTTGCATAAAAATATACTTTTGGTTTAAAAGAAAGGGATCAACTTCAGAGAACATTTGATGAGTTTGACCAATGCAGCAAGGAATATGAGGACTCCCTTAGATTAATTGCTGCATTGCAGTTACAGTTAAGTGAGGCTAATGAGCAGATCGTGCAATTAAAACAACACGTAGATAGCATGAAAGCGTCCCAAACTCAAAGTCTGTTCAATAAGCTCATAGAATGTGAATCTTCTAAAGCATTGCAACCCTCTACAAAATTCGATTTGACGGGTGATGATTATGTCACATCAAGAGCAGCAGCAAGGATTACCTGCAGTAGAAGAAAATTAAAGAAATACATATAAGTTAATAAATATATTAGGAAATGATTTATTATTTTTACGCGAAGACTACACTTTAAATGAAACTAATTTTTACATTTTTTTGTTCGAATAAACAGAATATGTATATGTCGAGAAAAGTCGCATTCAATGAAGCCATTATTATCAACAGGTCTTGCGGGCGACATTTTGGGTAAATACAAGCATAATACACAACACAAATAATAAACGTGTTTATACTTTTACTAATTTAAATTTAAATTAAACTTTACAGAAAATAACACTAAGTAAATTTTATTAAAGAATATTAAAATTAATTAAAGAGCAGCGAGTTCGTAATACGACACAGACATACACCATCACACACCAAAAAGAAAAACAAAACTGTACCCCACGCCGAATCTATCCGCTCCTCTTTTGTCTTTTTTTCATCCAGTCGCACCACGACTCCGCTCGAGGCGTTTCGCCAGCGAACCTCGCTCTGATTAGTTGTTGTGATCACCGTATTAATCAAGCCACGAAAGCTCTGGCTTTTGATTGGTTAATTAGAAGACATAATTAGAAGAAATACAACAACAATAAATAATAATAAATTCTTAGGAAATTTTCTGCCTAAATTAATATTAATGAAATTAAGATAAAACATTAAAATTAAAATTATTTAAACTATTTAGTGCATTATTAAAATTTCATAGTTTTATTCATTCGCGTTACGGCGTTCCTGACAATTCACACGTCCTCGTGTGATGCTTTTTGATCTGTATTATTTTGATATACAAAGAGAAAAAGAAAAATCTACTATAAACTACTCCTTTCATTTATAAATATTAATTGTTACTTTAAAGGAGCTTCCACTATCTATACAGCCAATGTTGAAATATTATCAGCCTCAGCTGTCAAAGCAGCCTCCGTTGTCAAAGCAGCCTCCTATGTCATAACACTTTATATTATACCCATGCTACCAAATGTATGTAGTCTCCGCTATCTATCTAAATCATACTTTCTTATCATTAAATTCTTACATTAAAAAAATAAAATAGAGAGCAAATCTTACCATCGTCACTGTCTAATAAGTAGAAATCCAGTTCTGTGGGAATATATGATTGGGGTAATGGACGTAAACGGTGTCGAGAGTATCTATTAGTGCGGTTATACTTAAAATTTTTTAGTTGATATGTGTCACCGTCTAAAACTTCAATTACTATACATAAGGACCTTCATATTTAGGATCTAATTTGGTTTGATTCCGCTCAAGATTTTCAATCAAGACAATAATAATCTGCTACAGCAAATGATGTAACTTTTGCTTTATTGGCATTAAGCCGTTTTTTGTCAATGCTAGCGTTTTTATTCATTAACTTTTCAGCCCTCCCTCGCAACTCTTGCAAGTCAATTTCAATTTCATGATCACTGCCATTAAATTTAAACGTCGCGCAACTTTCCAAATCAACAATTCTAGTCGACTTTCCTTCGTCACTCTATGTGTTGTACTATTTAAAGTTCGTCGTCTAAAGCATCCTGCCAAGATCCATCATGACTACTCTCTATGACTGTTACCATATTTTTCAGAGTACTTATAAGCTCCACTTGACCGGTAGTTTAACTAGAACTAGTTGCTATAACATGTAAATGAATATTATGATTGTTGCAAACTACCCTAAATTCAGTATTTGCAAAACATCTACCTTGGTCTGCTATTGTTCTTACAGGAGTACCAAAAAGTACTTTAGAGGCTTTAATGGCTTCTATTGCACTCGTGCCGTTTATTCGCAACGAGTAACGTAGCAACACAAATTTAGTAAATGCTTCAATGAGTACAAATACGTACTCTTTTGAGTCGCTTTTGCCATTAAGCTTGCCAGTAGCGTCTATATGAATTGTATGCCAAGGTATATTAATTTTTGGGATTGGATGTAATTCAATTTGCTGTTTACTAGATTTTCCTTTAGCCATTATACAGGTAATACAGTTTTCAACAAATTTTCTAACATATTTTGCCATGTTAGGAAACCAATAATGTTGGTAAGTTTTTTTCTAAACTTTTTTTTCACTCTAAGTGTATGTTGGATTTATGAATATGATTTATAACTGACCAACGAAAAGCTCTCGGTACAATAGGAAGCCACATATTTCGATTATTTCTTTGAATTTTACTGTACAGAACATTTGATCGTATTTCATAAATCCGGCTACTTTCTAAACCTATGGCATCGTTTTAAATTTTGTAAATAATATATTTACATTCAAGATCTAGCCGTTGCTCTGTTTGCAATCCATTTATTCACAACCCAGTAATATTAATATATTTTTTCTCTACATCTTTTTTTCATAACTTCATTATTTACAATTAATTTGTTCTGTATTGGACGATGGTTTCTAGAAAGAAAATCGACATGGGCCATTTTTTTCTTCTCTATATTCTACCTCAAAATCAAAGGCTTGCAATAACGCCCACCAACGATGTACCCTGGGTGTTAGATCAAATTTAGTTCTTGATGACTTCAATTAGTTACAATCAGTTACTACAGTAAATGATCTACCGAACAAATAATGTCGAAAATGTTTAACCGAAATCACCACCGCTAATGTTTCCAAATGTATTAGAATTAAGTTCTCTATAGTCTACACATATGCGGTCTGATCCATCACGCTTCCTAACTAACAAAATATGACTAGAGAAAGTGTTCACGCCCGAACGCTGGTTTCGGAATTTGACGCCAGAGGGCGCTCGGCTCGGCGCAATACCGGTTTTGACGTTCGGTCGAGCGGTGTGGGGAGGGCGCGCGAGCGCAGAAGTCGGTTGCCAGCTGTGATTGAGACAGCACGCTGTATTTTTTTTTTGTGCGGGAACGCGGAATAGTTTAGGCGCATCTAGTAAATATACTGTCTAGCATTCGTATCGCGCATTCCTTGTTTGAGAGCTTTTCCCGGGACTTCTTGTGTCTAACTCAGAATCTGTATAAGGGTATTCGACAATATTAGCTACTACGGCGGCATTTGATATTCTAGAAATAATTGTTGCCACGCGAAACGGTAGTGAACTTTGATCCGGACATTCGTGTTCGTGCGGTGTATTACGTTTTTGCTTATAGTAACGGGATTTCGTATAGACCGACATTCTGTATTGGTGTTGGGTGTTACGCTTTATAACAAATTAGAGTTAGTGGCTTCTGGAAGTTAGTTAATTGTACGATAAAGTTAAGGACTGTCCTCGTGACGAACGAAGAAAGTGACTGTGGACGACTCCGCGGAAGATTACCACAATTTGGAGCGGTGCTGAAGTCCGAGCTGCTGCCGACGGCAACGGTCTCATAAGGTCTACCACACTCAGTCACACACAGATACACCTCACTGACCCTTACTTCCCATGCACCATACAACCACATGCGACCTGACCGAACCCTGAGGGACCAGTCGCCTTGGATATAGGTAAGTAAGCTCGGTTTTAATATTCTCCCTGTTGAATGGCAGTAGGATAGAACGCTCCCCCTTTTGTTTATTGTAATTAGGAAATTCCACGCGGCCATATTGAGGCCCGACCTACATCTGTTCGTTGAAACTCCGCTGATGGGCCCCGGAGGATTGAACCTTTGTGGGAGCAGCCGTAGGCCGTAACAGAAAGGATATTTGCTTGGATGAATCACACTCGCTACTAATAGTTCGTTACACTTATTACAAACAATTTCACGTTCACACTTAAATGATAAGATCTCCTCTGGGATCTACTAATCTTATTTCTAATCCTCCCGTTTTTACTCTACTAGTTGGCGTTATCTCAATAAACGACTTTACAAAATTATGAAGAATTTTATTATTATAAATAGAACTATGGTCAATATCAGTGTCGAGATTATCAAATGTAGTCACAGCCCTACCTACTTCGCAATTATTAACAACGCTAGACTTCTCAATAACTGTTAGATTATCGGCTGAAAGTTCTACTATAAAACCTAGCCCTAATAAATCACGTCCTATAAATATATCATAATTCAAATATTTATTGGGTATAATGTGAAATAATATTTCTACGCTGTAGCCGCAAAGCGATACAATTTAAAAAAATATGATTTACATATTACTTGCCTACACCAACAATGGTGATGATAGCATGCTGTAGTTTGCCAGACAATTTGTTGGCTGTAGTTTCTCTAATAGGGAACAATCATCCAGAACCAAAACAAAATAAAATTTCTCACCAAACTGTGTAATAACTCCGGTGACAGGTTTCAAGCCGCACAGATTAACTCTCCTCTCCACATTCGTCAACATTGTTGCCTGTTCCTGTACACTACTACCTGTAGGCGATCATGTTTTAAGCATCGCGACGCCATATAACCCTCGAACCCACGTGTAGCACTTGATTACATGCTTGATCATTGTTTCACTTTTATTATGATTATCGGAAATTGAGGTAGGTTTAGTCTTCTCATTTGATCGACTGAAACATTCATATTTTTTGTGACCAAGTTTTCCGCAAGCATAACATTTCTTTGCAGAAGTTGAAAATTTTGAGCGTTTGATATCCGGTATATAAATATCTCTCCTCATATTTGTTTCTTGAACCATCCGTTTTCGATAAGAAAATGCCATCAATTTGCGTTTCATTTTATAGCGATTATTTATTTCTTCTGTAATAATATTGCGTTATAAGCGTGGTTCAATTTGACCAATATGAGCAAGAATTGTAGATACAGCTATTTGTTCTTTGCTTAAATTAGTCCATCGAGACGTATGTAAGTAAAGATAGTAAGTAAAATAATCATGCGGTTTATCATTAAACATTTTAAAAATTATAACTGCCCATGTATCTACCGTATCAAACTAAGACAAAAAAAAATTCTTTAAATTCTGCACACAACATATTAGGATAAGCAGCCTGTTGGCCTATGAGTCTGTGTAGCAGCAGATCCTTTCATAGCTTTACTAATAATAATTATCAATCGACTTCTCTGTATTTGGTACTCGGTCGTACAGATATCTGCAGTTGCTAACCAAGCTTGAGCATCAGCATCTTCATTTTAAGGATGAAATTTTGGCAGCGTAAAGTCCTTGATATTATCTTGTGGTTTATGTAAGACCTCCAAGAGATTACTGACTAGACTATTACTATGTGTAGACTATTACTGTGTGCTACTACTGTGTACTATTACGCTTAGAATAAAGTACGCCATCGGTCATTATCGTCCCTCGAAGTTCACTAAATAAATTTCGTGCTTGCAATGATCCCACTTCTGATGTCTTGTGGGCGACATTTTGGGTAAATACAAGCATAATACACAACACAAATAATAAACGTGTTTATACTTTTACTAATTTAAATGTAAATTAAACTTTACAGAAAATAACACTAAGTAAATTTTATTAAAGAATATGAAAATTAATTAAAGAGCAGCGAGTTCGTAATGCGACACAGACATACACCATCACACACCAAAAAGAAAAACAAAACGGTACCCCACGCCGAATCTATCCGCTCCTCTTTTGTCTTTTTTCATCCAGTCGCACCACGACTCCGCTCGAGGCGTTTCACCAGCGAACCTCGCTCTGATTGGTTGTTGCGATCACCGTATTAATCAAGCCATGAACCCTCTGGCTTTTGATTGGTTAATTAAAAGAAATACAACAACAATAAATATTAATAAATTCTTAGGAAATTTTCTGGCTAAATTAATATTAATGAAATAAAGATGATACATTATAATTGATATTATTTAAACCTTTAAACTATTTTATACATTATTAAAATTTCATAGTTTTATTCATTCATGCTATATATATATATATATATATATATATATATATATATATATATATATATATATATATCTTTTATTTATATACAGGATAATTTTTAATTTACTGAAGACTTTTTGGGAATATATTATTTACATCATAACAACAACATCTGTAAGAAAAAAAATATTTCTTCAATTTTTATTATCATACAAAAATAAAAATATTTTAATTGGACCTTCTAAACGGTAATAGTCCTAGTTATCAAGAGAAAGCATGTGGCGGGGCAGAGGTGGAGGGGTGTAGGAGGCGGCGCTTGCTCATTTGAACTTGACCTAATTACCTGTGTCGTCAGTCGCCTTTGGTGCATCCGCGACGTTTCTTCTTCCGTTGTGAGATTAATATCGCGAACTTTACCTTATTACGATGGCTTACCGGTACTCAAATGTTGAGTATACTGAAATGGTGTGAATTTTAGCAATTTGCAATGATAACGTTAGTGAAGCCTGCCGTGAATATTTAAGGCGATTTCCCAATTCACGTGCACCGAGCTATGCTACGAAGCTAGGCGCTACACAGCGATTGCGAGATTACGGGCAATTCCAGCCTGTATCAATCGATCATGGTCGTCCACCGCGGCGCACAGTACGTGAGCAGAAAGACATACTGCAGTTTTTTGAACAAAATCCAGCAGCGAGCACTTATGAGGCAGCCCGACAGTTCAATGTATCACAGTACTACGCATGGAGTGTCATACACAATGAAGGGAAGCACTCTTTCAACCTGCATCGTGTTCATGAACTCAGTGAAGCTGACAAACCAGCGCGAGTTACATTTTGTAACTGGTTACTAGCTGCTGAACGAGCTAACATTTTATGGACTGATGAAGCAACATTTGGCAGAATAGGACTATTTAATTCGCACAATGAACACTTGTGGTGCTATGAAAATCCACATGAACCAAGACCGCATAGCTTTCAACTCTGGTTTAAGGTCGTGTGGGCAGTCGTTATTAATAAAACGGGCCCGGTAACCCAGTCTTCATAGAAAGACTAAATGGTGAAAGCTATCATAGTTTTCTCACCAACACGCTGCCAGAATTGTTAGAGGACGTATCACTTGCATATCTACGTAATATGTATTACCAACACGACGGGGCGCTGGCGCACTATGCTCGCCAAGTTAAGGATTATTTAAACAGAGAATACCCTGGTCGCTGGATCGGTCATGGCGGCCTTGTGCATGGCCTGCCAGATCGCCAGATATCACACAAATGGATTTTTATTTGTGGGGGCATGTAAAGACATTAGTGTATACTGGTCGTGCATTCAAAACCCGCGACATGTTGAAAGAATAAATAATTTGGGCATTCGATCAAATCAAAATGAATCATCAATTATTATCTCATATCGGTGAACAGTTAAGTTTGAGGTGTCACCTATGCATAGAATGTGGAGGTGATTATTTTGAACGCTATGTGCGCGATACTCACCACCATCCGCGGACGAGTACCTAGGTAATTCTAATTTTTAAATTTGTATTTTTATATTTTTATTGAACCATTATACCCAAATATTTTTATTCAATTACTGTTAATTTGTATTATTTGTATTTAATCATTATAAATATTTTATTGTAATATTTGTAATTATTTTAACCTGCATCCATTTTTTAAATACAACTTACATTAATTAAAAAAATAGTTAATAATACTCAACATTTAATTTGCACGTGCTGCAAACATCGATCACAAATTAAGTCTATTAAAGACTGTCTATTAATTCGTAAAAAAATTAATAAAAGAATCAAATAGTACATCAAATGGTAGTATGCAAAACAAAGAAGTATATGAAAAGTTAATGTAAAGTCATTTAAAGTGGCGCCCTGGTGCAATAGGCACAGTGGTGAATGAAAAATGGCTATAATTACAAAACTGTATTGTATAGCCTTCTATTTTTTAAGTAATGTGAATTTTTATTTTGAAGATTTGTATCTTCAGAAAAAATTATACTCTAAACATATTAAATGTATGCACAGCGACAATTTTAACTTTGAAATTTTTGAAGTTAATTTCCTCACATTTCGTTAAGTGGCGCATAATCGTAAGCAAGGTATCTAATTTTCAAATTTTTTCTAGACTTTATGCGAAATACTTTCATTTTTTATTGTTTCTAACAATAAAGAGATTTACAATAGGTTATTACTGATTATTATCACTGTCATGAAATGCAGAAATAAAATTTTATAATTTATATTTTTAATGTATTTATCGAAATTTTGGATATTATTAAACTGATTTTGAACAAAAAGAAAAATCAGGACGTTTCAATAATGTAAAATAAAGTGAAGTGCAATATTTGTAATATAGTTATTTGTGAACTCCTGGCATTCATACAAAATAAGATAGCCGTTATGGACGAAGACAGTATTGTGCGTATTTGTTCTACGTCATTCTCCACAGATGAGATCGAATGTGCAAAGAGCTTATTATTTGAATCGATAAGACCACGAGGCTGAAGGTGAAGCGTAAGAAGGATGGGAAATCAAATCGAGACTTGTAGACTTGTACTAGCCAGAGATCAGATCCTAATAGCCATAAAAATTTTAAGGAACATGGTCGATTCCCCAGAGTTGCACAATACTTTGTATACACTTTATGTGCCTAACAACTACCTGCGTCAAAGGCCTACTCGACGACACCGGCTGTTCACCACATCCCATTACCGCACTGTGTCGCGCGCGCAATCCCCGCTGTGTCGCATACATAGTGCTATAAACTCTTTAACGGAGATAGTCCCGGAATGTTACATCTTTAATGACACACTCAAGGTGATCATGTCAAACTATCTCATGTTATGTGAAAGCCATGTTTGTTAGGTAAATAAGTTGTATGTTGTTATCACTTTATTCTGTTTTATATTATTTTATTTCCTCTACTTATTGTTAAGTCTGTTTGATCTCTGACTTATTATTTGTTTTTGAATTATGTTAATTATGTTATATGTTTAGTTTTACCTATTAATTACTGTAATTGACGCAAGCCGTTGTAATTAATTATAAATAAATAAATAAATAAATTACACCCATTTTCAAAAAGTGTTTTAAATTAATCCTAGAGTGATAATGAACCACTATAATTTTTATATAATGTTTTTAAAACCGAATAGTTCCATAAAAATTACTTTTAATCTATCGTTTAAAATTTTCGTGTGAAAACGCCAGCCGCCATGCTTTTCAACTCGTGACGTCACTGCCCTAGAATTTGGCGATTTAGCAAAGGAATAAGATACTTTTGGATGTTTAATAATGAGTTATCATTTATGCCATTGTTGTGTTGTGCCTGAATGCAAAAATACAAGTACTTATATTTTGTAGACAATGCCTTCGTGTCTCTTCTTACCAGTTTTAACCAAGTATTTCTCATATTGAAATCAATTGGCACTTGAATCCATAATTTCTCCCGCGAACTGTAGACAGGATGTTCACTCATTATTGGCGTAAAATAATCGTTGATATGTTATGTTATGTTACACCATGAACGGTGTTTCTTATCGGCGCATGCTTAAAGATTATTTTACGCCAATAATGACTAAACATCGGTGACATCTCATGGCCACCCAGGTCGCCGGATCTCACCTCCATGGACTGTTTTCTATGGAGGTAGGGTAACTGCTACAGTAATTGGCCACGCTATAGTAACTGGCCACTCACAAAAAAAGAGGTAGAAACAAGGTAATGCAAGCAAGTCCATGAATGAAAAGGACAAAAAATATTCCTGAATGTTTTATATTTATTTAGTTCATAAAATGTGACCTAGATGGTGTACAACATTCGAATAGTCAGTTAGAAAAAGTTGTGAAAGATGTGGGTGGTTTTTTAAGAAAAAAATAAGGTAAGAGTCTTGGAACAATTTGATCTGGTGTGCAACTTACTTTTCAAATGCCTATATGTGCTTCTATTAATATATTAGTTGAAGTTTAATTCTGTGTAATTTTAAAGTTCGCAAGATTGTTAATAACCTTAAATGTTTACCGGCTAATAATTAAATTCAAATTTATTGAATTTCAGTTATTCAGAATAGCAGTTTCGACCTTATAAGGGTATAATGTACCGTATACAAAAATTATATTGTTCTAAATTCAATTAATCAGTTATTAGCTGGGGTGGCCAATAGCTGGCAAGTAATGTGGCCAATTACTAAATACTTTTTTTTAATTTCGTTCAGACTGCTTCAACATTCCAAAGATACCGCAATATACCAAAGAGCAAGTAAACAAAGCTTTAGAAGATGTTAGTCAAGGTATATCTGTTCGTATAGCAGCCAAAAAATATAGTATACATAGAGCAATACTAAAATTTACATTGAAACACCCAGATAGCAAGAGTGAATTTGGGCCAGAACCCTACTTAACTAGAGAAGAAGAAAAACAGTTAGAAGAATGGCTGTGCGATATGGGCAAAAGAGGGTTTGCTAGAAATGCTGAAGACATTATAGGTTCTGTTCAAAATTTTCTGAATAAAAACCCCAGAGAGACTCCATTCAGCGAAAATAGACCTGAAAAAGGATGGTTAAATGGTTTTTTAAATCGCCATCCTAGGATAACTAAAAGAACGTGCGAAGCTGTTACACAGGCGAGCGCATGTTTATTCGAATCTGACATCAGAAACTGGTTTGTTCAAATCAAGGATCAGATAGACAACAAACAACACAACAAACCCATATTTTAGATGACCCTACCAGAATTTTTAATGCTGATGAAAGCGGTTTTCAAACCGGTCCATCTATCGGAAAAGTCTTTGCTGAAAAAGGAGATAAGAATATCTACATTACTGATAAAGGAAGAGCTAAAGAAAATATGACATTACTGTTTACAATATTTGCTGATGCACAGATGGTTTTGCCTACGATTGTGTACCCCTATCAACGTTTACCTGAGAGAATCAAACAAACCGTAGTTGATGACTGGGGTGTAGCAACTAGTAGTTCAGGTAGATGACGGTGGATACATTTAAATATATTATCGAGCATGTTTTGCACCCTTTTTAGTGAAAAATAACATTCAGCTACCAATTTTGTTGTTTGTTGACGGACACAAATCACATTTAACCTACGACCTAAGTGTACTAGCTCGCTCTCTTCAAATAGAAATATTTGCTCTGTATCCAAACGCCACTAGGATACTTCAGCTAGCTGATGTGTCACTATTTAGACTCGTAAAACAATTCTGGAAATCGACAGTTAGAGAATGGCTGCTTGAGAACATTGTAGAAGTTGTTTTTAAGCAAAACTTTGCTTTCGTTCTAAAGAAAGTTACTGACAAAATTAGTTTTGCCTGCATTGTAAATGGCTTTCGTGCTTGCGGCCTCTACCCTTTTGATCCAAATGCTGTCGATTATTCCAATTGCTTAACCAAGTCAGCATCCAGATCTGAAGATACTGTAAACATTTCAAATGATGAACCAGAAAAATCACTATCATTGACAAAATTTTATGAAATCGTAGGCGCAGAGATGATTAATAAATTTAAAGACATTAAAAAAATATAATGCAAGATGTACAAAACAATGAATCATTATTCACTCTTTAGCAAATATGGAACTTTTATCATTCGAATACTGTAAATAAGACAGACAATACTTATGCAAGTGAGGAAGGAGAATACAATGACATGGAACCAGAACTGACAAATACACAAGAAGAAAACTATGACACAATAATCATTAATAACAATATTTTTCAAAACTAAAGTCAAAATATAATCATGGAAACACACCAAAGCCTTGAAAAAAACCAGGATGAACAAAATGGCGCGAGAAATGACCATGAGATCTGTGAATGTGAACACTTTTCTCACCCTGACAAAGAACCCTTTACAATGCAACCTTTAAAATTTGGAAGCCTTATAGATATTTTCTTCCAAATAAACTTTAATTGACCAAGTAAATGTATGGTAATCCCCATTGTCAAAATATCACCTCATGGTTGAGCATATAAGTGAATTTGTCCATATAAGAGCGTTGTATCTAGCTCCTGGCCATAATTACTGGCCATTTAGTGTTGATGTTTAAAATTAATAAGTCGTGTCACACACCTAAAATATACTTAATTAGATGTACCTATTTGTTCTAAATAAGTAAATAAATGTATTAATTATTAATGATGTTCCAGAGTGGAACTAGATACTTGCATTAAAATTATAATGTATGCCCTTACGACTAATAAGTATTATTTAAATTTGACCTAAACTGCTGAGTGAAATGTTTTTTCAATAACACTTTTCTTACTGTCAATAATATGGAGAAGATACTTTGTTCATATGTTCAAGCAAGTAAATAGGTAAAAAATAACTACTGAAGATAAATTTACAGCTTGTATATTTAATGAATGGCCCTCATGTTGAACACTTACGTTTGCCTCTTTATGCAGTTTTGGAACTATGTAGTCTATGGCTCCAATTGCATCTGGGAGTTGCTGTTGGGCATATTAAATTTTTTCTTTGGCTGCTCGCCGCTCTTCATGGGTCATAGGGAATTTTATGTTTTCTCAATATTTTTTGATTAACAGCATGTATTACTCGACTAACCGATTTTTGGCTCATGCTACAACCATACAGCATGCCAACTGATAGTACCCACTACCATAAAATAGAAGTGCCATCAGTCGGTACCTATTTAGAAGGAAATGAAAGTAAAAGTTAATACAATCGACAAATAGTGTTAGTTTTTTAAAGGTATAGACAATTACACAATGACACTCACTTGAGAATCCACAGAATGTCCGCACGGCTGATGTTTATGAAGAGATGGTCCAAGTTAACCTAAAAGCTCGGTAAACATATCTTTTGTAATTCTGTAAAGGTATAGAAATTGACTATCCCCTAAATCCAAGGGATTTTCACTTTCACGCCGGTTTCGTGATATTTGCCGACGTATAACCATAACATGCTAATTGTCAAGCACTGACAAATTCGAATTTAATGAATAGAATAGATTTTAATAAATATTAAAACATCAATTCAACAGCTTGCGATCGTAACGAACACTTAGCGGGCTGTCTAAAATGGTTGTTAAGATATTAGCTAACTTAACAAAAAATTGTAAAGTTTTCAATAGTGTTGTTACGGTACCGTTATTAAATTGATAGCTTTGACAGTAGAGACTACCAAATATCGTTATATTCGGATCGTTATGACTTAACAACTGAAATTGGTTGTTAGGCGATTGCTATCTATGTCGAGACTGCAGGTACTCGACAGCTAATACATCCAGTAGGTTTCTTGTGATAACTTATATTTTCAGAGATCCTGCAGAATGTCCGGCATTTTGAGCGACGAAGGTATTGCAGCAATCCTTAACGATTCTGGAGACGATGGTGCTGATGATGAGGTAGACAATCTGGAAGTTTCTGCTGAGGAGGACATTGAAATTTCTGGCTATTCTTCATCAGACTCAGAGGGCGATGAAGCATTCTCCTGAGTCATCTAGCAGAGTAGTGGAAAAAATCCTTCAAAAGCAAACTCTTTCGCAAGATGGCGCTCGTCCTGGAGCTGATATCTACACCCCAGCAGAATGTTTTGAACGGTATTTTACAGTAGAAATTTTAGAACAAATTGCTTTGACCACTTGGCATTACTACATAGTCAATACTGGTGTACAAATCAAACTCGTAGCGCTTGGTCTACGAGCCGCAGAACCCGAGATCAAATCTATTGGACGGAAAGAAAAAAATTTTTTTCTACAAAATTTTCAATTTAAATTGAATTTTAAGATCAAGAAAAATTAATTACTAATTAGCCATGTCTTCCAAAAGTAAGTTTGAATGTTGTCATCGATTCGCAAACTCAACAGAAGTAATGTCGTGTAGCACATGCAAAAAGCGATATCAGTACAAAGGTATTTCGACATCCAAAACATGTTACAATTATAAGAGTACATGGCTATGTCCGATCTACGCCAGACCAAAGAGCGAGAAACCACCAGACCTAAGAAAGAAAGACAACACGAATACGCCAATTAGAAGCTCACTAACATACACGGCTTGAGAGGAACACGCTAATCAAAGTTGCAACCTCACTTGTCGCGTAAAGGACAGTGAACAAAAAATAATGGGACCTACTACGGCGGGCCTACATCTTTATGACGTTCGGTCCATAGTCAGACCAGAAACGAAATCACTGTTAGATGTGTTTAAGAAAAGTATACTGGATGAATTTACCTCAAAAACTAATGAAGTTCTGGCTTCAATCAATTTTTTGAAGAACAATACGAAAGTATTAAAAATGACCTGACAGCCAAAAACGAAGTGACTAAGTCTCTACAACATGATAACAAAACTTTACAGGCCACAATTGATGATCTAAAAACTAGACTTACATTACTTGAAAACCAATTTAGAGCCAGTAACCTATAAATTCAATGCATTCCCGAACATCGATCAGAAAATATTGTCTCGACAGTAAAACAACTGGCCGCAACAGTTAAATATAACATATCTGACTCTGACATACAGAGCTGTAGCCGAATAATGAAGCTTAACAAGGACAGCCATCGACCAAGCTCCGTAATAGTCAAATTCTGTAGCCCAAGGATCTGAGATACTTTTCTTGCAGCGACAATAGCTTTTAATAAACAAGCAAAATGCAACGAGGACAAACTTAATACCAGCCACTTAGGAATTGGAGGAAAGAAATGTCCTATATACGTTGCTGTACACCTATCAACAGCCACAAAAGCATTGCATGCAGAAGAACGTGTCAAAGCTAAGGAGCTTAAATACGAATTCGTCTGGATTAAGAACGGTCGCGTTTTTATGAGGAAAAGCAAATCATCGGATTATAAACTTATTAAAAATTCTGAATATCTCAGACTCAACGATAGTGTGTACGATGCTGAGATCTTCAACGATAGATACCACATAGACGCAATCGCGAAACATCTCCCCTTTCTTATCATAAGAAAATTGGTGGCGGAGTTTTGATAGCAGTTAAAAAGAACGGATTAAACTCGCGCAGGCAAATTAGATGGGAAAGTCTCAGTGAAGACTTATGGGTCACAATTGAACTTAACACAAGTAATCTAACGGAATGGCTACATGTGTGCGCAGTATATATCCCTCCACCGGTTGATCGTAACAAACTGGAAAAATAATAATAATTTAGGCACAGCTAACAACTCAATTTTGCTGCTTGGTGACTTTGTTGCATTATAACGTAAATCGAAACGCAACAATGACAAATAGCCCGGCCCAATCCCAAAATACTAATTAAAAATAGCGGTTCAAGACTTCATCAAGACACGACATCATAGAATAATTAATACAGTAGCTCACCTTTTATGTACATTTGTAATTATCTTGCAATATAGAAATCTTGTTTTTAGTTCTTGAATTATATGCAATTAATACAATTAAGTCAAGATTTTTATTTTGGGAATTCGACTACATCAATTTATTATATACATCATCCAAGAGCTCCTGCCGCATCCAGGAACAGGGTCTTGGGCAAACATATGGTCCTTCGATCCTCTATAAGACAACCAGCCAATTAAAATTCAAGAATTCAGAGCAATCCAGGTCTTCAGATCTAAGGCGCAAAGTTAGGAAGTCGTCGGCTACAAGCCTTCCATACTCAGAAGCGATTCCTATTTTTGCAAGCAGATTTTGTTCAAGACCGCACTCAATTCCGTTCCAATAGTTATTCCTTTTCCATGTTTCTATAATTCCCACTCCCTATCATTTAAAGGGCTTTAAAAGTGTCAGGCAACTTGATATCATAGTTACATTTATATAATTGCATTTCTTAATAATTTAATTCACTTAATAATACAAACTGCTACATTGTTCATCCGTCCCATACGTGATAAGCATACTATATCACGTTGAAACCATTTCTTTCTTGTTTATTTACCTAAACGTATTAACTTTGCATCGTTTAAAACAGCTGTGAATTGTGACTAGTGACAGTTTTATTCAAGTAGCTCCGCTTGTCCTTCGTTCGGCTGGCATGGTCAACATTGCATCTGTAGCAATTAGTGAGTAGCGCACTTCACTGCATAACAGTTGTTTCTAGTGAATTACTTATATAGTGATTACGATGCGTTACAGGCCAACATTGAGCTACAGTCAGAACAACAGGAGGATCAGTTTGCCGAGCGCGAGCTATTTGAGACACAATATTATAGCGCCGTGTCGCTGGCGCGTACCTTGCTCGCCCCTACGCTGCAGCCACCTTCGCGACCCGGTGAAGAGTCCGTGATAAGTCAGGGTTCCACTAATTGCAGACACGACTTTGTGCGATTGCCCAAAATCGACCTGCCGCACTTTGACGGCGATTATCAACGCTGGCTTGCATTTCGAGATACGTATCTTTCACTTATACACAATAACAATAGCTTGAGTGACATAAACAAATTACATTACTTGCGCGCTGCTTTAAAAGGTAGTGCGGCTTTAATTGTGCACAGTTTAGAACTTAGATCTGATAACTATGCTATTGCGTGGCAACTTCTATCAGACAGGTATGATAATCCACGACTGCTCATAAACAACCACGTACAAGCCCTTTTTGATTTTGAGCCTTTACAAAAAAATCTAGCGTGTGTTTAAGAAACATGATTGACGTCACCAACAAGAACTTGAGGGCCCTTGCTGCTCTGGGTGAGCCCACCGACCATTGGGATAAGCTTATTATTTTTATGATGTCTCGCAAGTCAGATAGTATATCGTGTCGCGAATGGGAGGAGTATCGTAATATTCTTACCGGTTCTCCAACATTACAACAATTTTTTAAATTTTTAAACAATAGAGCAGACTTACTTGAAACATTGTTTAATAATAACAAAGATAATATACAAAAACACAAAACACCTGAACCGTCACTAACAAACAGTAGAAATGCAATTAATGAGATTAGCTGTCCCATATGTAGTGATAAACATTATTTATACTTATGTCCATCTTTTAGAAGCTTAAGCGTTGATTCACGCATGAAACAAGCTACAGCTGCTCGCGTATGCCTTAACTGTTTGTGCCCAGGTCATACCCAGAAAGTTTGCCGTTAATCTCATTGTAAGTATTGCAATATTAAGCACAATACCTTGCTATATAAGGAACCTGACACAGAAAATGTATTATCTTCTGTCTTTGAGAACAATGTTGCCATTTCCACAGACATTGTTTCAGCAAACATAAATACTAATCAAGGCCATGTCTTGCTATCCACAGCACTAGTGAAGGTGAAGGATATTCATGGTCATCTACACACGGCTCGTTTGCTTCTTGACAATGGCAGCACTGCGAATTTTATAACGCAGAGCTTGTGTGGAGAGCTGAGTCTGGTAAGACGTGGAACGAACTCTACAGTCTCAGGTATTAATAATCAGTCTTCTAGTACGTCAGAGTCATGTGATCTTACTATCCAATCGTACTGCGGTAGCTTTACGACCAACATAAATTGTTATATTTTACCACAGATCTCTCAGTCGTTACCATCATGTTATATATATATATATATATATATATATATATATATATATATATATATATATATATATAATATCCATATACCGAAAGGAATACATTTAGCGGATCCTTCCTACAACGTTCCTTCCGCAATCGACATCCTAGTAGGAGCAGAGGTCTTCTGGGATGTTTTAGGTTCCACCCATATTAGCTTAGGAAAAAATCAGCCAAGGCTACATGAATCAAAGCTTGGTTGGATCATATCTGGCTGTATTCCTCAGCCTACTCAGGCAACATCTTCTATCTGTCATTTTACTCATACTCAAACAGATGACTCTCTTCTTACTCGCTTCTGGGAACTGGATTCCGTACCTGCGAAGTATCACATGTCTTCCGAAGAGCGACTATACGAGCAGAGCTTTGAAGAAAATACAAGAAGATGCAAAAACGGTCAGTTTATTGTAAAAATACCGTTGAGAGTGTCACCCAATGTGCTTGGAGACTCATACACTATAGCAAAAAATCGTTTTTTGTGCTTGGAACGCAGACTTGAGAATGATTTTCATTTTAAAGAACAATATTTAGAATTCATGAAAGAGTACATGGAGTTGGGTCATATGATTGAAAACAAAATAAAAACAATGCTTACTTACACAACCTTCTTATTTCTTACCTCATCCTGGTATTGTACGTGAGTCAAGCACAACTACGAAATTACGCGTAGTCTTCGTCGCTTCGGCTTTGAGCACCTCGGGTAAATCTTTTAACTCCATCCAAATGGTAGGCCCAACCGTACAAGATGATCTTATGTCCATCTTGCTTCGCTATAGAGATTATAAATATGTTGTTACAGCTGACATAGAGAAAATGTATCGTGCTGTATTAGTCGAGCCTTCTCAACGCTCACTCCAGCAAATCGTCTTTAGATTTGACCCCTCAGAACCACTAAAGACGTATACTCTTAACACAATTACATATGGAACCGCATCGGGGCCTTATTTAGCCACAAAATGCTTAACTTCCCTCACTGATCAATCCCTAGATATCAATGTTCAAAATGCTACCAGGCATAATTTTTACGTTGATGATTTTTTGTACAGTGGCTCATCCATAGAATCTGTAATAAAGAATTGCAGAGGTGTCATTAAAACCTAAGAATCTGCGAAGTTTATTTTACGTAAATGGCAGTCAAATTTCGGTGAAATTTTGGAATCAATTACTTCCATTAAAGTTGACTCGGAGAAGACTCTAAATCTTGATCATTCATTGAGGAAAACTTTAGGTTTATATTGGAGTACTGAGTCAGACAATCTTTTTTACACAATCAATATAAACAGCAACATAATAATAACTAAACGCAACATCTTGTCCCTTATTAGCCAGGTGTTTGATCCATTGGGGTTAGTAGAGCCTTGCATATTACTTGTTAAAATATTGCTTCAACAATTATGGGTTAATAAAAGTAACTGGGACGAAGAAGTTGGTACGGACATAAAAGAACAGTTTAAAGATGCAATGCAATCAATTTCTTCTTTAAACTCCCTTGAAATACCTCGTTGGATATAGAAGTCTCACAGATGTTAAGACAGCTAGATTAGTGTATTTTAGTTACTTTCATAGCGTAATGTCTTATGGAATTTTGCTATGGGGTAATGCGACTGATATTGAAGCTATATTTTTTTTTGCAAAAGAGAGCTGTAGGGGCGATTTATAACCTAAATTATAAAGAGTCCCTCCGAGAAAAATTTAAAGAAATAAACATATTAACTTTCACATCTCTATATATTTATGAGAATGTAATGTATGTACATAAAAACATAAATAGCTTTAATAAGAATACGGATGTTCACACCTTAAACACTAGGAACAAATATAAGCTTGTAATGCCAGTTACTAGCCTCTACAGAATCAGTAATTCATTTATGGGCCAATATATACGTTTTTACAACAAAATCCCACAACATGTTCAAAGTTTGTTACTAAACAAGTTTAAAAGTTTTATTAACGAAAACCTGTACAATAAGGACTATTATAATATCAAGGAACACACGAATGAAAATAACCTCTGGGAATAAGGTGATCGCCACCATGCTGGTTCTATGAAAATTCTTTTAAAAATCGTATAAACAAATTATTATATTATAGTTAAGTGAAATATAATATAGTATATTGTTAAGTGAAATATGTTTAAAAAAAAAGTCCCGCTGGGTTTCTTGCTGGTTCTTCCCAGGACAGAGGTATTTTCCGAACTAGTGGTAAATAAAAAATGGTTTCAATAAGTATTGTGTAATAATCAATATTGAATAAAAAATCATTCTATTCATTCTATTCTATTGAGCAATTCTTCAAATTTTTCAGTAGTACAATACGTCTGACAAAAAATCAACACAACGTACCTATGCGATAATTATTTCACTCCTTGAAGAAAGCTTACTCTATTTTTACCGAAGACCGTAATTGCTTTTTTGATTTCCACAACAAAGTAATTTTAAGAGAATATTTATGTTATTTAGTGTGTTATTTATTAATTTTTAAGACACATTTCTAAAAAATATTGAAAAACTTTGTATTTTTCTATCTAATAAATGTTTTGTTACGAGTCGCTGCCGGAAACAACCGAGTAATGACGAGCGCGGCAGCGCCGCCCGGTCGCGGCGAGACATCACGGTCACAGCCAGTCACTTCATTTCGTACCGAGCGTAAGTGCGTGCAACTTGTTTTATTAATTTTAACTTCATCATCATCATCATCATTACAGCCCTTCACAAGTCCACTGCTGAACATAGGCCTCCCCGAAAGAATGCCACAAAGCACGGTCCTGAGCCACCTGCATCCATCGACTTCCTGCATGTCTTACCAGGTCGTCACTCCATCTCGTGGGGGGACGCCCTACACTTCGCCTACCGGTACGAGGCTGCCACTCGAGAACCTTTCTTCCCCATCGGTTGTCGGTTCTTCGAGCTATATGGCCGGCCCACTGCCACTTCAGCTTACTAATCCGTTGGGCTATGTCGGTTACTCTGGTTCTACTGCGGATATCCTCATTCCTAAGTTTATCACGCAGAGAAACTCCGAGCATAGCCCTCTCCATAGCTCGCTGAGCGACCTTGAGCTTCCTCATACGGCCAGCAGTGAAGGACCACGTCTCAGTTCCGTAAGTCATCACTCAACACAATTTTAACTTAAGTATTTCTAATTTGAGTGACTATATTTATTGAAGCATAAAGTGGTTGAAGAAGCTCAAATAGTCTTCCAGATCTCAGTCAAATAATAATTAGTGATAATTTGCAGATATGAAAACCGGAATTAATGAGATTACAAACAGAACTTAACATAGCCAACAATGAAATTTTATATTTAAAACTGATGCTTTGATATTTAAACTGATTAAACTCGTGATGTCAAAGCCCGTTTCTCACTATGGGACATAATATAATATATATTACATCTCGAGATATAAATTAATATTGCTCACCATAATTTTAAATAGAACAGTTTACACTGAGATATAATATATATTACATTTAAAACTATAAATATTTTTTCGATCGACCGAGCGATATTTTCATATTATATTTCGTCATCAGATCGTGTCTATCATTACCTGAGTAAACTTGTTCGTAGTGTGTATACTCATTTGTATTCGTCTGTGTTTCGTTATTGCAAATATGGAACACTTTATAAAAAGTGTAAGGAAATATCCCTGTTTATGGGCGACCATCACCAAGAATATAAAATGAATGAAATCAAGGATGTTGCTTGGAGAAACGTAATAAAAGAATGCGATTTACCGGACACTAAGTTTATATTTATTATTTCTATTTTAATTATTATTACATAGCAATCTATTTTCCATTCTTATAATTTGCCAGGATACACTCCCATCAGTGTTAAAAAATCGACAAAATTCTTCACGTTTAAAAAAAAACTATCATTTGAATATCTGAAACCTGACTGAGTCAATGGTATAAGCTGACTGTCAGTTAAACTGGGTATCTAATGTTCAAGCATACTCATATTGTTTTTGCATAAATAGTTATGCAGGACAACTGTAGCATTCACAATTTTATCGACAAGCTCAACACAGCATTCGAATGGTTTACACTCTCTGGTGCACTCTCCATATTGCTGCTAGTATTCGAAAAGCATTTTCAACTATACTCTATTCCAATTACGAAGTCCCTTTTGACACTTCTTAGAACGTAGTTTTATTTTTACTTTTTTACATAGTGACGTGACTAAAAGAATCGTATAAAATCGATTATTGACAGATTCTTTTCGCGAGTGAAAATCTGTCAACACTGCGTCCACCCCGTGATCACAACCGCCATTTTGTTTGTCTCTTCAGTACGAGTGCAGAAGCCTTGTATACGATACGCGTGTTCAGTTTAGTTGATTTTGTGTTGTGTTATTATTTCGTTCTTGTTATTGTAGTTATAACGGTTTGATAATTCTTTCCTTGTTATTAAGTTTTGACTGTTATTTGATTTGGTTTTTTTTTTTGTATTTATAAACACCATGGCCGAAACTGAGACCACTAAAAGAACAGTGATTCGCAGTCAAGCGCGAGAATTTGTAGTACACCTACAAGATTACTTTGAAAGAGAGTATCAGAATGGTAGTCCATTGTTGCCACTTTCACAAGTGACTAACCGAGTAAGTGCAGCTCTTGGTATTAGTCGAAAAACTGTTTCGTGAATAAGTAAGGAAAAACATGGTAAAGATTTAATGGAAGATAGGAAATTAAAATCGCCATATAAGAAAAAAGTTAGAAGTTCGATAGTTACACATATCGACAATTTTGATAACGACGCCATTAGAAACCATATCTATGGCTACTATAGTAAGAACGAATTGCCGACTCTCGATAAATTGTCAAATACTTTACGACAATCTGGACTGTTTCACGGCAGTAGAACTTCTTTCTGAAAGGTTTTAAAAAAATGTTGGCTTTTCTTATAAAAAATGTGATAAAAGGCGGATTTTGATGGAACGTAGAGATATAGCTTTAGCTAGATTTAATTTTCTAATAATTTTCTAAGATCAGCAAAGTCTATTGCTGTTTGGAATAATGTTATATTTCTAGATGAGACGTGGTTAAACGCTAATCATACAGTTGGTGAGATATGGACAGACGACACTCCTCACTCCTCCACAAAAGTACCTAGTGGCAAAGGCGAACGCTTATTTATTTGTCATGCGGGTTCCATGAAGGGATTTGTTCCGAACTGCCTCTTGGCGTTTAAATCTAAGAAAACTGTGGAATACCACGAAGAGATGAATTTTGTTAAATTTAAGGAATGGTTTTGTACCTTATTGACCAACTTGAATGAGCCATCGACGATCATTATCGATAATACAACGTATCATTCAGTACAAATAAGTAAGCCTCCAACTTCTAGCAGTAAAAAAGCTGATATTGTGAAATGGCTGAATGACAATAATATTGTTGCTGACATGTCCATGTTAAAAGTTGAGCTGCTGCATTTGGTTGCTATAAATAAGCCAGCTAGACCAAAATACGTATTGGACGAAATGGCTAAGGAATCCGGACACAATGTAATGCGCCTTCCACTCTACCATTGTCAATACAATGCCATAGAATTGATTTGGGCGCAAATTAAAGGCAAGAATTTAAATAAATCTTTTTATAATTTATTTTTACCTATTTTAACATTTCATCTGTTGCTATATTAACACGCAAAACTTTATTTTAGGTTATGCGGCTCGTACAAATACCAGCCCACCGTTTACTGCAAACAAAAAGCTATCATTGTTGCAAGAAGCTTGTGATAGTGTTAATGCCACGAATTGGGAAAGTGTGGTTTTACGAACAAAAAAATTGATTTTCGCTGATTGGGACAGAGACATACATATCGATGCCGTCATAGATAACCAATTATAATAAATACAGGGGATTCTACAGACGATGATGAGGGTGATGACGACGATGCCGACCATGAAATATCGATTTCGGCTAGGGATGATGAATATGTTCCATCTTGATAAAAATATCATGTAATATTATCTAATTAAAATTAAAAAACAGTTTAATAAATTTTAATTTGATGCTAATCTTTTTTCTGTCAATACGATTTTAATTTGTATTTTGTATTACTATAAAGTAATCGAAGATCAATATCGTCAAGTATCGACTATAGCGGTACTTTACTAGTATTTGATTATTGACATCTGTCAAATGGGACTTCGTAATTAAAATAGAGTATACTTGGCGTGCTCTCGACAACCGGTAATTATAAATTCTTCGGCTATCTGTTAATTTCGCTTTCAGGTAATTTTATTAAATAATTTTGATTTTTCATAAAGGGCCTCGAATGCCTCGTACACCTGCTACGTACCTACCTAGTAAGGTAGTTCCGGTCCTCCTGGAAACAGTGGTTCATCGGGCGGTAAATTCAAATTATTTGTTTTTAATTTATGACCAAAAACACTATCCATTAAAATACTACATCACTGTAGCGTCCCATGGATGCGACATCAATGTATATGAATATTTTATTTGCATCAACGACTGCTAGTAAAACAATTGAAAATATTTTTGGAACGAAGTTCCTTATCGGACGCTACGAATTTGATGGATGGGGTCTAGGCGAGTATAAGTGTAAGAATTTTCCGTCACGCTATGCCCAGTCATAGGTGCGCGCTTATTGGTTTAAGGCAGCCAATAAGATCGCACCGGCTGCGCTTGACATTTATTATTACCACAGATTATTGGCTGTGCCCAGTTATAGGTGCGCGCTTATTGGTTCAAGGCAGCCAATAAGATCGCACCGGCTGCACTTGAAAGTATTTTAAAATTTTCATTATTATGGAATGGGAAAACATCTAAATAGGCTCTTTGCTAATTGCTTGTAAACACTTTTGTTGGTTAATAATAACTCTTGTTATTGGTTAATATACATTATGCATTAATAACGCATTGTGATAGTAACTTAAAAGATCCAAAGAATGGCGCCGGGTAAATTACAGAGCAAAAGCTAAAGTGCCACAATATATGAATAATTTATTTTTAACCTAAAATGTTTATATTACGACTCATTTTTATAGCCAATTATTTGACAAATTGAATAAAAAAAAACATCAAAAAAGTAACAATATCGAAAAATGCAAAAAAAAACGTGAGAATAAAAAATCAAGAATGTGCTAGTAAAAAAAAAGTACGTAAAAATCTAATAATTTTCTTGAGAGAAACCAATTACAAGAAATAAATAAAATGATATCCAAAGATCTAAAGAAAATCGTGAGAGTCCAAAAGCAAAAAAAAAGTTAAATTACAGGAGGTAAATGTTGGTCGTCTTCAAAGGTAAAATATATTATTATTATGTCACTTATTGGGATAATTACTGTCTGATGCGTATACAAATTAACATTCTTGAAATTATTTCAACAATTAACTCAAGAATTCATTCATCGAGCACTGATAGAGTATTCAAAGAGCGTATTTGAAACGCTTAGCATATACAACAATAATTGACATAAACTTCCACTTATCTTAGCTGGTGATTTCAATATCAACTTTTCTAGTAAAAACTCAGAACCACTTTTGGAATTTCTTTTGGATGATTTTGATTAACAAATTAATAATGATCCAGCAAAATCTACGACAGGATACAATACCACTGTTGATGTCGTTTTTTGGAAATACTTAGATAAAATTGAATCTCAAACATATGTGTCCTACTTTAGTTACCACAAACC
The DNA here is from genome assembly GCA_963668995.1 of Parnassius mnemosyne. Classification (NCBI taxonomy): domain Eukaryota; kingdom Metazoa; phylum Arthropoda; class Insecta; order Lepidoptera; family Papilionidae; genus Parnassius; species Parnassius mnemosyne. The sequence continues at coordinate 26,875,793 of CAVLGL010000086.1, forward strand.
AATTGTCACTACGATTGAATGATGTACAATAAAATGTTTATTTTCACAACTTGAAAAAATATATTAATTATGAAGATTCCTACCATTCCTCCAATTCATTAGTATTTCATTTAATTTCTCTCAGAGTCTAGTAATTCATTTATTTGTATTTGAAATATGATAAACTTATGGAATTTCTGATTCCATAAATGGCAAATAGACAGAGGACTACAAAGGCGGTACCTGTATCAGAACAAGCAGACTATCAGGAATACCAAAATACAATAAATGATGCAATAGATATTAATATGGAAAATAAATTTGAAGGTGATGGAACTATGATAATAAAAAGAAAACCTAAGGATAGCTTAATTAAGTATTTAGAAGAGGAAAAAAGAACAAGAGAGAAACGAACCACCGAAAGCGATACATTACGAAGACAAATACTGACACAGCGAGAGCAGACAGATGCAATGAAGTCTTTTTTTGATACGTTTTCAGGCAAACGTCACATCATCACATTCGATACATAGCCCACAATCAACACATTCGATACATAGCCCACAATTATCACATTTGGTTTATAGCCCTCAGTCATAACATCCTTTCATGTGATTTCATCCCCTCCAACTTTATTATACACAAATGAGATTATCATCGATGGAAGGTCTTATTTAAGCTATCATTCTACCTACTAAGATATAATAATTAATAATATCTAAATTTAAATGATTAAAATACGCACTGACTTTATTGATTGTTATAACAATACTAATTAAAGACCGAGTATTTCGAAATGTAAGGAAAGAAATAAATCATAATTAGGCAAATAAATAGTATTCTTTTAATACCAACCGTAAAGTCATCACTAGTTTTTTTCTGGAAGGAATACTTTTATGTAAATGTGTGTCTTGCTTTATAATGTCATCTTCAATCATATCATAAAGTTCGATGGATTTACTTTTAATCATCTGATAATAATTAATAAAACTTTTCTTCATCCAATTCATTAAAAGTTCTAAATTCGCCATATTTTTCTCTAAACTTTGTGTGGTTGGATATCCAGTATCGACACTCCCTGTTTTTACTTAAAAATACGTAAGTAAGACGTAAATTAAAAATCTGCATCATCTTCCTCCGATGAACTGTCGAGGCTATCTAGCAAAACAATATCCATTTAGTTGGAAAGAAAATATTGTTTGTGAACGGCGCATGCAGTGTGTTCTAATGACGAACGCATACTGGTTAAAAGATATATCATATCACTCACAGTGTGATATAATTTATATCTCGGAATATAATTATATTATATCCCATAGCGATCTTTATAGTTTCATTAGCTTATTCAAATTAATGTACGATCTTTGCATACCTGTACAAAAGGTTATTATTTATTTTAAGAAAAAGTCAAATTAGCATTAAAAGAGCATGCAAAACTAAAAGAAACTTATATCAGAAAATACTAAAATATAAGAAAAAAGAATTAATACCGTATTATAAGAAATACTGCAAAATATTAAAATCCGTAACACATTTAGCAAAACAAAAATCAAATATAAAATTCATTAAAAATAGGAACAACAAAAATAAAGCTACTTAATAAAAAAGCAGACTACTTCACAAAACATATTCAAAACAACTATTAAAAATGTGACCATTGATAATAATAATATCACGCATGAAGGTGCTATAGCAGAAGTTTGTAACACTCATTTTGCTACCATTAACGCTCTACACATCTACATAGCCTATATTTATCACCCGTTGACGCAAATGAATTGAAAAAAAAAATTATAAACCTTAAAAATAAACAGAGTTGTGGCTACGACAATATATCGATTAAAAATTTATTAAAAAATCCAGTGTATATTAGTAAGCCGCTTGCTTATTTACTGAACTTAATGACAGAAACTGGAATCTTTCCAGATGAATTAAAAACTTATTATAAAAACAAGTTCCAAAGTTACATCTTTATGTTCGATTTATTTTGAGGGTACCCGCAAGTACTTTTAATAATTCGTAATGTACCCAAATATTTTAACAAATGTTGAAGGTGTTCTAGATGACTTATGGTTTTGCATTCAGTGGAAATTTAAACTGATCAATTTATGTTGTAATTTGATAATTCATATGATTTACTTGGGCTATATTTTGGCGTTCAAAATTTTCAGTTCGGCAATGTACCAATAAAAATGTTTAACTTTAACGTGCTATGAAAAAAAAGCTAGCCTTTTTGTGTTCTAATGTGTTGATAAGTGTTACAGTTTATACCGAATATTATATGGTCGGGAAAATTGTGGTTTGATACTGAGAGTTTAGTAGAAGGTGTGGTGTTGTGCTAGTCGCTCTCGAATGAAAGTATGCTGTCAAAATAAATTGCCGTCCACCATTTGATATATACAAGTATGAGTAACTTCATCTTAAACTATGCTTTAAAAATTTTTTGGAGTAACAGGTTGTTAACTTTTTAATTGGTTGAGAGAAAGGTCTGAAAGCCAAGCTTATTTCAATTGATTAACCCAAGTCCGATAAGTAAGATTAAAAAATGTTATGTCTCTCGAACATTTTATCTTGTGATAATAGTTAGTCTCCTTTGAATCGATATGTGTGAAGTAGAATTAAGTATTAGATAAGTTGCCAGAGTTATTTCAAAGTGTTCATACTCGTAGTCACTTGTTATTACTATTTGGTCGCACTGCATACATTGGTGTGAAGTTGTAACTGCGATTTACTTGTGAATCATTCAGAAGCGATGAACACCTGCTAATGTGTTGATAGACCTTTGCCTCGTAGAGACTAACATCTGTCGACTTGAAATGCCCTAGTAGCTCTTGATTATAATGTAGAGGGTACCACAAGTGATGAAAATATGGGTAAAAGTATGCTGCTAGCCATTTAGGCGCTATGATCACTATGTGCTATCTAATAGATAACTTAAATGATCTGTCTGTACCTTGGTACACTTTTTTTTTTCTTTTGAGAAAACTTAGAGGGGATAGTGAACAAAAGAATATTACTCTGTAATTATTGGTTCTTTTACAAAATATGTCTTGTCGAAAGCGTATATCTTCTATCGATGCTAATAGTGTCGTACAAGCTGTACAAAGAGCTGTGTGTGCTTGCTGAAAAGTGCCAGTTATTTGTAGTTATATTTGACAAGTCTATCTTGGTCACTTGGACGCAGATATCCGTGCTATACCTTAAAATTTGGAAAAAGGGTGGCTTAATTACACGAGGAACTCTGTGTGAACACATGCAAAGCGCTTCGTCGGAGAAGCGGGTTGAAGATTGCGACAATGCGAGATCTGATTGAGATGCGATTATCTGTTCTGTATAGGTCTGTTCTGGGGTTGGATTTATAATCGTTTGGCAGGAATTTGGAGGAGTAATGTGCTTTATTTGGTAGACATTTGATTCCCGATTATAATAATACCACTCACATTAAAAGGTAATGCACCGTTATGGAAAAAATAAATAAAAACTATTATAAAAATGCGTAAAACATGGAAAAAAGTTTGCAATATTACTGTGAAAGCTGGATAGCATACAGAATTTTGTGTAAGTGCGACAAGGACGTAAGATTAGTGTCGGATTGGGGGCGACTAAATCTAGTCCAGTTTAATCCTCAGAAGACACAAGTTTGCGCGTTTACCGAAAAAAAGAACCCCTTTGTCGTATCTCCTCAGTTTCAAGGTGCTCCCCTTGTTGCCTCAGCCAGTATCGGAATCCTCGGCGTCGACATATCGAGTAGCGTGCAGTTTCGTGGTCACTTGGAAGAGAAGGCCAAATTGGCCTCTAAAAAGCTTGGCGTGCTCAGCAGAGCGGGACAGTATTTCATGCCGGCTCAACGCCTGCAACTTTACAAGGCGCAGGTTCGGCCTCACATGGAATACTGTTCCCATCTCTGGGCTGGGGCTCCCCAGTGCCAGCTTCTTCCACTTGACCGCATCCAGCGCAGAGCGGCTCGAATCGTCGACGACCGAGTCCTTTCCGATCGGCTCGACTCATTGGCACTGCGAAGAGATGTTGCATCTCTTAGCATTTTCTTTCGCATTTACCATGGGGAGTGCTCTGAGGAATTGTTCGGATTAATCCCAGCCGCCAAATTTCACGAACGCACATCGCGGCAGAACTCCCGATACCATCCACACCATCTGGATGATTGGCGGTCCACCACTGTGCGATTTAGAAGATGTTTTCTTCCTCGCACTACTTCCTTGTGGAATAGTTTACCACCAGCGATTTTTCCGGACCGATACGACTTAGGGACCTTCAAGAAAAGAGCCTACTCCTTTTTAAAAGGCCGGCAACGCATCTGGAATTCCCCTGGTGTTGCGGTTGTTCATGGGCGGCGGTAGTCACTTACCATCAGGTGAGCCGCATGCTCGTTTGCCCCCTCTCCTATAAAAAAAAAACATTATTCTACTGTCTATACTTTCTGTCAAGAGATATTTCGCTAAAGACAACTATTATAATAGAGAAAATTTTACCGACTTCATATATCAATATTTATGGAGAAGAGAAATTATAAAGAATAAAAGAGATTCTTTTGAGGAATTAATAAAAAAAATTATGTTTACAGACAATAAAGAATGATACAGAAATGATACTGCTTTATTTCCGAATTGTTTAAAACTGCACAGAAATACTGGAAACAAATTCTGTCAAGCATTCGGGACGCAAACTAAAAATTTATAAAAAAAAAAATTTGTGATCCACTCTTCGTGAAGCTTTTAACATCAGAAATAAAGAAACATACATGTGCCCAAAATGCGACAACTAATTTATGTGGGAAACTCATACTATCAATATGGACACATAATGAACAAGTTGATATCATATTTTATGCGTGGTACAGCCATGCTGCAGCTATATTATGGTTGTAGCAAGAATGGGTCGACTCGACCGAGGTATTACTAAGTTCTCACAGAATACCAGCTTAAAAGAGAAGCGTAGAGAATTTTTTGTGTGTGTTGAGTGGATCCCTGGATGGTCAAGATTTACAATTCGCCCCGGTAGGAGGCGCTGTTGTCAAGATCCAGAAATCACCCGTACGAAGCTGGGGCAGATCGCTAGTCTTATATAAAAGAAAAAGTCAAGTATACATTTGTGCATGTAATTTTCAGTTCTACTTAACGTAGTAAAATTTTTGACGTATTTAAATTTAGATATTCGAATTGCAAGCTGACTTACGCACGCACATATTGAAACAGTTTTCCGCTATATTTTATACAGACTGTCCCAGAATTCGACGTCAAGCCGGAATCGGGTGATAGGTCAAGTCATAATAGTTAACAGAATAATATAAAAAAAAATCTTTAGTGTGCATTTTAAAAATTACAGGCATTTATAAAAAAAATAAAAACTACAGGAATTTATAAAAAAAAATCGAGAAAATCTACAGCCTGGAACGGTATTTTAACTCCTGTTACTACAAATTTTTAACTTTTTTATAATTTTATTTTATTATGTAATCCTGAATAATGCTTCTGAAAACTGTTGCTTAAAATTTACAGCCAACTGCTCCAGTCCCGAAGGAAATGTAATTTCTTTCTTCCACAAGTTGTAACTTTTCAATTAAAGGGATAACATTTCATAAGTAAGTACTTAGTGTTTTAAGTAATGTTGTTTTAAATGAAATAAAATTATAAACCTAAATAAAATTATTCACCTCCCAGTACTACGATTGTCTCCGAAGATGAAATTGTTTTCACATTTCAATGTCCATAGATTTTTAAGCTAGTTCATGTCTACGAGTACGACAGCTAAAAGCATCGATGGATTTATAGTATGGGCAATAAACAATATTGTGGCGTACGTAAATTTCCAAGAACATGTAAGCAGAAGTCGAGCGTGAGTCAGTGACGTAATACTACGATTTTGTATCGATATTTTATTGTTTGACTTACCTAGTTTTACCAAAATGGGAATGAAATGTGAATTTTCGTTAAACATTTATTAACAACTTCTCAATTTTTTTTAAATATTTTACCGTTTATCAGCGATTATCTGTTTGTTAGTACTTTTAAAAAATTTGACAAATTTTTATGCAGTTTTAATATATTGTAAGGATAAGTAATTGTATTGTAAGGATGGTAGACTCGAATTCGATCGGTAAGAAGCCGGGTAACTGAAAAATAACAAACAACAGAAAGTAACTGACTTTCTGACTAACTGTGATTTTTAAAACTAATAAAAAAATATAAATATGTTGCCCATTCATATATTTATTTGTTTTCTGTTTGTATAATGTTGTATTCAATTCATTTATACGTCTGTTTATTTTATACAATGCTATTATTCCAGGTTTCCAAAAGCTCCTGATATTAAAGATCAATGGATATCTGTTACCGGAAAAAAAATTGGTTCCTGACCAACTATAGCAGAATTTGTTCTGTTCACTTCAAAAATGAACAATTCAACTCGTCAACAAAAAGACGGAGTTTGATAAAATCAGCTGTACCAACAATCGATATATGGATTTTTTTTTATAGTATCGGGTGACAAACGAGCACACAGTCACCTGATGGTAAGTGGTTACTGTGACCCACAGACATCTACATCTATCCTCAATAAAGACTCAAGATGCAGATGCGTTGTCACCTGTGAGGACTAAGATGGAATGCCTCTTTGCCAGTAAAAAGGGTCTCCGGTTCTCTACACTCACCATATGAAACACAGCAGCGTTAAGCTGCTATTTTACGCTGGTTTTCTGTGAGAGCGTGGTCCTTCCCCGTTCGAGCCGACCCATTCGTGCTACAACCATAATATAGCTGCAGCATGGCTCTACCACGTAGGAAAATGGAGACTGATTACGGTAAGAATGAAAATGTAGACCTATTTGTCTTATTAATTTTTGGCGAGAAAAGTTCATAACTGTGTCATATAATACTTATGACTTTTATATGTGTTATTGTTAAATTTCATTTAATAGTTTAGCTTTAGTTTTATTTTACGATAACCGAAACAAGACGTACTAATAAACAAAAATTTCAGTCAACAGATGATTTGCAGATGACGGTGACACCATCAACTTCTTCACGTAAACGTGAATTCCGAGAGATAGTTGATGTATATTTTACCACATTGTATATTACTTTAGGTTAGCTATTTCTTCGCGTGAGTTCACTTTTTACGCGCTAAAACAAAATAAAAACACTAAATGCTAGAACAACATATTACATAAACAGAATTTATCATGTATATTAGTAACTCATATCCCTTAGTCCGCGGATAAGCAGCAATCGCCGGCCCCGATAAGTGAATCTGTGCAACCTGACACAGAAGAAGAAAAATAAATTACGCTCTGAAATTATGAAAGGTCACGCCATCATTGGGGATCAGCGTTTGAAAATAAAACGTTTACCAGGCGATATAGCAAAAAAAAATGAAAATGAAAGACCTCATCAACAACTTAGAAGATAAACGATTAATTACGTGAGACCCAAGGATGTTGCTTAGAAAATATGAAAGTCACGTCGTAAGATTTGTTAGGCAGGTACAAACAAAATTTAAAATCTGGTAAAAATATGCGTACCAAATATTCCACAAGTTTAAGAAGTTTCGCTATGGCTTTACTTTTTTATTCGCCAAAAGCCTATGAGTTTGTACGACAAGAATTTACGAGTAATACGTGTTTGCCTCAAAAATGGTACCAGTCTATAAATGCAGAACCCAGTTTTACTAAAGAATCTCTTGGAATGGAATCTCTCTGAGGAGCAAAAATCAAATTTAGTTTTGCAGTGTCTAGAGGTACTTCACGAAGCGGGAATGGAAATCATATCTTTGACATTTGATGGCTGTCCAGCTCACACAGCAATGGCCATAAAGCTAAGTTGTTCATTTGATCTGGACCAAATGAATACACATTCCACACCCGTTAACAAAAAAATCCAGTATTTATTTTTCTAGACGTTTGCCATATTATAAAACTTGTAAGAAATTCATTTGAGTCTATTAAGGTATTTATAGACGATAAGAATAATTTAGTTAAGTGGTCAAAAAACAATGGCAGACTTTCATACATAAAATTAGTTGAGAAGGAATGGTAGCGTCTATATATCAAAAATATCTTAAAATGTTAAGCGTCAGGCCCTTAATAACTCTGTCAAAGAATTTTGTCCTGAGAAGGCGTCAAAAAAAAGATATTTAGATTTGAACCTTTTTAGGTTAAATCTTATGTCACTTGGAAAAAGTCATGCTTCCTGTGGTTGTTTGATGTTAGCTTAATACATAATACATAATTGAAACTTTTTAGATTATTGTATCTCTATTATATATTTGCATACTATAAATGTATATTTCTGGCATGGCTCCAGGGCCTTTTTGTCATAGTGCCATTCTCAGAAGGACTAGAACCCAGAGCCGTAAAGCCAGTAAAAAAACAGTGACATTTTGTTTTAGCTAGTGTTGCCATAGCATTAAATGAAATTGTTACATAATACTATGATTAAGATAATGTATTATTGTATGAAGTTCTTTGTAAGAGACTTATTCTCAACCATATCAATTTTATTTTTATTATTACGGATAGTATAGTTATTACTAATAATATCTTAATATAAAAATATTTTGTGTGTTGTGTTGGTAGTCTTACAAAGTGTATACGAAAATAGTATGAATATACTAAATGGCAACACTTGAATAGAGTAAAATGATTTAAGTCATTTGATATTCCCAAAAATGTTTGTTTTTGTCTGTGGCTTTAATTGAAATACATTTTTGTTTGAAAAATCATAGATAAATAATAAAACTCATTTTATATATAACTTATTTCTAGACGCGATAATTTTTGTCAACTATTTTTCTGCCATTGTTCTTTAGGAAAACTTAATCTATTGCAAGAAAAAGAATTATTAATAAAAGAATTATTAAATTAAGACGTAAGCACATTTTTTCCAAAATAAAAAAATTAAAGTACGTTTAGCGACTCAACTTATGAGTGATAGTGTTACTTCCACCTTAGACTTTTGCTGCCAATTAAATCATCCTGACTTTACCGATGTTAATGGTACATCAACCTTTTTAAGAAAAAAATTGTGTAAACGTCAATGTCACACGTTTTTGCTAATTTTTCTCCGAAAAATATTATTTATTTGTGTTATTTTCGTTTAAAACTATATTTTATTTCTTATTTTAAAACAATTAATAGTGCATATGTAAGAAGGAGCATATTCACGTCGTAGATTGAATCCAACATTGGTGAGAGGACGAACAAAATTTTATATGAAATCATCCCCCTACCGGACATCTGAGGCTTTCAGACGCGTGTACAAGCTAATCCCTATTTATTATCGCATATTGTTTTAAATTGAAATCTCGATCAAAAATCAAGAACGAAACATTAGTGCCGCATAACTATGCCGGAGCTAAAGCGCTGCAGGACACAACTGAGTGAGTAAACATTCATCCATTACACTAAAAAATTGTGCCGAAAAAGGAATGGCCCAAATAGCTACTTGGCTAAAATGCAACTTGCTCTCGCTAAACACTAATAAAACAAACTATATATGTTTTAGTGTCTACAATAAAAATCAGCCCACTGACAGATTTTGCATAAGGGTTCATGATTGTAGTAGCACCGAGGATGAAAACTGCAACTGCCCGATCATTAATAAAGTTACCCATACTAAGTACCTGGGCGTCATATTGGATCAGAGACTGTCCTGGTACCCACAGCTTGAGCAAGTTGCCGGAAGAGTTAGAAAGTTGATTTGGGTCTTTCGATCATTAAGACATGTGGTTCCAGGTAATAAAAAAAAATATGACCGAGAAACATCAAGGAATATATTGAATGAGATATACATCGCCTTGGTTCAATCTGTCTTGGGATATTGCATTCCTGTTTGGGGAGGTGCGGCGAAAACCAAGATTATAGAGGTTGACGGAGCACAACGTGCGCTTATTAAAGTTATGTACTTTAAAAATATTAGATACCCCACGGAAAGGCTATACCTCGATAGTGGGTTACTTTCGGTAAGGAAGCTGTTTATAAAACAGATCACACTACATAAACACAAAAATATACCCTACGATCCAAGTAAAAAAGGAAATAGAAGAAAAAATAATGTAGCTACAGAACCCCAATCTAAAACTAAGTTTGCTAGTACTCAATACAATAGTCGTTCGGCTCAAATTTATAATAAAATCAATAAAGAACTAGATATTTACTCGAAACAATATATCGAATGTAAAAAGGTGGTACATCATTGGTTAGAGTCACTCAATTATGAGAACACTGAGTTGCTTTTACATTCAGTAAAATAGTACACACGCACACGCAAATACACACACACACACACACACGCACACACGCACGCACGCACGCAAGCACGCACGCACGCACGCACGCTAGCTCGCTCGCTCGCTCGCACGCACGCACGCACGCACGCACGCACACACGCACGCACGTACGCACGCACGCACGCACGCACGCACGCACGCACGCACGCACGCACGCACGCTCGCACGCACGCACGCACGCACGCACGCACGCACGCACGCATGAACGCACGCACGCATGCACGCACGCACGCACGCACGCACGCACGCAAACACGCACGCACGCACGCACGCACGCACGCACGCACGCACGCACGCTCGCACGCACGCACGCACGCACGCACGCACGCACACACACACACACACACAAACACGCACGAATACACGCACGCACGCGCACGCATGCCTAATGATTGTAAACCAAATCTTTTTACCGAAATAAATTTTATTATTTTTGGGGTATCTATAAAGTTTTCTCATCTGGTTGGGCAGTATAAATATATAATTGTAAATGAAAATGGTAAACATACATAAATATGAATAAAATAAAATAAATACATAAAAAATACATAAATATATAAAAACCCAACCAGGTGGAAGCCCTCGGCAGGGGAGACCAGACGGCCGAGGGTTAGGGGGAAAGGGAAAGAAACCGGCGGACGATGCGGGCGGTATCGAGGAGCACCGCCTTCTCTCCGCATTTGAGCCTGGAGCGGTCCGTCACGGAGTCCCAGTCGCCTCAGATGACCCGGGAGGCTGAATGGGATTAACCCGTTCGCAGAAACGACCACAGGAATAATTTCGGTCGGCAGACCACCCCACATGCCGGTAACCTCGTGAGCCAGGTCCAGATATTTTGTCACCTTATCTGTTTCGGCTTTCACGAGGTTCTCGTCATAAGGAATGGTAATGTCGACCAAAAAGATCCTTGACTGTGCCCGGTCCATCAGCACAATATCAGGCTTATTCGCAAGAATAGTCCTGTCTGTGATGATGGCCCGGTCCCAGTAGAGCCTGGCGCGGTCATTTTCGAGCACGGCTTCCGGCAAGTACTTATAATACGGCAGTTTCCGATCCACGAGGTCGTATTTCAGAGCGAGCTCCTGGTGTAGAATCCTGGCTACTAGATTGTGTCTGTGCAAATACTCAGAGTTAGAAAGCTCCGAACAACCGGAGATGACATGCCTAAGTGACTCACCGGGATGGCGACAAGCTCGACAGATTGTAGTAGTAGTAGTAAGAGTATATAAAAGTACACACACAAGTGTAATAATAATCCTATATAATCAAATTTATTAATACAATAAAGAGAGTCTTGTATCATCATTCGTTTGTTTAACTCCTCTCCTAACATTCGCCCTACATGGCGACCCTGCCGAAGTAATTCGCGACGCGAATATGACACCCTTCGCCGTATTTGGAGTGGAACATTTTTTCTATGTGCAACTGATGAACTAAATCAAGCTATGGCGTTCTATCTTGAGCTGCGCGACTGTGTACACGTGTTTAACAAAAAGTTAACGAAAAATAACATCCAAGATGGGCGGTAAACAGACTAAAGAAGATACCGTAATTGTGCAAAACGCAGTGGGAAGCAATAAGGCAGGAGTTGAACAATTGCAATTTCACCTGACTACGAGTAATATTTTGCTGTCTATCATTGTGCTGGTACTTCTACTGGGGTCCCTGTATTGCTTCTATCGGACCTATAGGCGATGTCATATAAAGTGGATTAACACAGAGATAAACAGAAATACCCTGAGAAGGTCTATTTTTCGGCAACCACAACCCTCCACAAATGTGGAAGAGGCAAGTCAACCAAGGGCGTATTATAAGTATGACCGGCGCTGATCAGTGTTTAAAAGTGGAGTTTACGTTTATATAAAATGAGTAAAAAAGTGCGTGTCTATAAATAGTGAAAAAAAAAATAAATAAAAAAGGGTAATGTGTTTATAAATCAACTACATAAATCTGGGACTCTAGTCTATATTACTGAACTTTATATTTTAAATTAAATCATGTATTCGTTGTACTGTCTTTAATCGTCATTTAACCGTATTATTATTACATTAAATATTTCGTAAAATTATGTATAGTATACTCTATTCTACGTATTGGTGGTAAGTTATGAATATTTCTTTAGAACAATTATATGAGAAATTAAAAGAAGTGAGAACATATTTAATTAAAATTGGACCGAGTAGACGTGAAGGAAAAGTTTTAAATACTAAGCTTAAAGAGGCCAATGAAATATTTAGTGACTATTCTAATTTGTTAGTAAATTTTAATAGTAAAGTAAAGGAAGGTAAGATTAAATCTACTGATATTCCATCTTATCAAACTTATTGTAAGAATTTTGAATCATTATATCAGGATATTATAAAATTGTGTAAGCCCCAGTGTGTACAATCTGAAAATCCGAGCAATATGGATACTTTCGACTTGAAAACGGCTCTGACTTTATTACCTGTTATGTCAGATGACGAGACAAGTGTAAAACAATTAGTAGACAATATTCAGTATTATAATAAAATAAACAAAACAGGAATGCAAGAATAATTTAATTAAATTCATATTAAAAAGTAGATTATCTCAATCTGCTAAATTATGTCTTCAAGACGATTACTCTAATGTTGAAGACTTGGTTAGTGACATGCAGAAAGAGTTGTTGCCAAGAAAAAGCGCAGCAGCAATTCAAAGTAAATTGCAAAAATTACGCCAAAATGATATGCCAATTGCTGATTACGGAAAACAAATAACAGAGTTATTTGTGGACCTTACGATATCGCAAGCCAACGGTAACACCGAATATTACAATATTTTGAAAACTGTTAATGAAAAACAAGCGATCAAGCAATTTTCCGATGGCTTACGAAATCGTCGAATCAGCACAATAATATCTGCTAGAAATTACAGCTCCCTGAAGGATGCCATTCAAGCAGCTCAAGATGAAGAGACGTCATCATCATCGGCCGCAGGAGAGGTGATGGGTATGTCCAGTAAGAAATTTTATTATTCTAGGAATTTTCATTATAACTCTAGGTACCCACGCGGCAACGGGCGTAATCGGCAAACATTTTCACAGCGAGGACACTACCACGGAAACTCGCAGCGATCGAGTTCATGGAACCACTCGAACTCACGTGGCCAAGGACAGCGAGGACGATATAATAGAGGTACGTTTCGTAATTATCGCAGAAATCAAGGGATAAAAAGAAATATAGTCAATATAATTAATGAAAACCAAAAATCAACTTCAGATGAACCCCAACTAGATAAGTTTTTTCAAGAATAAACAAAATCATTTAATTTTGGCTAGTAGTAATAGCAATTGTTTTATTCATTTACCAGTTTCATCATGCAATAAAACTTATTCTTTCTTAGTCGACACGGGCGCATCTTTATCCGCCGTAACATATAAACATGCTATCGAATTAAGTGTTTCATTACATAAAGAGAATGTAATTATAAACGGTCTAGGTGGCGAGGTGCAGACAATCGGATATGTTTATGTTCCATTAATGATTCATGGATCTGTTATTAATCACAAGTTCTTTGTTTTTAATTCGTTACCAATTTCGTCGCATGGAATTCTAGGTAGAGACTTTTTGAATAGATTTGGAGCATGTTTAGATTTCGAGAAAAATATTTTATCTTTGAAGTTAGAGTCAGGCCACACTTGTTTCTTGCCTTTCACTAATAATTATAATATTAACGTATTGGAAATTCCCCCAAGAAGTGAATCCATACATTATATTCAAACTGATTTTCAAACCGATTGCATTATTTGTTCACAAGAATTACAAGATGGCGTTTATTTGGCTAGCTCGATAGCGACACCAATTAGGGGAAAAATACCAATAAAAATATTAAATGTTACCGAAAAATCAGTAACATTGTCAGGAATAAATCCTGCAATTCATGATCTTAACGATTATAATATTTGTAGTTTTGAGAAAAATGAGAATAATTCAGACCGAGTAAAACGATTATTTTCATCATTAAAATTAAATGATTTAAATGACTTAGAAAGTCAAAGTATTCAAAATATTTGTGCAAAATATGCAGATGTTTTTTATTTAGAGGGCGATAAATTGACAACAACAGATATTTACACTCACAATATTTTTTTGAAATCAAACGTTAGTCCAGTGTTTTCGAAACCCTATAGGTTACCAATTAGTCAGAAAAAGGAAATTAAGCGTCAAATCAGCAACATGCTTAAAGAAGGGATTATAGAACCTAGTAAAAGCGACTGGTCTAGCCCAATATTATTGGTGCCTAAAAAATTAGATGAATCGGGTAATAAAAAATGGCGATTGGTAGTGGATTACCGTAAATTAAATAACTGTATAGAGGACGATAAGTACCCCCTCCCTGATATTACAGAAATTTTAGAATCTTTGTCTGGAAGTGTCTATTTTACACATTTAGATTTATATCAAGGGTATTACAATGTTAATTTAGATAAAAGTTGTCGAAAATTTACTGCTTTCAATTCTGGTCAATACCAGATGACGAGAATGCCCATGGGATTAAAAACAAGTCCCAGTTCTTTCTCGTGAATGATGAATTTAGCAATGTCAGGACTAAATAATGAAAAATGCTTAATTTATTTAGATGACGTCATTGTTTTTGGTAGACAACTAGACCACCATAATAAAAACTTACAGGATGTTTTTGAAAGACTTCGTTCAGTAAACTTAAAATTGAATCCTTCAAAATGAACATTTCTTAAAAAACAGATTTTATATTTGGGACATTGTATATCTAACGAAGGGATTTTACCTGATCCTGAAAAAATAAATACAGTAAAAAACTATCCTTGTCCGCAGAATGCCGACGAAGTTAAAAGATTTGTGGCGTTCACAAATTATTATAGAAAGTTTATACCCAAGTTTGCTGAAACTGCGCAACCATTAAATCAACTTTGTAGGAAAAATACTAATTTTGTTTGGACTGAAAAATGTCAAAAGTCTTTTGAAACACTCAAAAAACGTATTATGTTCCCTCCAGTTTTAGATTACCCTGATTTTTCTAAAGAAAATTATTTCATTTTACAAACCGATGCATCTAATAAAGCAATTGGAGCAGTTCTGTCGAATAAAAATGGAAGACCTATAGCTTTTACTAGCAGATCTCTAAATAAAGCTGAATTAAACTATCCAGTTATAGAAAAAGAGTTGTTAGCGATAGTATGGGCCGTGAAACATTTCAGACCGTACCTGTATGGGCAATATTTTAAAATCAGGACTGACCATAAACCGCTAGTATACCTGTTTGGCATGAGAGATCCATCGAGCAGGCTTATGAAGTTTCGGTTGGTATTAGAGGAATATAATTTTGACGTAGAGTATGTAAAGGGTTCAGACAATGCAGCTGCAGATGCGTTATCTAGAATCTGTTTGAGTTCCAAAGAGTTAAAAGAATTAAATGAGAACATCGTTAGTGTCATGACACGAGCAAAATGTCGAAAAATAAATAAACCAGTATCCTCCTCGTTGGACATAATACCCACAGACTTGAGGCCTGATCAACCGAAAGTCGTAAGTAATCATGTCAAACCAGCAGAATCAGTGGAGTTGCGTGTGGTTAATAAAGATGATTTGAAAACATTGAGAAAATTAAGAGTTATTAGTAAAGAAAATAATACATTTTGCTATGTTGAAAAGGAAAAGATAATTTATATTAAATATCTAAGTTCCGACTCACGAATGACGCGACGCGAGTTTGTGAGGGAATTAGATGATTTTTGTAAGTTAATAAATGTTAATGAAGTATATATAATAAAGAAGGATGGTAATAAGGAATTTATTAAAAAACTAGTTGAAGAAATCAAATCTATGAATGATAGGACCGGTCCACGTGTACATATATAATAAATAATGTAAAAACGATATATAATAAGGATGACAGAAAGGTGATATTAAATGACTTCCATCTCCTACCTAGCAGTGGCCATGTAGGTATGAGAAGGATGGTCAACAATATAAAAAAGTATTATTATTGGCCTGGGTTAGATAAGGATGTAAAGAATTTTGTTAGGCGTTGTGACAAATGTCAGCGTCAGAAATTTTCGTTACCCGTAAGAGAGCCACTAGAAATAACAACGACAGCTAATACAGCGTTTGAAAAGATATATTTAGACTTAGTAGGTCCATTTGAAGTTAATAATAATAATTACTCTTATGCTTTAACGCAACAATGCGAACTCACTAAGTATGTCGAAGCATATCCCTTAATTTCTAAAAAAACCAATGAAGTAGCAAAGAGTTTGGTAACTAACTTTATTCTTAGGTATGGAGTACCGAAAGTAATAACTACGGACAGAGGGAAAGAGTTCACCGCATCATTATTCCAAGAGGTATGTAAATTGCTTCAAATAAAACAATTAAATTCGACTGCTTACCACCACCAATCACTAGGTGCGTTGGAAGTGTCACATAAAAATTTAAATGCTTTTCTTCGCGTTCAAATTGATAATCACCCTGAAACATGGAGCGACTGGTTACCATTTTGGTCGTTTGCCTATAATACGTGGTAGAGCCATGCTGCAGCTATATTATGGTTGTAGCACGAATGGGTCGGCTCGACCGGGGAAGGACCACGCTCTCACAGAAAACCAGCGTAAAATAGCAGCTTAACGCTGCTGTGTTTCGTATGGTGAGTGTAGAGAACCGGAGACCCTTTTTACTGGCAAAGAGGCATTCCATCTTAGTCCTCAGGGGTGACAACGCATCTGCATCTTGAGTCTTTATTGAGGATAGATGTAGATGTCTATGGGTCACAATAACCACTTACCATCAGGTGGACTGTGTGCTCGTTTGTTACCCAATCCTATAAAAAAAAATACGACAGTTCATACAGAGACGAAATTCAGTCCTTATGAACTTGTCTTTGGTAAAAAATGTTCACTTCCTAGTAATTTGACAGTAGATTTAGAGCCACTTTATAACTACGATCATTATCCATGTGAGCTCAAATACAGGTTACAATTGTCACAAAGAGAGGCAAGAAATAATTTGATAAAGTCTAAAGAAAAGAGAAAAATTATATTTGATAAATATACCAAGCCTATAAAATACAATGTAAATGATTTAGTACTCTTAAAAAATGAGTCAGGTAATAAACTAAGTGATCTATACTCTGGTCCTTATAAAGTTGTTAAAGATGTAACACCAAACGTAGAAATAATTAAAAATGGTAAAAATGAATTAGTACATAAAAACCGCACGAAATTGTATATCCAATAATAAATAAAACATATTTTATATGCTGAATCTAAGTACATTTATTGTTATTATTATTATTTCTGTCTGTAGATTACTTAATATTACGTAATTATAAATATTCTAAATTAAATAATCATAGAAAAAAATGTTCTTAAAATAAATACCTTATATATTATTTTATAATGTAACTGTTCCTAATATTTACGAAAATAAAATCTTTTAATGTATAATCAAAAAAAAAAATGTATCCTTGTATTGACACATTTTTTTTTCTTTTGGATGGAAGGTGTAGTAGTAGTAGTAAGGGTATATAAAAGTACACACACAAGTGTAATAATAATCCTATATAATCAAATTTATTAATACAATAAAGAGAGTCTTGTATCATCATTCGTTTGTTTAACTCCTCTCCTAACATTCGCCCTACAAGATGTCGACGGCGCCATCCTTTAGGATTTTATTATTTTATTATTATATAGTTTACTGATCTGGTTGGGCTGTATAAATATATAATTGTAAATGAAAATGATAAACATACATAAATATCAACAAAATAAAATAAATGCATAAAAAATACATAAATAAATAAAAACCCAACCAGATGGAAGCCCTCGTCAGGGGAAACCAAACGGCCGAGGGTTAGGGGGAAAGGGAAAGAAACCGGCGGACGATGCGGGCGGTATCGAGGAGCACCGCCTTCTGCATTTGAGCTTGGAGCGGTCCGTCACGGAGTCCCAGTCGCCTCAGATGACCCGAGAGGCTGACTGGGATTAACCCGTTCGCAGAAACGACTACAGGTATAATTTCGGCCGGCAGTCCACCCCACATGTCGGTCACCTCGTGAGCCAGGTCCAGATATTTTGTCGCTTATCTGTTTCGGCTTTCACGAGGTTCTCGTCATACGGAATGGTAATGTCGACCAAAAATATCCTTGACTGTGCCCGGTCCATCAGCACAATATCAGGCTTATTCGCAAGAATGGTCCTGTCTGTGATGATGGCCCGGTCCCAGTAGAGCCTGGCGCGGTCATTTTCGAGCACGGCTTCCGGCATGTACTTATAATAAGGCAGTTTCCGATCCACGAGACCGTATTTCAGAGCGAGCTCCTGGTGTAGAATCCTGGCTACTAGGTTGTGCCTATGCAAGTACTCAGAGTTAGAAAGCGCCGAACAACCGGAGATGACATGCCTAAGTGATTCACCAGGATGGCGACAAGCTCGACAAATGTCGACGGTGCCATCCCTTAGGATGTATCTCCGATAGTTGTTGGTCTTAATAACCTGATCCTGTATTGCACAGACAAAACCCTCGGTTTCCCCGAAGAGGTCACCAAAACGTAGCCAGTGGAGGGAGGCAACTGTATCTACGAAAGGCTCATGTAGAGCCTTGTAGAACCTCCCGTGGAGCTCCTTCTCCTTCCATACGGTCTCCCGGTCGGAAATCCTCTGTACTGCCGGGTCTTGCCATTGCTCGTTGGCTAAGGATAGAGGGGTAAGTCCTTTATCACAAAAAATAACGTCCCTATAGAATGGATCATCCGCTCTCGACAGAAAATAATTACGGAGGCTGCACACTTCGCGATTATGCAGGGTAAGCGCGCTTAAAAAGCCGCGCCCACCATGCTTCCGCGGCAAGTACAGCCTCATTACTGACGATCTCGGATGATGCACTCTGTGGGACGTCATTATAGTGCGGACTTTTCTGTCCAGAGCGTTCAGTTCGGTCTGAGTCCACCTGAGTATGCCAAAGGTATACATGAGAACAGGCATGATCCAGCCGTTATAAGCGTGTGTCTTATTAACGCCCGACAAAAGACTGTTAAGCATTTTTGTCAAGCGTGCATAAAACACATCGCAAACTGACTGCTTCATACCCGCCTCATCGACACCGATGTTCTGTGACATACCCAGGTATCGGTATGTTTCAGCCTCGGAAAGGGTCCTTATGCTGATGGGCATAGATAAGTCCATGCCCTCAGAGTTAGCAACCCTTCCCCTTTCGACATGGAGGATCGCACACTTATCCGTCCCCAGCTCCATTCCAATAGAATTGCTAAAATCACAAGTGATGTTTAGCAATTCCACAAGATGGGAGCGACTGGAGGCGAATAACTTGAGATCATCCATATAGAAAAGGTGGGTCACTTTTGTACCTCCTTTCCGAAGCTGAAATCCCCTCCCGGAACCCTCCAGTAAGGTACTGAGAGGGTTCAGAGAGAGGCAAAACCAGATTGGACTCAAACAATCGCCCTGGAAGATACCCCTTCTTATCCTTATGTGGTTCTCCGCAGCCGTCATCCGCTGGCCTAGATGACAAAGGATCGTATTCCACTGCCCCATACACTGCCCGAGGAAGTCTCGAACCGTACAGTCAACCTTGTACAGCTCGAGGACCCTCTCAAGCCATGTATGAGGCACCGAGTCGAATGCCTTTTTGTAGTCTATCCAGGCGGCGGAGAGGTTCCGACGGTTGCGTTTAACCACCTTGCCAATGACCGCGTCAATGAGGAGTGGTTCCTTGGTTCCACGACCACCGCCCCGACATCCATTTTGAGCGCGCGACATCACCTGATTTGAGTTCAGGTGACCAGTGATTCTCGCGCTCAAAATGGATGTTAGTGTCTTGTATATGGTAGGTAGACACGTTATGGGGCGGTACTTGCTCGGGTCTGTGGAATCCCGGTCTTTAGGAACCAAATGAGTGATCCCAGTAGTGAAGAGGCTCGGGAGCGACTTTTGGTCGAGAGCCTCTTGAAACTGTCGGGCGAGCACAGCGTGACACACCACGAACCCCTTCAGCCAGTAGTGATGCAGTCCGTCGAGTCCCGGACTTTTCCAGTTCGGGGCCCTACGGACCGCCTCAGCTACGTCA
Source organism: Parnassius mnemosyne (assembly GCA_963668995.1). Taxonomy (NCBI): domain Eukaryota; kingdom Metazoa; phylum Arthropoda; class Insecta; order Lepidoptera; family Papilionidae; genus Parnassius; species Parnassius mnemosyne. Next base: position 26,896,156 of record CAVLGL010000086.1, read on the forward strand.
TCCGGCGTTATGATGACGGGGTCCATGGGCGTAATATTCGCACACTGACTCGCCACAACTTCCGTCCAAGGGCCCTCGCTGTGGTTTACGGGCTCTGACCACAGGCCGCGCCAGAATGCGATAGTGTCGGCCTGTTTCGGTGCTGGGCCCGTTCCACGTACCATCGGTCGCTCCAATGATTCATAGAGCCTCTTCTGATCACTCTGGAAGAGACGATTCTGGTTGAACCGTGTCGACCTCTCGGTATATCGCCGAATCCGCTTCCCCCAAGCAGCGATTCTCTGCTTCAGGTCGTCTATGCGCTCCGTCAGTTTTTGCGTTATATCCGGCTGGGCCAAACTGATATTTGTCCCAGCAAACGCCATCCTGACGGTGCGCACAATTCTCGGCCTATTATTGCCCGACCTCAAGCTTATGAGTCTGCCGATGAGGACCCTTGCCTTTGCGATACGGTCCTCAATCCTTCTTCTCCAGGCTGGGATGGCGCTACTTTGTCTAGTAGCGCGTCCAGCCGTGGGAAGTTTGGCGCCAATAATACGGCAAACTGCCAGTGCGGCGCCAAAAAGAATTGAGTCCGTCTCGCAAAGGTCCCGGCTGGCTTCCAAATAGGTCACCAGCATTGGGTTAAGAGCCCTCACGACAGCCCGATTCCGCTTGCTTAGGGTTATGCGCGGTAGTCGCGGTCGATATTCGAAAGGCGTACTGCGCGTTTCCACAATCGCCTCCTCCAATTTACTCCTTATCTGCTCTAGTTCTTGGGTGACCATTCCATCATCGTCTGAATCAACTACAACTGGAAAATCCGCGGCGGCATCGACGTGTGCAGATTGTTCTGCAATTTGTGGCGTCGCATTACCAGCTGCAGCATTTTCATTCGATGAGGGAACGGCCTCACGTCGTAGTCGTTCGAGTTCGGTATCACCAAATATGTTGGAGCGCAGGATGTACCGAACTCGGTCTGCCAGGTTTTGCTCTGATACATGAACAGATGGCTCCAGCTCCGCGAAAAAGCGATGCATCCGAGCCCGATACGCCAACATTCCAGTTTCTTCCCCTTTTGCCCTAAAATACGCTCGCAATGCGTTTGCGTTCATGATTTTTGTCCAACGCATGCGACGTGTTCCACCAGCGGCGGGTGCCACTTGCTGAGTCCGAGAAGACCCAGCCGACACCAAGCCCTCTGGTGGGGATGATCGATGCGGGCGGCTACTAGGTGGTCTTGCAGCCCCCCGCGCTTGGCTGGCGACCCGCATGCTGTCGCGTCCAGCGCCAGCTCCAGACGCGCCCTGGCGACCTCCAGGCAGCGGCCCTTTGCGCACTCTTTTATTTTCCATCATCCATTATATGGGCGTCAATTAACGGGAGACGCCCAGGCCCGGCACCGTTTCATGGTGCGGCCATAAGCACAGACGGACCTTTGAACCCTCAATTCTGCCGAGGCACGGCGCACACACCTCTTGGCAAGGCGCTGACTGACTGCACTGACGTAGCAGTTTTATCACTTAACTGTTACGTCAGCGGGCGGTGGGGTCGTCACTTCCCTACGCCTATTTAAATTATTATTATTATTTTATTATCTGGGGTATTTTTATAGTTTTCTCATCTGGTTGGGCTGTATAAATATATAATTGAAAATGAAAATGATAAACTTACATAAATATCAATAAAATAAAATAAATACATAAAAATTACATAAATATATAAAAACCCAACCAGATGGAAGCCCTCGGCAGGGGAGACCAAACGGCCGAGGGTTAGGGGGAAAGGGAAAGAAACCGGCGGACGATGCGGGCGGTATCGAGGACCACCGCCTTTTGCATTTGAGCTTGGAGCGATCCGTCACGGAGTCCCAGTCGCCTCAGGTGACCCGAGAGGCTGACTGGGATTAACCCGTTCGCAGAAACGACCACATAATTTTATAATTTCGGCGGGCAGACCACCCCACATGTCGGTCACCTCGTGAGCCAGGTCCAGATATTTTGTCACCTTATCTGTTTCGGCTTTCACGAGGTTTTCGTCATAAGGAATGGTAATGTCGACCAAAAATATCCTTGACTGTGCCCGGTCCTTCAGCACAATATCAGGCTTATTCGCAAGAATAGTCCTGTCTGTGATGATGGCCCGGTCCCAGTAGAGCCTGGCGCGGTCATTTTCGAGTACGGCTTCCGGCAAGTACTTATAATACGGCAGTTTCCGATCCACGAGACCGTATTTCAGAGCGAGCTCCTGGTGTAGAATCCTGGCTACTAAGTTGTGTCTGTGCAAATACTCAGAGTTAGAAAGCGCCGAACAACCGGAGATGACATGCCTAAGTGACTCACCGGGATGGCGACAAGCTCGACAGACGTCAACGGTGCCATCCTTTAGGATGTATCTCCGATAATTGTTGGTCTTAATAACCTGGTCCTGTATCGCACAGACAAAACCCTCGGTTTCCCCAAAGAGGTCACCGAAACGTAGCCAGTAGAGGGAGGCGACTGTGTCTACGAAAGGCTCGTGTAGAGCCTTGTAGAACCTCCCGTGGAGCTCCTTCTCCTTCCATACGGTCTCCCGGTCGGAAATGCTCTGTACTGCCGGGTCCCGCCATTGCTCGTTGGCTAAGGATATAGGGGTAAGTCCTTTATCACAAGATTATTTTATTATTATTATTATTATCCATTCATAATACTATTCATAACATTATTCATATAGCTACAGTGGACGTCAGGAAATTGGTACCAAATCGTTGGGATTGTCCAAAATAGTTTGACCTCCATCGATCTTTCTGTAATTATAATTCCTGCAAAGTGTTTGCGCCTTGGTACTGTTTACTTAACGCATCTACACCATGTCGCTGCAAACGATCACATCAGTGCCACCGCCCAGCCGGCGGCCAACGCCGATAGCAAATCGGAATACGACCTACATTGTGTGTCGGATGATGCATTTCACTATTACTACAACATTTCGCAGCGTCAAAAGCGGAAGAGGATTAGTACGTCTGAAAAACAGCTATCTAGTTTTATGAAAGAAATTAGGAGTATGTTTTCCGACTTTAAATGTCAACAAGAAACGAAAATTGAATAACTATGTACAATGGTAGAAGGGATAAAAACCAAAATTCAGAGATTAGCTTGTCTATTGAATTCAAGTCAATGAACTCAAGAAAGAAAATTCTCAACATCTCAATTACATTCAATCACGAGAGACTAAGCTGGAAAACTTCGGAAGAAGCGTCCGTTCTAACTGTGTGGAAATTAAAAATATACCAATTAATAAACATGAGTCGAAGAAGACTCATTGAAACTGTAACCAATATCGGAGAAGTTCATAAAGTAAATATACAAACAAGGGACATTAAAGACATATTCCGCATTACCACCAGAAACCCTGAAAATAAAACTGTGATAGTTAATCTGGCTAGTGTCATCACAAAGGACACCCTACTGAAAGCATACAAAAATTATAACAAGAGTCCCACAAAACTTAATACAGAATACATTAAACTGAGTGGCCCGTCAAGACCCATTTTCATTTCCGAAAACTTGACTGCGAAGATGAAGCGATTATTTTATTTAACGCGTGTATTCGCCAATAGTAACGAATATAAATATTGTTGGTCGTCTAATGGGAAAATATTTATCCGGGAAAAAGATCAGAATCAGAAGTAAAATGACATGTATTAGTGTTATTACAAGTGAGCTGTCTGATACACTTACTTTTTGTGAAATTGCTTTGTGATGTTAGCCTTAGCCGACTTAATATTTTTCTGCCTTCTACTGTCATGATGTATGATATTTGTAAAACTACAAGTAATACACACACACATACATTTTTAACTTTCTCCCTGCATAATTATTTAAACAGAATACCTATTCGTTCACTACTCCCTCTATTCGTATATCCACATGTTGTCAAGCTTCAACAACCCAATGTTAAAACAAGGCTCAAACTGCGCGAAAAAATCATAAGCGTTTTTGTATTTAAATGCAAATTATGGATGATTACTTACAAATAACCTCATAAATTGATAACGTAATATTTGTAATTCTTACATTTGTTCTCCTGAAAACGCGTCAGCATACATAAATAATTCACGAAATAATTATAAGGTATTCCACGTATATATGAGAAGTATAGATTGTACTACAAATTTCAGTAACTTTGAGATTCTCCTGAAAATAATAAATCTTGATCTAGACGTAATTGTACTATCAGAGTGTTGGCTGAGCAAGTGTCCTTATCTTCCCAAGTCACCGGGCTATCAAATCCATAGCAACAAACACTGAAACCAAAGTGATGGAGTGGCAATTTACATAAAAGAAAATATTGTCGCAAAAGTTAATGAGCCATCTTTGGCTAATGCAAACCTAAGTAGTAATAAGTTCCCCATCTTGTAGAAATATTGAAAACTTTACTAATACATTGGACACCATTTTGGCCTCTTTGCGATCTTTCAAAACCATTGCCATTGTTGGTGACATAAACATAAATATAGTCGCAGATAATAACGATCAAAACTCCCACTCATATCTTAGTCTGTTAGCATCACACTCAATGCTACTGGCTCATTCATTCGCTACTCGTGACAGAAGTTGTATTGATCATGTGATAATTAAAAGTGAAAACCGCTCAGTAACTTTAGTCCTTGATTCATTATTTACGGATCACTCTCCATTATTATTTTTCTGTGAGCTGAATGGTCAAGTTTGGCAATCTAAAAGTACCCGTACAGTTAAACCAGTTGATATAAAGGCCTGTGTGGTTGAACTTGAGAGCCGTGATTTTAATGATGTACTCAGCAGTACTAATGCGGAACATGCAGCAAATTGTTTGACTGAAATTCTGTTCTCAATAACCGAAGCCAACACGCGCGAGATCAATATTTCAAGCAGAAAGAGCATTATCAAACCGTGTATTACTCCAGGCTTGCTGCGTTGCACCCAACAGCTTTTTTGTATAGTTAAAAAACATCCACAAAACGAACTCTTAATAACTACTACTTAAGCTCAATCTCAAGCAGCAGCAAGCAGGGTTTTAAGAACAGATGTTCAATCAGTATAATATAGTAATATCTACTAATAGTTGCCCTGAATTTTATGAGTGCTATCTTTGGAACAAAATAGTATATCGTGCAAAATTTCTAACCTGTCCCTGCGGGGTCATATATACTGAGCCTATAATTTCAGTCAATAGTAATATTAGTATAACAATTTTTGTTGAAGGCAATATCATAACAGAGAAACCAGTAAGCGTCTCAACAAACAACTCTGACCAAAACTTAGAGCAATTAATTAACATTATCTCTAACAGACACAGTACAAGTGAAAATATTATTACACATATATTAAATAAAGCTAAAACAGTTTTAAACAATAATCATGACAGAGAGTATGACATCAGAAGCAATCCTGAATGCTCTTTCGTTGACCAGTGATGATCAGGCATCAGAAGAGTTTCAAATAGCAGGAACAGTGCCAAATTCCATTACTTCTCTGTAGATTAAGAAAACTGTGACTATCTTAGGCTTGACACCAGATAATTTCTCAAAAGAATTCTCCACCATTGAATTTAATTTTGATGATCTTAAATCCAAATTTACAGACTTTTGTAAAGACTTTGATGACCCTCTTTATGATGCAGTCCCTAGTAGAGCTTTGGAATTTTGTTCCAGAATACTTTTTGAGTATGGCCCATACATAAGAACTGAACGGAAATCTAAAGGTGATAAAGCTATACGTTTCAGATTTCCATACAAAAAAACAAATAATACAACACCACCTAAAACAACCTTATCAATTAAAGTTGTAATAGCAACCACATTCAAAGATATGCAGTTTACAAAACAAATTGATAGTGATAAATTAATTCTTACATTCAGACAGGCAGGATTGTTGGCCATGGTCACCTTTTCTAAAGCTATTGATTATTGTTACAACAAATCTGCAACTAAATTACTAACACCATTGTGTGGTGCAATCTATTCAAGAGATTCTATCACTGATATGGCTAAAGAACTTCAAATAGAAGAAGCACAATGTCTCAAAATAGTGAATGAAAGTGCTACATCTGGTGGCCAATACTTGCCAAACTCATCAATTGAGTGTGCAATTGTGTGTATGATAACAGCAACTAAAAGACTTACAGATAAAAATGTAAGAGACTCTATGATATCAAGAGTTGTAAAGCAGTACACTCATTTGCATAAATCGTATAATGAATCAAAATTCATGACATATGCTAAATATGCTCTTGGTGGGGTACCTCCAGGAATAGACTCTGCCACATTGATTGAAATATATAAGAATGCACAGGTAGTCAAGATTTCTCCAAGACTACAAGCAAAGTCAATGAAGGAGGCTGAGTATGTGACCACAGCTACTGAAACTGTGCCTGGAACATCTAAAGTAAAGAAGTAAATTTAAGTTGAAATTATTATAAGTATTTTAAACTTGTTTATGAAGATTAAAGGAGGAATAATGTTTAGTACTGCCTTTAACTTCATTTATATTATTATAATTATAGTATCTAATAATATTAAATAGATTAATTTTATTAATATAGTTAATACCTTTATTTCCATTATATATTATATGCTCTCATATGGACTATTTGGGTGAATATATGTCTCTGGTAATAAATATATATTTATATCATAATAGAATTACTTTATTTATCTTATGTATATATTTATAAACGGTACAGAAATTTTTGCAACAACTTGCTAAAAAAAAGTCGAAAACGAATATGAGCGGTCAGAATTTCAAAAGTATAAAAAAATCCAAAGAAATTATGGACACTCGTCAAAAAAGCTACAAACTTACATCAAAAAGCTTCTCCTTCTGAGGAACTGTTGACCACGTCTAATGATCCTAAGTCCGCTGTTGATACAGTTATAGGGTTTTCGCGAACGTGAGGAAAAATATGGCATCCAATATAACTATAGGTCCTTCTGATGCGTCAATCTCCAATCCATAAATGAAACTGTTAATTCTGTATCTGACTCCATGGCTTGCTTGCATGCATGCATGGATGCTGATGATAGGGAAATTGAGAACATTATCCTTCGACTTAGGCAAAGCTGTGCGACGGGACATGATGGTATTCCAACCACCTTAATTAAAGAATCGAAACATGTTCTGATATCAGTTCTAAAGTACATGTTCAACTTATGTTTTTCAACAGGCACATTTCCATCAGTGTTCAAAAAAGCTTCTGGTTCATTCCCATCTATAAGAGTGGAGACAAGTGCTGTGTCGACAATTACAGGCCAATATCAGTACTGTGGCCGCGCTGTCGTCGCGCTACAAGCGAAACACATCGAAGCCTAAATCGCACTAACAAAGTTCCGAAGTTAAAACAGCATATATAAAATAGCTCCGAACTACCACTCGGAGCGTTGGCCGCTCCCCGGGTAGAACACTTTGCCCGGCGGTAGATTTTCCCTTTTCCTTTCAACGGCTACAGTACTACCTGTTTTATATAAAATCCTAGAAAAACTTTTAAATACTAGACTAATAAATTTCTTAGACTCTAGAAATCTTATCGCTCCAAACCAATTTGGCTTTAGACCTGGTAAATCAACAGAAGATGCGGTATTAGATCTAACCAGTACTATTGTTAAAAATCTTAATTGTAAATTAAAATCGTTATGTATATGTAGGAATTATAATTGATTATAGTACAGAGACTAATTTTGTAGTTAGGAATAATAATTAATTCGTTTACACGAATTAATTATCCAACGAGTCGAGGATAAACAAGTAACGGAATACGACAAGCGCACCGTTTCACGTCAGAGCCAAGACTGTTCTAACGGCGGCCGCTCCGTCCGTTTTATACAAGCTTAGCGGGCGCCACCGCAGGTGCAATGGTGCAGGTGTGCGGAGCACGTGTTATTTACAAGAATTCTGTCTAGCTACACAGTCGCCGTCGCAGGTGCAATGGTGCACGTGCCGTCACGGCCATACTGACATGCGTGCGTCCTCGCACGCGCTCCATCACAATCTTAGTTATCTGTAGACAGAAAACATCATTCGGTTCTTCTGACAAAACAGCGTCTGGTCCGGTCTATATTGACCCTTCAGACTGGAGTGACAGTCAGTTTTGTTCCGGCAGTAAGCCCTACAAAACTTTAATCATCTTTATGTTAGATCGGAATGATTAGTCTGTAGCTTTTTCTATTTTCTCTTTTTTTTTTTCAAGCACTGTTTTCGCTAGTCCGGAATAACTATTCCCTATAGCCATATCATTGGACCGGCACAAAGCCCTGCAATGATAGTAAGAACTATTTTTTTTTTACGCTTTTTTTTTCAAGTACTATTTATGCTAGTCCGGAATCACTATTCCCTTTAGCTATATCATTGGACCGGCAAACGCCCTGCAATGATAGTAAGAACCACATTTTTTTTCTTACTCTCTTTTTATTTCAATTCAGTATAGAACAGTTACAGACCATACCGCAAACATGTCCCCGTCACAATCACACAAAAGTGTATCGTGAGGGACGTAGTGACACACGATAACACCTAAGTATGTAAACCAACAGCAACTCGACACATATCCCAGTGCAGCACAGACCAGCCTCCCTGCAACTTCATGTTCCTTTCCTGCACTGGAATAATTACTTCGCTAGAGTATTGCAACGTCTCTAGTATTTTCTAGATGCACAGACACGGCTACCTCTGACTGTCGCACGTCTTCGTGCGGTTGACAGTGAACAGCATACGGTCTATCAGTTATCACCACTTGCTAACAGATATTAACTCTGGTTAAATATTACAACGATCGACCATCCCAGACTTCATTTAAGTCTGGAACGCGCGGATATGGCTACCTCCAGGCAAACGCACTACAGCTTTTCGTTCTGCTGCGATCAAACATTGCAAAAAAAATGGAAATTATGTGTAGAGACAGATACCACAACATATTTCGAAGCGAAGGAGAAAACTGCGCAAAATCTACGAAAGCCGTCCATTTACAGCGCCAAAGCACCATTTGTTCGGCGGCCGCTTGAATTGCCCTGCCGTAAGATCAGCCGATAAGTAACCGACTGTAGCGGTGTAGGCTCAATCTAACCAGCGCTCGGCCGTACCTGACCATATTCGATTAGCCATCACAACGTCTTCCTCATTGATCATTGTTGTAGAGACTTCTACGAATCCCTCGAAATCAAACCCCAATCTTGTCAACGACACAATATTCGGAGCAAACTGCAACACTGATCAACACATTAGAACACAAAAATGTTACTTATTATTTTCAATTCATAGCGTGTTAAAGTTAATCCTTTATTGTAGTACAACCCTTAAAAGTTTTGAACTTCAAAATATAGCAAATGATAATCATATTTCGCGTGAACTATCAAATTACAACAAAACGAGATCAGCAGGAGTACCTGAGGGTTCACAGGAATCGTCGGGGTTGTAGTCATCATGATCTGCGTGAAAAAAATTGTTAACTATAAGGACAACATACATAGTTGCCTGTTCTCTCATCTATCACACATACGAGGCCCTAAAACAGAAATACGTTCTCATACCGTGGACTATAATAAAGTACTTCGCTTTCACAAGTAAACATAGGTCTTCATACGAAGTATCTGACACATACTCTTACTTGAACTTGCGAGATCCCACGTTAACTACGTGAACCACATTAAAAACGTGAACCAGGACAGCGCCTGCCAGGACAGAGCCTAATACAAGTTCAGAAAACATTACCGTGCACACAGCATACGACTTCCGCGCACACAGTGTGACCCCCACGCATACAGAGTACACGACTTCCGAGGCATCGCCATGTAGAGCATACGCGAGCTCCGGGATAGCGCCTGCGTATACACGCATACGCATCTGCCGAAACCAGGCCATGTTACAGCTGGACCTGGCAGTCCGTTACGACCAGCAAGGCACACACTCACGCACTTGTAATCACATCACACGTGCTTCTGTAACACATAAAAGAAAACATTAAAAATACTCAGTCGGAACTTTATTTCAAGAAATGCAGCACTACTCTTGGTACACCATTCGCCTTTCTAGGGCACCAAATACTGAGCTGCGGCTACACGACAACCTCTGGTATGGTCCGATCCTCATGTAAACTTAAATACTCTCTTCAATGTCAGAACTAATTGGCTCTACTGCACTTTCATCAGTTATACTTCAGTTTTCCGGCATTTTTCGCAACCAATTAAAAATGTAAACACTCATTCTTACAAAATAGTTTCTGAGCCAATGTTTAGGATAAATTTACTTTCCTCATGTATCTAATGGTGATCAGTAGCAGCGACAAATAATAAGTTCGCGGCGTCATAAGCCGACAGCATACTCAAAAGCGAGCGCTACAGCTCCACGCTTTCCACTAAACCATTCCAAGTTTGTAGACTACGTAATGCTCGGAGTAAACTGTAACACTTATCATCACATTAGATCACAAAAATACTACTTAGTGTTTTTAAGTCATAGCACGTTAAAGTAATCATGTTCTTTTTTTTTCGGTACATCGTTTAAACATTTTGAACTTTTAAACTAGGCCATGTAAATCACACCTCGTGTATCAAATTATAACATTACTTGAGGAAGTTAAACTTCCACTGAATGCAAACTATAACTCATTCAGAATATCTCCAACATTTCTTTCGACATTTGTTATTATATTTGGGTACGTTAAGAAATAATGAAATTACTTGCGGGTACTTTCTATTATAAATTGAATAAAAAGATTTATCTTTTGACTTAAAACATTTCACTTTAAACTTTTACTCTACACTTTAATGATTCGTCAATGTCGTAAATACGACAACAAACTTGATTTAAGAAATTGAACACAAAAACAAAACGCGAGGCGCATTATAGTATTTCACCAACGTAATAACCCTTACACTATTCAAAGGTTATAGCAGGTGGGCAGTAACAGGGACTTTATCCCACTTCTGATGTAGGAAGTATAATTGATTATAGTACAGAGACTAATTTTGTAGTTAGAAATAATAATTAATTCGTTTACACGAATTAATTATCCAACGAGTCGAGGATAAACTAGTAACGGAATACGACAAGCGCACCGTTTCACGTCAGAGCCAAGACTGTTCTAACGGCGGCCGCTCCGTCCGTTTTATACTAGCTTAGCGGGCGCCACCGCAGGTGCAATGGTGCAGGTGTGCGGAGCACGTGTTATTTACAAGAATTTTGTCTAGCTACACAGTCGCCGTCGCAGGTGCAATGGTGCACGTTCCGTCATATATTTCTTGACCTTTCTAAGGCTTTTGACACAGTATCTGTTTCCATCCTTCTCACCAAATTACAACGTGTTGGAATTAGGGACATTGTACGGGAATTGTTTAAGCGCTACCTTTGTAATCGAGAACAATATGTTATGATTGGAAATTACACTAGTCATGGTGAATTGATTGAATATGGTGTGCCGCAAGGCAGTGTCCTAGGTCCGACTCTGTTCCTGATATATATAAACGATCTGTGTCAATTAAAACTACAAAATAGCAAAACTGTTACATATGCTGACGACACGCGAACGACACAATTATTGTTCATGGACAGAGTTGGGAGGAGGCGAGATCATATGCCTAGTCCGCGTCGCACTCAGTTATGACATAGCTGTCTCAAAATTTGCTGACATTAAATCTTAGCAAAACGAAATTTATTACATTTGCCCCTAGGCTTTCGTCACAACCAGACGCATCTTTCATAATATATGCTCACAAATGTGATACGCAAATTCCTTAGGTGTTGTGGTCGACAATGTGTTGTCATGGAGTGAACACATTAAATGTTTGACGCCACGTATTAGGAAACTTATATTTGTCTTTAGCAAGCTGCGTGTTGACGCTAACGTGGCGATTCTTAGGACTGCGTATTTTGCCTTAGCTCAATCCATTATCAGTTACTGCATTACGTCTTGGGGTGTTGCCAGAAAAACTAACATTATACAGCTCGAAAGGGCATAAAGGGCACAAAGGGCTGTATTGAAAGTAGTGGCTTCCAAGCCAATTAGGTATTCAACTAAACTTATATTTAAATATTGGGAAGTTCTTTCCGTTCGTAAATTATTTATATTAAATGCGGTTCTTCGCAAATACAAAACTCTTGCATATGATCCTAAAATTTTACAGAATATAAGAAGAAAAGACAAAGTATGTGTTTAATATTATATTTAAATTAAGAACTTAAAATATTAAATTTAAATTACGAACGCAAAATAGTCTTCTTTTTCTCGCTTCTGTTTTCTTGACACACTCTTCAGTCAACACATTAGCAGGCTCAACGCCTCTCTCTACATATAGTTATAATATATTATAAAAGCATATATCTGTTATAGTAAAATAAATATATATTTATAAAGTGATATAAAGTGACAACAAACTAGTTTCATTATAATACATAATTACAACAAGAAATATACAACATTTTTGTGGTCCTTCTCCCCGGTGAAGATTGTGAACGTCGGCCATTTTCATTTCATTGGAAAGGCCCGAGGAAATCGCGATCGAAATGAACCAACGATATAAAAACATCGTCGAAAAAATAAAAGGTTAGACAGCTGTCAATATATTATAGAAATAATTTTAAGACGCAAAAGCGAAATGAAAATTTAAATATAATAATTTTCTTGCAAAAGCAATAAAAAAGAACAGAAAAAATATAACGAACATAAATAAATAAAAAAGAACAAACTCTTAACTATTTGAGATTGAGATTCGACGGCTCCGTGGCGCAGTGGCTTAGCAATAAGTCGCAGCGCTGGGGGGCGCGGGTTCGAATCCCGCACGGAACAAGTATTTGTATGGCCTATAAATGATTGTTCCGGGTCTGGATGTTTGTCCTTGTGAAATTTGTGTTTGTAAACTGTCTCCACGATACAGGAGAAAATCCTAGTGTGGGGGTAACGTTTTTTAAATAAAGAAAAAGAATAAGAAAAAGAAAAAGATAGCGACGATCTTTCATTATTAATAACGAAAAGAAGCTCTTTAAAAGGTAAATTAACGCGGATATTCAATTTTGTTAAAAGTTAATAGTCAGACAACAGGAGTTAGTTCGTATAATGGATCAGTATGATGAAGTACAATATAAAATAGAATTAATTGACAACGATCAAACAAAAGCGTCAGTACACGACGTTTTACAATTAAAGCAGATATAGAAAAACTGCTAACTTTAAAAAATTCACATCACAACAGTACAGCGACTCATCGTGAAAAAGCAGAATCTCAGGTTCGACTACCTAAGCTGGAGCTACCTACGTTTGACGGTAACCTTAAAGAGTGGCCTGCTTTCAAAAACCTTTTTATGTGTACTGTTGACAGCGCAAATATTCCAACATTACAAAAATTTCAATATTTGAAGACGTCGGTTAAAGGTGAAGCAGCTGGTTTAATTAATTCATTATTAATTATTGAAGAAAATTATAATAAGGCTTTAGAATTATTAACTAAAAGGTATGAAAATAAAACAATTATTGTAAACCATCATCTTAAAAGTTTCATAAATTTTCCTACTATAACGAGACATAATTTAAAACAATACTTGACTGTATTTCAACAAAGTCTTGATTCACTCCGAGCACTAGGTGTTACTGTAGATTCTTGGGATCTTATTCTAGTTTATTTAATAACACAAAACTTAGATAATTCATTGCGTGCCTCTTGGGAAATAAGTAGGAAGGATTCCAACATTCCCACACTAGAAGAGCTGTTAGATTTCTTAAATCTAAGAGTTACTGCCTATGATCTTATGAAAGACTCAGATAGGACATCACCACAAACTTCAAAATCTTTCCCTAGACTATCTCATGTGTCAATTTCATTACATACACAGCCAACAATACAATGCGTATTATGTCAAAACGCTCATGTTTTATATAAATGTCCTAATTTTTTAGAAATGCCAATTGATAAACGTATAGACTTTATAAAAACAAATTCGTTATGTTTTAATTGCTTACAACCATTTACATCTCAACACAAATGCTTCCACAATCGCCTCCTCCAATTTACTCCTTATCTGCTCTAGTTCTTGGGTGACCATTCCATCATCGTCTGAATCAACTACAACTGGAAAATCCGCGGCGGCATCGACGTGTGCAGATTGTTCTGCAATTTGTGGCGTCGCATTACCAGCTGCAGCATTTTCATTCGATGAGGGAACGGCCTCACGTCGTAGTCGTTCGAGTTCGGTGTCACCAAATATGTTGGAGCGCAGGATGTACCGAACTCGGTCTGCCAGGTTTTGCTCTGATACATGAACAGATGGCTCCAGCTCCGCGAAAAAGCGATGCATCCGAGCCCGATACGCCAACATTCCAGTTTCTTCCCCTTTTGCCCTAAAATACGCTCGCAATGCGTTTGCGTTCATGATTTTTGTCCAACGCATGCGACGTGTTCCACCAGCGGCGGGTGCCACTTGCTGAGTCCGAGAAGACCCAGCCGACACCAAGCCCTCTGGTGGGGATGATGGATGCGGGCGGCTACTAGGTGGTCTTGCAGCCCCCCGCGCTTGGCTGGCGACCCGCATGCTGTCGCGTCCAGCGCCAGCTCCAGACGCGCCCTGGCGACCTCCAGGCAGCGGCCCTTTGCGCACTCTTTTATTTTCCATCATCCATTATATGGGCGTCAATTAACGGGAGACGCCCAGGCCCGGCACCGTTTCATGGTGCGGCCATAAGCACAGACGGACCTTTGAACCCTCAATTCTGCCGAGGCACGGCGCACACACCTCTTGGCAAGGCGCTGACTGACTGCACTGACGTAGCAGTTTTATCACTTAACTGTTACGTCAGCGGGCGGTGGGGTCGTCACTTCCCTACGCCTATTTAAATTATTATTATTATTTTATTATCTGGGGTATTTTTATAGTTTTCTCATCTGGTTGGGCTGTATAAATATATAATTGAAAATGAAAATGATAAACTTACATAAATATCAATAAAATAAAATAAATACATAAAAATTACATAAATATATAAAAACCCAACCAGATGGAAGCCCTCGGCAGGGGAGACCAAACGGCCGAGGGTTAGGGGGAAAGGGAAAGAAACCGGCGGACGATGCGGGCGGTATCGAGGACCACCGCCTTTTGCATTTGAGCTTGGAGCGATCCGTCACGGAGTCCCAGTCGCCTCAGGTGACCCGAGAGGCTGACTGGGATTAACCCGTTCGCAGAAACGACCACATAATTTTATAATTTCGGCGGGCAGACCACCCCACATGTCGGTCACCTCGTGAGCCAGGTCCAGATATTTTGTCACCTTATCTGTTTCGGCTTTCACGAGGTTTTCGTCATAAGGAATGGTAATGTCGACCAAAAATATCCTTGACTGTGCCCGGTCCTTCAGCACAATATCAGGCTTATTCGCAAGAATAGTCCTGTCTGTGATGATGGCCCGGTCCCAGTAGAGCCTGGCGCGGTCATTTTCGAGTACGGCTTCCGGCAAGTACTTATAATACGGCAGTTTCCGATCCACGAGACCGTATTTCAGAGCGAGCTCCTGGTGTAGAATCCTGGCTACTAAGTTGTGTCTGTGCAAATACTCAGAGTTAGAAAGCGCCGAACAACCGGAGATGACATGCCTAAGTGACTCACCGGGATGGCGACAAGCTCGACAGACGTCAACGGTGCCATCCTTTAGGATGTATCTCCGATAATTGTTGGTCTTAATAACCTGGTCCTGTATCGCACAGACAAAACCCTCGGTTTCCCCAAAGAGGTCACCGAAACGTAGCCAGTAGAGGGAGGCGACTGTGTCTACGAAAGGCTCGTGTAGAGCCTTGTAGAACCTCCCGTGGAGCTCCTTCTCCTTCCATACGGTCTCCCGGTCGGAAATGCTCTGTACTGCCGGGTCCCGCCATTGCTCGTTGGCTAAGGATATAGGGGTAAGTCCTTTATCACAAGATTATTTTATTATTATTATTATTATCCATTCATAATACTATTCATAACATTATTCATATAGCTACAGTGGACGTCAGGAAATTGGTACCAAATCGTTGGGATTGTCCAAAATAGTTTGACCTCCATCGATCTTTCTGTAATTATAATTCCTGCAAAGTGTTTGCGCCTTGGTACTGTTTACTTAACGCATCTACACCATGTCGCTGCAAACGATCACATCAGTGCCACCGCCCAGCCGGCGGCCAACGCCGATAGCAAATCGGAATACGACCTACATTGTGTGTCGGATGATGCATTTCACTATTACTACAACATTTCGCAGCGTCAAAAGCGGAAGAGGATTAGTACGTCTGAAAAACAGCTATCTAGTTTTATGAAAGAAATTAGGAGTATGTTTTCCGACTTTAAATGTCAACAAGAAACGAAAATTGAATAACTATGTACAATGGTAGAAGGGATAAAAACCAAAATTCAGAGATTAGCTTGTCTATTGAATTCAAGTCAATGAACTCAAGAAAGAAAATTCTCAACATCTCAATTACATTCAATCACGAGAGACTAAGCTGGAAAACTTCGGAAGAAGCGTCCGTTCTAACTGTGTGGAAATTAAAAATATACCAATTAATAAACATGAGTCGAAGAAGACTCATTGAAACTGTAACCAATATCGGAGAAGTTCATAAAGTAAATATACAAACAAGGGACATTAAAGACATATTCCGCATTACCACCAGAAACCCTGAAAATAAAACTGTGATAGTTAATCTGGCTAGTGTCATCACAAAGGACACCCTACTGAAAGCATACAAAAATTATAACAAGAGTCCCACAAAACTTAATACAGAATACATTAAACTGAGTGGCCCGTCAAGACCCATTTTCATTTCCGAAAACTTGACTGCGAAGATGAAGCGATTATTTTATTTAACGCGTGTATTCGCCAATAGTAACGAATATAAATATTGTTGGTCGTCTAATGGGAAAATATTTATCCGGGAAAAAGATCAGAATCAGAAGTAAAATGACATGTATTAGTGTTATTACAAGTGAGCTGTCTGATACACTTACTTTTTGTGAAATTGCTTTGTGATGTTAGCCTTAGCCGACTTAATATTTTTCTGCCTTCTACTGTCATGATGTATGATATTTGTAAAACTACAAGTAATACACACACACATACATTTTTAACTTTCTCCCTGCATAATTATTTAAACAGAATACCTATTCGTTCACTACTCCCTCTATTCGTATATCCACATGTTGTCAAGCTTCAACAACCCAATGTTAAAACAAGGCTCAAACTGCGCGAAAAAATCATAAGCGTTTTTGTATTTAAATGCAAATTATGGATGATTACTTACAAATAACCTCATAAATTGATAACGTAATATTTGTAATTCTTACATTTGTTCTCCTAAAAACGCGTCAGCATACATAAATAATTCACGAAATAATTATAAGGTATTCCACGTATATATGAGAAGTATAGATTGTACTACAAATTTCAGTAACTTTGAGATTCTCCTGAAAATAATAAATCTTGATCTAGACGTAATTGTACTATCAGAGTGTTGGCTGAGCAAGTGTCCTTATCTTCCCAAGTCACCGGGCTATCAAATCCATAGCAACAAACACTGAAACCAAAGTGATGGAGTGGCAATTTACATAAAAGAAAATATTGTCGCAAAAGTTAATGAGCCATCTTTGGCTAATGCAAACCTAAGTAGTAATAAGTTCCCCATCTTGTAGAAATATTGAAAACTTTACTAATACATTGGACACCATTTTGGCCTCTTTGCGATCTTTCAAAACCATTGCCATTGTTGGTGACATAAACATAAATATAGTCGCAGATAATAACGATCAAAACTCCCACTCATATCTTAGTCTGTTAGCATCACACTCAATGCTACTGGCTCATTCATTCGCTACTCGTGACAGAAGTTGTATTGATCATGTGATAATTAAAAGTGAAAACCGCTCAGTAACTTTAGTCCTTGATTCATTATTTACGGATCACTCTCCATTATTATTTTTCTGTGAGCTGAATGGTCAAGTTTGGCAATCTAAAAGTACCCGTACAGTTAAACCAGTTGATATAAAGGCCTGTGTGGTTGAACTTGAGAGCCGTGATTTTAATGATGTACTCAGCAGTACTAATGCGGAACATGCAGCAAATTGTTTGACTGAAATTCTGTTCTCAATAACCGAAGCCAACACGCGCGAGATCAATATTTCAAGCAGAAAGAGCATTATCAAACCGTGTATTACTCCAGGCTTGCTGCGTTGCACCCAACAGCTTTTTTGTATAGTTAAAAAACATCCACAAAACGAACTCTTAATAACTACTACTTAAGCTCAATCTCAAGCAGCAGCAAGCAGGGTTTTAAGAACAGATGTTCAATCAGTATAATATAGTAATATCTACTAATAGTTGCCCTGAATTTTATGAGTGCTATCTTTGGAACAAAATAGTATATCGTGCAAAATTTCTAACCTGTCCCTGCGGGGTCATATATACTGAGCCTATAATTTCAGTCAATAGTAATATTAGTATAACAATTTTTGTTGAAGGCAATATCATAACAGAGAAACCAGTAAGCGTCTCAACAAACAACTCTGACCAAAACTTAGAGCAATTAATTAACATTATCTCTAACAGACACAGTACAAGTGAAAATATTATTACACATATATTAAATAAAGCTAAAACAGTTTTAAACAATAATCATGACAGAGAGTATGACATCAGAAGCAATCCTGAATGCTCTTTCGTTGACCAGTGATGATCAGGCATCAGAAGAGTTTCAAATAGCAGGAACAGTGCCAAATTCCATTACTTCTCTGTAGATTAAGAAAACTGTGACTATCTTAGGCTTGACACCAGATAATTTCTCAAAAGAATTCTCCACCATTGAATTTAATTTTGATGATCTTAAATCCAAATTTACAGACTTTTGTAAAGACTTTGATGACCCTCTTTATGATGCAGTCCCTAGTAGAGCTTTGGAATTTTGTTCCAGAATACTTTTTGAGTATGGCCCATACATAAGAACTGAACGGAAATCTAAAGGTGATAAAGCTATACGTTTCAGATTTCCATACAAAAAAACAAATAATACAACACCACCTAAAACAACCTTATCAATTAAAGTTGTAATAGCAACCACATTCAAAGATATGCAGTTTACAAAACAAATTGATAGTGATAAATTAATTCTTACATTCAGACAGGCAGGATTGTTGGCCATGGTCACCTTTTCTAAAGCTATTGATTATTGTTACAACAAATCTGCAACTAAATTACTAACACCATTGTGTGGTGCAATCTATTCAAGAGATTCTATCACTGATATGGCTAAAGAACTTCAAATAGAAGAAGCACAATGTCTCAAAATAGTGAATGAAAGTGCTACATCTGGTGGCCAATACTTGCCAAACTCATCAATTGAGTGTGCAATTGTGTGTATGATAACAGCAACTAAAAGACTTACAGATAAAAATGTAAGAGACTCTATGATATCAAGAGTTGTAAAGCAGTACACTCATTTGCATAAATCGTATAATGAATCAAAATTCATGACATATGCTAAATATGCTCTTGGTGGGGTACCTCCAGGAATAGACTCTGCCACATTGATTGAAATATATAAGAATGCACAGGTAGTCAAGATTTCTCCAAGACTACAAGCAAAGTCAATGAAGGAGGCTGAGTATGTGACCACAGCTACTGAAACTGTGCCTGGAACATCTAAAGTAAAGAAGTAAATTTAAGTTGAAATTATTATAAGTATTTTAAACTTGTTTATGAAGATTAAAGGAGGAATAATGTTTAGTACTGCCTTTAACTTCATTTATATTATTATAATTATAGTATCTAATAATATTAAATAGATTAATTTTATTAATATAGTTAATACCTTTATTTCCATTATATATTATATGCTCTCATATGGACTATTTGGGTGAATATATGTCTCTGGTAATAAATATATATTTATATCATAATAGAATTACTTTATTTATCTTATGTATATATTTATAAACGGTACAGAAATTTTTGCAACAACTTGCTAAAAAAAAGTCGAAAACGAATATGAGCGGTCAGAATTTCAAAAGTATAAAAAAATCCAAAGAAATTATGGACACTCGTCAAAAAAGCTACAAACTTACATCAAAAAGCTTCTCCTTCTGAGGAACTGTTGACCACGTCTAATGACCCTAAGTCCGCTGTTGATACAGTTATAGGGTTTTCGCGAACGTGAGGAAAAATATGGCATCCAATATAACTATAGGTCCTTCTGATGCGTCAATCTCCAATCCATAAATGAAACTGTTAATTCTGTATCTGACTCCATGGCTTGCTTGCATGCATGCATGGATGCTGATGATAGGGAAATTGAGAACATTATCCTTCGACTTAGGCAAAGCTGTGCGACGGGACATGATGGTATTCCAACCACCTTAATTAAAGAATCGAAACATGTTCTGATATCAGTTCTAAAGTACATGTTCAACTTATGTTTTTCAACAGGCACATTTCCATCAGTGTTCAAAAAAGCTTCTGGTTCATTCCCATCTATAAGAGTGGAGACAAGTGCTGTGTCGACAATTACAGGCCAATATCAGTACTGTGGCCGCGCTGTCGTCGCGCTACAAGCGAAACACATCGAAGCCTAAATCGCACTAACAAAGTTCCGAAGTTAAAACAGCATATATAAAATAGCTCCGAACTACCACTCGGAGCGTTGGCCGCTCCCCGGGTAGAACACTTTGCCCGGCGGTAGATTTTTCCTTTTCCTTTCAACGGCTACAGTACTACCTGTTTTATATAAAATCCTAGAAAAACTTTTAAATACTAGACTAATAAATTTCTTAGACTCTAGAAATCTTATCGCTCCAAACCAATTTGGCTTTAGACCTGGTAAATCAACAGAAGATGCGGTATTAGATCTAACCAGTACTATTGTTAAAAATCTTAATTGTAAATTAAAATCGTTATGTATATGTAGGAATTATAATTGATTATAGTACAGAGACTAATTTTGTAGTTAGGAATAATAATTAATTCGTTTACACGAATTAATTATCCAACGAGTCGAGGATAAACTAGTAACGGAATACGACAAGCGCACCGTTTCACGTCAGAGCCAAGACTGTTCTAACGGCGGCCGCTCCGTCCGTTTTATACAAGCTTAGCGGGCGCCACCGCAGGTGCAATGGTGCAGGTGTGCGGAGCACGTGTTATTTACAAGAATTCTGTCTAGCTACACAGTCGCCGTCGCAGGTGCAATGGTGCACGTGCCGTCACGGCCATGCTGACATGCGTGCGTCCTCGCACGCGCTCCATCACAATCTTAGTTATCTGTAGACAGAAAACATCATTCGGTTCTCCTGACAAAACAGCGTCTGGTCCGGTCTATATTGACCCTTCAGACTGGAGTGACAGTCAGTTTTGTTCCGGCAGTAAACCCTACAAAACTTTAATCATCTTTATGTTAGATCGGAATGATTAGTCTGTAGCTTTTTCTATTTTCTCTTTTTTTTTTTCAAGCACTGTTTTCGCTAGTCCGGAATAACTATTCCCTATAGCCATATCATTGGACCGGCACAAAGCCCTGCAATGATAGTAAGAACTATTTTTTTTTACGCTTTTTTTTCAAGTACTATTTATGCTAGTCCGGAATCACTATTCCCTTTAGCTATATCATTGGACCGGCAAACGCCCTGCAATGATAGTAAGAACCACATTTTTTTTCTTACTCTCTTTTTTTTTCAATTCAGTATAGAACAGTTACAGACCATACCGCAAACATGTCCCCGTCACAATCACACAAAAGTGTATCGTGAGGGACGTAGTGACACACGATAACACCTAAGTATGTAAACCAACAGCAACTCGACACATATCCCAGTGCAGCACAGACCAGCCTCCCTGCAACTTCATGTTCCTTTCCTGCACTGGAATAATTACTTCGCTAGAGTATTGCAACGTCTCTAGTATTTTCTAGATGCACAGACACGGCTACCTCTGACTGTCGCACGTCTTCGTGCGGTTGACAGTGAACAGCATACGGTCTATCAGTTATCACCACTTGCTAACAGATATTAACTCTGGTTAAATATTACAACGATCGACCATCCCAGACTTCATTTAAGTCTGGAACGCGCGGATATGGCTACCTCCAGGCAAACGCACTACAGCTTTTCGTTCTGCTGCGATCAAACATTGCAAAAAAAATGGAAATTATGTGTAGAGACAGATACCACAACATATTTCGAAGCGAAGGAGAAAACTGCGCAAAATCTACGAAAGCCGTCCATTTACAGCGCCAAAGCACCATCTGTTCGGCGGCCGCTTGAATTGCCCTGCCGTAAGATCAGCCGATAAGTAACCGACTGTAGCGGTGTAGGCTCAATCTAACCAGCGCTCGGCCGTACCTGACCATGTTCGATTAGCCATCACAACGTCTTCCTCATTGATCATTGTTGTAGAGACTTCTACGAATCCCTCGAAATCAAACCCCAATCTTGTCAACGACACAATATTCGGAGCAAACTGCAACACTGATCAACACATTAGAACACAAAAATGTTACTTATTATTTTCAATTCATAGCGTGTTAAAGTTAATCCTTTATTGTAGTACAACCCTTAAAAGTTTTGAACTTCAAAATATAGCAAATGATAATCATGTTTCGCGTGAACTATCAAATTACAACAAAACGAGAGCAGCAGGAGTACCTGAGGGTTCACAGGAATCGTCGGGGTTGTAGTCATCATGATCTGCGTGAAAAAAATTGTTAACTATAAGGACAACATACATAGTTGCCTGTTCTCTCATCTATCACACATACGAGGCCCTAAAACAGAAATACGTTCTCATACCGTGGACTATAATAAAGTACTTCGCTTTCACAAGTAAACATAGGTCTTCATACGAAGTATCTGACACATACTCTTACTTGAACTTGCGAGATCCCACGTTAACTACGTGAACCACATTAAAAACGTGAACCAGGACAGCGCCTGCCAGGACAGAGCCTAATACAAGTTCAGAAAACATTACCGTGCACACAGCATACGACTTCCGCGCACACAGTGTGACCCCCACGCATACAGAGTACACGACTTCCGAGGCATCGCCATGTAGAGCATACGCGCGCTCCGGGATGACGCCTGCGTATACACGCATACGCATCTGCCGAAACCAGGCCATGTTACAGCTGGACCTGGCAGTCCGTTACGACCAGCAAGGCACACACTCACGCACTTGTAATCACATCACACGTGCTTCTGTAACACATAAAAGAAAACATTAAAAATAATCAGTCGGAACTTTATTTCAAGAAATGCAGCACTACTCTTGGTACACCATTCGCCTTTCTAGGGCACCAAATACTGAGCTGCGGCTACACGACAACCTCTGGTATGGTCCGATCCTCATGTAAACTTAAATACTCTCTTCAATGTCAGAACTAATTGGCTCTACTGCACTTTCATCAGTTATACTTCAGTTTTCCGGCATTTTTCGCAACCAATTAAAAATGTAAACATTCATTCTTACAAAATAGTTTCTGAGCCAATGTTTAGGATAAATTTACTTTCCTCATGCATCTAATGGTGATCAGTAGCAGCGACAAATAATAAGTTCGCGGCGTCATAAGCCGACAGCATACTCAAAAGCGAGCGCTACAGCTCCACGCTTTCCACTAAACCATTCCAAGTTTGTAGACTACGTAATGCTCGGAGTAAACTGTAACACTTATCATCACATTAGATCACAAAAATACTACTTAGTGTTTTTAAGTCATAGCACGTTAAAGTAATCATGTTCTTTTTTTTTCGGTACATCGTTTAAACATTTTGAACTTTTAAACTAGGCCATGTAAATCACACCTCGTGTATCAAATTATAACATTACTTGAGGAAGTTAAACTTCCACTGAATGCAAACTATAACTCATTCAGAATATCTCCAACATTTCTTTCGACATTTGTTATCATATTTGGGTACGTTAAGAAATAATGAAATTACTTGCGGGTACTTTCTATTATAAATTGAATAAAAAGATTTATCTTTTGACTTAAAACATTTCACTTTAAACTTTTACTCTACACTTTAATGATTCGTCAATGTCGTAAATACGACAACAAACTTGATTTAAGAAATTGAACACAAAAACAAAACGCGAGGCGCATTATAGTATTTTACCAACGTAATAACCCTTACACTATTCAAAGGTTATAGCAGGTGGGCAGTAACAGGGACTTTATCCCACTTCTGATGTAGGAAGTATAATTGATTATAGTACAGAGACTAATTTTGTAGTTAGAAATAATAATTAATTCGTTTACACGAATTAATTATCCAACGAGTCGAGGATAAACTAGTAACGGAATACGACAAGCGCACCGTATCACGTCAGAGCCAAGACTGTTCTAACGGCGGCCGCTCCGTCCGTTTTATACAAGCTTAGCGGGCGCCACCGCAGGTGCAATGGTGCAGGTGTGCGGAGCACGTGTTATTTACAAGAATTTTGTCTAGCTACACAGTCGCCGTCGCAGGTGCAATGGTGCACGTTCCGTCATATATTTCTTGACCTTTCTAAGGCTTTTGACACAGTATCTGTTTCCATCCTTCTCACCAAATTACAACGTGTTGGAATTAGGGACATTGTACGGGAATTGTTTAAGCGCTACCTTTGTAATCGAGAACAATATGTTATGATTGGAAATTACACTAGTCATGGTGAATTGATTGAATATGGTGTGCCGCAAGGCAGTGTCCTAGGTCCGACTCTGTTCCTGATATATATAAACGATCTGTGTCAATTAAAACTACAAAATAGCAAAACTGTTACATATGCTGACGACACGCGGACGACACAATTATTGTTCATGGACAGAGTTGGGAGGAGGCGAGATCATATGCCTAGTCCGCGTCGCACTCAGTTATGACATAGCTGTCTCAAAATTTGCTGACATTAAATCTTAGCAAAACGAAATTTATTACATTTGCCCCTAGGCTTTCGTCACAACCAGACGCATCTTTCATAATATATGCTCACAAATGTGATACGCAAATTCCTTGTACCTGTAATTCAATTCAATTCAAAGTATTTAGGTGTTGTGGTCGACAATGTGTTGTCATGGAGTGAACACATTAAATGTTTGACGCCACGTATTAGGAAACTTATATTTGTCTTTAGCAAGCTGCGTGTTGGCGCTAACGTGGCGATTCTTAGGACTGCGTATTTTGCCTTAGCTCAATCCATTATCAGTTACTGCATTACGTCTTGGGGTGTTGCCAGAAAAACTAACATTATACAGCTCGAAAGGGCATAAAGGGCACAAAGGGCTGTATTGAAAGTAGTGGCTTCCAAGCCAATTAGGTATTCAACTAAACTTATATTTAAATATTGGGAAGTTCTTTCCGTTCGTAAATTATTTATATTAAATGCGGTTCTTCGCAAATACAAAACTCTTGCATATGATCCTAAAATTTTACAGAATATAAGAAGAAAAGACAAAGTATGTGTTTAATATTATATTTAAATTAAGAACTTAAAATATTAAATTTAAATTACGAACGCAAAATAGTCTTCTTTTTCTCGCTTCTGTTTTCTTGACACACTCTTCAGTCAACACATTAGCAGGCTCAACGCCTCTCTCTACATATAGTTATAATATATTATAAAAGCATATATCTGTTATAGTAAAATAAATATATATTTATAAAGTGATATAAAGTGCCAACAAACTAGTTTCATTATAATATATAATTACAACAAGAAATATACAACATTTTTGTGGTCCTTCTCCCCGGTGAAGATTGTGAACGTCGGCCATTTTCATTTCATTGGAAAGGCCCGAGGAAATCGCGATCGAAATGAGCCAACGATATAAAAACATCGTCGAAAAAATAAAAGGTTAGACAGCTGTCAATATATTATAGAAATAATTTTAAGACGCAAAAGCGAAATGAAAATTTAAATATAATAATTTTCTTGCAAAAGCAATAAAAAAGAACAGAAAAAATATAACGAACATAAATAAATAAAAAAGAACAAACTCTTAACTATTTGAGATTGAGATTCGACGGCTCCGTGGCGCAGTGGCTTAGCAATAAGTCGCAGCGCTGGGGGGCGCGGGTTCGAATCCCGCACGGAACAAGTATTTGTATGGCCTATAAATGATTGTTCCGGGTCTGGATGTTTGTCCTTGTGAAATTTGTGTTTGTAAACTGCCTCCACGATACAGGAGAAAATCCTAGTGTGGGGGTAACGTTTTTTAAATAAAGAAAAAGAATAAGAAAAAGAAAAAGAAAAGAAAAAAGATATACAATAAATATTATAAAATATGGCGGAAAAAGATAGCGACGATCTTTCATTATTAATAACGAAAAGAAGCTCTTTAAAAGGTAAATTAACACGGATATTCAATTTTGTTAAAAGTTAATAGTCAGACAACAGGAGTTAGTTCGTATAATGGATCAGTATGATGAAGTACAATATAAAATAGAATTAATTGACAACGATCAAACAAAAGCGTCAGTACACGACGTTTTACAATTAAAGCAGATATAGAAAAACTGCTAACTTTAAAAAATTCACATCACAACAGTACAGCGACTCATCGTGAAAAAGCAGAATCTCAGGTTCGACTACCTAAGCTGGAGCTACCTACGTTTGACGGTAACCTTAAAGAGTGGCCTGCTTTCAAAAACCTTTTTATGTGTACTGTTGACAGCGCAAATATTCCAACATTACAAAAATTTCAATATTTGAAGACGTCGGTTAAAGGTGAAGCAGCTGGTTTAATTAATTCATTATTAATTATTGAAGAAAATTATAATAAGGCTTTAGAATTATTAACTAAAAGGTATGAAAATAAAACAATTATTGTAAACCATCATCTTAAAAGTTTCATAAATTTTCCTACTATAACGAGACATAATTTAAAACAATACTTGACTGTATTTCAACAAAGTCTTGATTCACTCCGAGCACTAGGTGTTACTGTAGATTCTTGGGATCTTATTCTAGTTTATTTAATAACACAAAACTTAGATAATTCATTGCGTGCCTCTTGGGAAATAAGTAGGAAGGATTCCAACATTCCCACACTAGAAGAGCTGTTAGATTTCTTAAATCTAAGAGTTACTGCCTATGATCTTATGAAAGACTCAGATAGGACATCACCACAAACTTCAAAATCTTTCCCTAGACTATCTCATGTGTCAATTTCATTACATACACAGCCAACAATACAATGCGTATTATGTCAAAACGCTCATGTTTTATATAAATGTCCTAATTTTTTAGAAATGCCAATTGATAAACGTATAGACTTTATAAAAACAAATTCGTTATGTTTTAATTGCTTACAACCATTTACATCTCAACACAAATGCTCTAAAAGTCGATGCTCTTTATGCCACAAAATGTATCACGCAACAATACACATGCAGAATCCTCCCAGGAAAGTAAACACAGTTACTGCAACACAATTATATCCTGGTCATGATCGTCTTCAACAGACATCGCCCACACATCAGTCTCGTAATGACGCACACATATATCATACACAAAATAATATTACAGATATGCCACATACACCACGCACACAATCTCGTAGCAATCATATTTCTCCGATCATATAATCTTATGCAATCTGACAACAGTCATCTATCATACATCTACATCAACACAAACGTAGAACATAATCAAGAACATATTCAAGTAACTCCTTCCACAGTACTAATTTCAAATAGTAAACATAACCAAATATTGCTTCCCACAACTATTGTAAAGGTTCAAGATTCTGCTGGTCGCTGGCATTCCGCACGAGCACTCTTGGACTCGTGAAGTGAGGTAAACATTATTACTCACAGACTAGCGAACTTATTAAAATGTAAATATCGTTATAATCATCATATAATTCAAGGCATTGGAGAATCAAATCAACAAACGCAACTATGTACTTAAACAAACAGCTTCACATCACACTGATTATAAAACAAATCTTACTTTCATCGTAATGAACAACATAACTGTTCCTCTCCCTCACTCATACATACAAACTGACATATGAAACATTCCATATAAACAATCTAATCTTCTAGCTGATCCACAATTTTATATGAGTAAAGAAATTGATCTGCTTGTAGGAGCGGGAGTTTTCTACGATCTTCTATTATTAGGACATATACGTCTAGGTCCGAACCGACCACATCTTATAGAGACAGTTTTAGGATGGGTGGTATCGGTAGTTGATACATTGGTAGTTGATAGTCAAGCTGATGTAAATAATTCACAAAATAAAATATCACAAACATCACTCAGGATAAGAAAAAATCATACAAAAGGTCATACTCTCTTCGGAACAACTATACATTAATACAACAACTTAAGATGAAAGCGGAAATTACTTAGTAGAATTACCTGTATCGACTAAGTTTTACAACTAGGAACTTCATTTAAAATTGATTATCGTTGCTTTCTACAAAAGGAACACAGATTTAAAAATAATTCAGAATTACACATACAATATAAAGAATTCATACACGAGATCATACCCTTAGGACATGAAGAATACATAACGAATTCCCAAAATTCAGATAACAACAAGCATTATTATCCGCCACTTCAACACAATGCTATACATCTCATCTAGAGCTCAATCTCAAATATCCATAATATATTCAACTTTAAGACAAAAACAAAGAACATTTATTTGTTC
Source organism: Parnassius mnemosyne (assembly GCA_963668995.1). Classification (NCBI taxonomy): domain Eukaryota; kingdom Metazoa; phylum Arthropoda; class Insecta; order Lepidoptera; family Papilionidae; genus Parnassius; species Parnassius mnemosyne. The sequence goes on from CAVLGL010000086.1 coordinate 26,924,786, forward strand.
AATAATACTCTCATCTCTAAGCTTGCTTAAAATCAAGCACATCCAATCATTACTCCTGCGAAACATTATATAACTACACTCATTGTACGACAGTATCATCTATGTCTGTTACAATCAGACATCAACGGTCGCAATAAAGTTAAAAGGGTAATACATGGATGAGTTCGTTGTGTAAGATTCTGAGCGCAAGCCTGTGAGCAGTAGATGGCTTGTCTCCCAGTGCCAAGTGTCTCTGGATCGCCCTTTTACTCATCACGAACTAAATGACCAGTTTTACAAGCTATTAAAGTGTGACAGATCTTACAGTGAAATAATAAACTATTGTATTAAAACGCAATTTAGTGGTCTTTTACCGTTCCTGTTGCAAGTCCTATAGGTAGCCTTTACGAGGCTGGAGTAAAGTCAGTCAAGTCACTGTTAAAGCGTCACTTAGGTAATGTTAAGATGACCTACGAATTATTATACACTATTCTTGTAATAGATTGAGTCTATATCAGAGAGTCATAAAAATAAACAACAGTTTTGGAAACATTTTTATAAAACTTAATTTTATCTACAATATTAAAAACTATGATAATAAAAAAAAAAAAACTAAAACTAGAAACTTAATTATCATATAGTCCTACTCCCCGCGGTATCGTGCCAAGAACGCTGGCTGCGTTTCCCCGCTGAATGGCTATACTTAGCCTTTGAGCGAGGAAAGAACCAGCCCTCTTATCACCAGCAGCAACGACCAGCCGCGGATGGAGTTCCTTTAGGAACTTCACCGCACGTGGACCCCACGGACCGATAGTCTCTACTGCAAATGGCACAAATATGTAGTCATCTGTCAGAGGCTCATATTTGCGCCACTTACTCAGCTCAGCTGCCTCTGATGCCGCCCCGGCTTTAAACGAGGTACCCCTAAGATGAGAGGCCGCCAGAGTGTCTACGCAAGTAGCATCCCACACTAGGGCTTTACCTCTCTCCCAAGGGACCAATGTCATACCGTCGGGTCTCTTGCCATCGTCTCTAAATATTCCACAAGGCTCTAAAACCGAGGGAACATTTATAGAGGCAAGAGCCCTTCGGATGACATCGTTCAAAGAACTGTGTCGTGAAAACCTACCAGCGCTTTTCTTACATGAAAGTCCGTGGAGCCCAAACTTGTCGACGCTGCTACCACAGGGGCACTGATGGGGTTGACAAATCGCCGCTCCTAGTCGGATTCCTACGGCAATACGCAAGCTTTCCCTATCAAGTAATGTGCCGAGATTACTTGATGGTAAAGCGTGTAACCAGTGACTAGATTCCTTAGTCGAAACAGCTAGAAGGCGTGCCTTATCTTGGTCACTATGGAAATTATGAAACAAATCCTTCTGCACGCCCTGTACCAACGGAATATCCCACTGTTTTTGTTGGTTAGCTTCCAGTGGAATATTTTCACCAGGACAGAGCGTTTGCCATGTCTGCCCTGCCTCCGTAGCAAAGCATAGGTCTACTTTATTATTTAAAATTATGTTACATAAGTCACTGACACTATGCACGGAAGCAAGGAAAGCAGGCAATGCAATTCTAGAAAGATTTCTCACACCAATGCCACCAATGTAACAATAACTTAAATTTGACATTTAATTGTAAGAATAATAATGATAAATTTCATTTAATTGATATTAATAATTTAACTAAGAAGCTTTTGACAAGAGATAGGTATTACCTATCAAAGTATAGTCTAAGACTGGTAGCAAATACGCTATCTTATTATTTATATTTTAACTCAGCAAATGATTTGGCTACCTTGACACCTGCTTCTTTTGAGCAAAATAAGCAAAATAATTTTACATTTGATTTGGAACCAGTTCCAAGTAATTTAAATTAGATAATAAGACAATAGAGGTAATCTCTAGCAAAGATAATTTAAATAGCTTAGAATGCAACTTACCAATACATAATTATGCAATTTTACAAATTAAAAATAATAAAAACTGTATCAACCTGGTGCATCAAAATATACAAGGTATGTTAGGCAAAGAATTAGAAATTGAATTATTTTTAAATAGTAACAGTATACATATTTTATGTATTACAGAACATTGGTTGAAAAACTACAACTCCATATTTAATTTCAGTAATCACCAGGTGGTCAGTTCGTTCAATAGAGATACTAAATTACGTGGTGGCTCCTTAATATTAGCTAATAAGTCCTTATCATGTAAAGAACGTAAAGACATTATGAGCCTCTCTGTTGAGCGTACTGTATAAATGGCATGTGTTGAGCTTGAGCACCTTATTGTTGTCGGTGTTTACAGACTCCCATGTTCAAGTTATGATACTTTTGAAAAAATTATGGAAGAAGTTTTAGTTAAGCTTAATAAACAGAATAAATCTCTTGTAGTGTGTGGAGACTTTAATATCAATCTCCTGGAAACTTCTTCCATCAGTATTAAATTTTGTTCTTTGTTCAAATCCTATAATCTTAATAATTTATTCTTTGAAGCTACACGTATTGCAGGGTGTAGTGCAACTTGTATTGATAATATTTTTACAGGTGTTGTACCAATCAACAAATCAATAATTCAAAAACTTAGGTCAGATCACTGTGGACAACTGGTTTCGTTACCTTATATGCACAAAAAACAGGTAATTGAGAAAATTGTGTTTGTTCCTATTAATGCAAAACGCCTGGAGAGATTTAGAAGTAATATGTTAAAAATCCTTCAATCCCTTTCTTATAAGAACAATGCAGACTATTTATATAGAGAATAATAAAAATATTTACCTTTATAAACAATGAATTTAATAAAACATTCACTTCTAAAACATTCTCCAGAAGCAGTCGCAAGGCATTTAATAAGTGGGCGACAGTAGGAATTCATAAAAGCAGACGAAGGTTATATGACCTTTACCATGAAAGATCGTATAATCTTTACGATGCTTTTAAAGAATATGTAAAAAATTATTCTAAAATGTTTAAAAGAGTTTGCTCCACGGCCAAATCATTACATATTAGTAACAAAATTAAGACGGCTAAGAATAAAATTAAAATGACGTGGAGTATAATTAACAGCGAAACCGGTAAAGAGAAACCTCGTAACTCTATCTATCAATTAAAAATTAATAATGAATTGACTAAATCAAACCAAGAAGTTGCAGCGGTGTTTGAGAAATATTTCACTGATGTTCCTATCTTGACAACAGAGTCTTAAACAGAATGTTAATACCTGTTTAAAAGAATTTAGGTTTGAAAAAGTATTACGCATAATATTGTAAAATACTTCAAAACCATTGATGTAAAGAAAACCGCAGATTTGTGGGGGATTTCCGTTACAGTGATTGCGTCCATAATAGATTTAATTACACCTCATCTTGCTATTATTTTTAATACTTGTATCGATTCTGGTGTGTTTCCTGATTTAATGAAGTATAGTAAAGTAATACCTTTATTTAAATCTGGTAGTACATTGGACCCCGCTAATTATAGACCTATTTCTGTACTACCAACAAGTAAAAGTAAAATTTTTGAAAATATTATTTTGGATCAATTGTTAATTTTTTTTTAATACAAATAAATTACTTCATAAAAATCAATTTGGTTTTACAAGGGGTCGCTCGACGTCTGACGCCGGTGTTGAGCTTATGATATATATTTTTAATGCCTGGGAGAATTCACAAGATGCCTTAGGTATTTTCTGTAACCTTTCCAAGGCTTTCGATTGTGTTCATCATGATACATTAATCAGGAAACTACAACATTACGGTGTAAAATATTTGGCGCTTAGACTTATTACTTCATATTTAAGTAACAGAACTCAAAAAGTCGTCATTAATGGTAAATGTTCCTCCGGATCGGTAGTATCAATGGGCGTTCCTCAGGGCTCGATTCTTGGCCCATTCCTGTTCTTAATCTATATTAATGACTTACCTTATCTTGTAGGGGACAATCACGATATAGTATTATTTGCTGACGATACCTCTTTAATTTTCAAACTGAAACGGCAGTCAATTAAATATGATGATGTAAATAATGCTCTATCGAAAGTAGTACATTTGTTTAACGCCAACAATTTGCTCTTAAACGGCAATAAGACAAAATGTATTAAATTTACAATACCTAATGTAAAACATTCGAAAACCAATGTGCTCTTAAATGGGGAGGAGTTGAGTCTTGTGGATACCACTGTTTTTCTCGGTATTACTATTAACGCGAAACTTCCATGGGGCCCCCATATATCTAAATTAGCAAACAGACTTAGTTCTGCAGCATATGCTGTAAGAAAGATTAGAAGTCTCACAGATGTTGAGACAGCTAGGTTAGTGTATTTTAGTTACTTTCATAGCGTAATGTCTTATGGAATTTTGCTATGGGGTAATGCGACTAATATTGAAGCTATATTTGTTTTGCAAAAGAGAGCCGTACGGGCGATTTATAATCTAAATTGTAAAGAGTCCCTCAGAGGAAAATTTAAAGAAATAAACATATTAACTTTGGCATCGCAATATATTTATGAAAATGTAATGTATGTAAATAAAAACATAAATAGCTTTAATAAGAATAAGGATGTTCATACCTTAAACACTAGGAACAAACATAAGCTTGTAATGCCACTTACTAGACTCCACAGAATTAGTAATTCATTTATGGGGCCATGTATACGCTTTTACCACAAAATCCCAGAACATGTTCAAAGTTCGTCAATAAACAAGTTTAAAAGTTTTATTAAAGAAAAACTGTACAAAAAGGGTTATTATAATATCAAAGAATACATGAATGAAAATAACCCCTGGGAATAAGGTGATTGCCACCATGCTGATTCTATGAAAATTCATTTAAAATTGTATAAACAAAATTATTGTTAAGTGAAATAATGTTTAAAAAAAAAAGTCCCGCTGGGTTTCTTGCTGGTTCTTCCCAGGACAGAGGTATTTTCCGAACCAGTGGTAAATAAAATAATGACTTTCAATAAGTATTATGTAATAATCCATATTGAATAAAATGATTCTATTCTATTCTATTACTTAATTAAAAAAAATTAATGTGAAACTTATGCTTCTGCGTTGATGAATCCCGATAGTTCCAATAAAAATGCGAAATTCATTAAACTTAAAGACAACGGAGGGCTTCTTATATCGAGCAAAGACGTGATAACTATTTGTAAAAAGACTGAGGTATTGATGAGAAGTATTGTCTTTGACAGCAATTAGTAAATAACAATTTTAAAACTGCATTTGTTACAAAGACCATGCGCAATTTTGTTGAGCTTAAATTATTTGAATACATTGATTTTCACCAATATGATCAATTCGACAATCACGTCTTTCAATTAATTAAATGTGTTATGGAAAAATATATTGACATTCGCCTTAATCATTTTGCAAAAAATACTTTACAATTAATCCCGAAAAGGCAACTTTTAAATAAATGTTTACATTTTACAGGGCAGTGAATTTTAAATATTTGAATTAAGGCGAATTTTACCATAGGCTATTTATTTTATATTTTTTATTGTTCTTGTTGTTTTATTTATTGTAGTTTCCCACCGCAAGTTGAAGTATTGGAGAGCTTTAAAGTTTTATCTAACACAAATCTATAAGAATATATGTGCTTTTTTATATAATATTAAAAATGTATGTGTAATTAATTAAAAACGTTTATACTTATCCTTAACGTTTAATTATATCCCCTTTTCTCTAATTAAACCACGTCTAAAAGCTTAAGCTAAGACTAAAAGCGTCTATAACTGAGACAATTTCAATTAATTAGTTATCTCTTAATAGAAAGTTATCGAAACATGCGTTGCGCTGCACTAAGCCCTAGTGAGAGTGAGCGCGCAATGCCATTCTCTGTTTTTTGCACACGTTAATTACTGGTCCAAGTGGCAACGCCTATTGAGATTTTGCGTTTTTCGAAATATTCCTTAACTTCCTAATACAGGTATTTATATACTTAAAAGGAATGTTATCAAAATGTGTTGGTAAACCTAGTATGTTACAGAAATAAAGCATTTTGATTTGATTTGATTTGATATTTTATAGTTTAATCTTTGTTGCATTAATTCTAGAGATATCTGTAGACGTAATTGTGTATTTATTGTCTATGTGTGATAGCTTCGAACCGGCGACACGCGTCCCGATATTGAAATACAGTAGAAGGCATTTGTAGTGCCTTATTATTTAGATTTCTGTATTTCTGTGATGCCAGGTAACAGATACAATTGAAGAAAAAACAAGCGTTGTGTCAAGTTATGGTAAAAAATTAAGAAAATAATGAGTTTTAATTTATGTGGTGGTTGTTGCGTTTAGGTTTATTTTATTTTATTTTGCACTGCACGATTATAACATATTACTATGTTTGTTGTTTTATGAGTTTTATTTTATGATATTACTCATTTCATTCAACGGATTGGGTAAAAATTTAAGAAAATAATGGGTTTCATTGGTGTGGTGTTTAGACTTTTCTTAGAACGAAAGTGCAGAATCTAAATTACGATTACATTCTAGGTCTGAGAGTCAAAACGCTCGTGGTAGTCGATGTGGCGTGGTGCCATCGGATCAACCGTGAGTATGAAATATTAATGTTTACTCGTTGAAAGCGGAGTGGTAAAGTCAATTAATTTTTGCTACAACTTATTTTAGAACTACAAGTAATCTAGACGTAGGAGTAGGTAAGACTACCGTTGGTAGAGAACGAGGACGAGGACAAGACGTGGAAGAGGGCGAGGACGAGGGCGTGGGAGAGGGAGAGATGAAAAAGCGTACGTGTCTTTTTATCATACCTAACAAACTGTAACTACATTTAATATTCCACTTTATTTTAAAAAATATCTTCAATGTTTTACAACTGTGTATTTTTGCATTGACACTTTGGAAGACACGCTCTACCAAATTAGGGTAGAGAGGCAGACAACGCAACGCTGGATGGCAGCTCTATCGACAGATGTTCGCTGAGAACTTGTCGCCCGGAAGCGTGAAGCTCATCTGGAACGGATGCTTTTGCCAGATGTACCACCGCGCAAACATCAAAGTAAATATTTTTTTACCTATCTATTTAGTTATCTCAGATACGCGATTTGTAAAAACTTTGCCGTTCAATATAGCTTACTTCATAAATTGTTACGGAAGTCCTTCTCACAGAACCCGCTGAGGCCTCAACTTCCCGTTCTTCCGTAAGATAGTAATTTGAGATCGTCGTCTTTTGTTTGTTGTTTAATATAGACTACATCTTATCTTGTTTGTTACAGAATACTAACCTGTTGATGCGGTTATTGAATATGGTAAGTTATGGTTTTACACACAGCATGCCCGACGACTGTTATACTTTTGTTTGGAGTAAGAATAGGTCACCTTTTCATGGACAACATGAGACATTCACGGGTACATCGGGACCGACTTTTGACGTAACTGAACAGACTCGACCCATTGACGTTTTCGATAAGACATTTGACGTTGATTTTATCGACCACATTTGTAGCGAAACTAATAGGAATGAGGAGCAAAAGATTGCTTTGCTGCGAGAGCAAAACACGCTAGCTCCGCATTCCCGATTTAAGCGTTGGTCTCCCACAGAATTATTTTACAAGGTCTCTACCCCTTACCGGAGGAAGAGGCCTATTTTACATTTAATGGTTTTGGTACAATACCATATTTTGCTAAAATTATGTCGTACAACCGTTTTTTATTGTCCATGTCGTCGACAGTTAGACAGTCACAAATTTTCCACCCTATATAAGACTTTCACAAGAGATAGCCATTGATGAATCTCTTTTTAAGTGGCATTGGAGGTTAAATTTTGCACAAAAGATTTCGTCAAAGGAGGCACAAGTCGGAGTCAAGACATATGCGAACTTTGCGAATCTTCTACTGGCTACCTCTGGAAGTTTTTTGTGTACACTTGGAAAGATAAACCAACCACTACTACTGACTGCACTGACGGACGGACTACACATACTAATGACATACCAGTTGGGGACGAGGCCATTGACATATTTGCTAATGACGAGACAAATAACACACCTAATAATGACGGAACGATTGTTGCATCGACGAACGATTATGACTGGTGAAAGCCGAGACCGTCTCACAAGCGCTACTGCCAAAATTGTTTACCGCCAAAATTAATTATAATTATTGCGTGGCCTGAAAACAAACAAAAGTACGACTGTTATAGAACACTCAGAATGAACCGGGAATTCGTTCTTGATTATGTCAAGACTTTGACAAAAACGTGTCTTCGACAAGCTGAGGTAGTGGCCACGTACTGTTCCGATTTAACAATTCTGATATGGCGAGATGCTAACATAGTTACCATGATGTCTACATACCATAATTTCCAAGTCGGAAAACAGGACAAGTACAACAGACAAACTTACAAACCAATCATATTTCTCGACTATAACAAGAGCATGAGAGGAGTTGACAGAAAAGATCAATTCCTGTTAGCTTAACCTATGGAACGTTTGAAGAACAAAGTTTGATATAAGAAACTCTTTGGCTTTATACAATGCGGCAATTTTCAATTGTTTTGTGATATTTTCTAGCTATCACCGGAAAATATCACATCGACAATTCCGCACTGTATTGGCAGAAGATTTACTTAGGAGACACAGACAAATTGATTTAACGACAAAATACCGCCGTTTGAACATTAGATCAAATACGACTGGACAAGTAACGGCGACACTAATAAGACGTAACACTTGACACAAGACGCAGGCTCGACCGACGGTTGAAGCTAACTACTTCCCAGTTCGCATAGGGTCGAGAAACCCTTGCTGCTGGATGTGCCCTAAAAAGACCAGGACAAAAGACCTTAACCCCTGGGAATAAGGTGATTGCCACCATGCTGATTCTATGAAAATTCATTTAAAATTGTATAAACAAAATTATTGTTAAGTGAAATTATGTTTAAAAAAAAAGTCCCGCTGGGTTTCTTGCTGGTTCTTCCCAGGACAGAGGTATTTTCCGAACCAGTGGTAAATAAAATAATGACTTTCAATAAGTATTATGTAATAATCCATATTGAATAAAATGATTCTATTCTATTCTATTACTTAATTAAAAAAAAATAATGTGAAACTTATGCTTCTGCGTTGATGAATCTCGATAGTTCCAATAAAAATGCGAAATTCATTAAACTTAAAGACAACGGAGGGCTTCTTATATCGAGCAAAGACGTGATAACTATTTGTAAAAAGACTGAGGTATTGATGAGAAGTATTGTCTTTGACAGCAAATAGTAAATAACAATTTTAAAACTGCATTTGTTACAAAGGCCATGCGCAATTTTGTTGAGCTTAAATTATTTGAATACATTGATTTTCACCAATATGATCAATTCGACAATCACGTCTTTCAATTAATTAAATGTGTTATGGAAAAATATATTGACATTCGCCTTAATCATTTTGCAAAAAATGCTTTACAATTAATCCCGAAAAGGCAACTTTTAAATAAATGTTTACATTTTACAGGGCAGTGAATTTTAAATATTTGAATTAAGGCGAATTTTACCATAGGCTATTTATTTTATATTTTTTATTGTTCTTGTTGTTTTATTTATTGTAGTTTCCCACCGCAAGCTGAAGTATTGGAGAGCTTTAAAGTTTTACCTAATACAAATCTATAAGAATATATGTGCTTTTTATATAATATTAAAAATGTATGTGTAATTAATTAAAAACGTTTATACTTATCCTTAACGTTTAATTATATCCCCTTTTCTCTAATTAAACCACGTCTAAAAGCTTAAGCTAAGACTAAAAGCGTCTATAACTGAGACAATTTCAATTAATTAGTTATCTCTTAATAGAAAGTTATCGAAACATGCGTTGCGCTGCACTAAGCCCTAGTGAGAGTGAGCGCGCAATGTCATTCTCTGTTTTTTGCACACGTTAATTACTCCGAGTGGCAACGCCTATTGAGATTTTGCGTTTTTCGAAATATTCCTTAACTTCCTAATACAGGTATTTATATACTTATATACTTAAAAGTAAGTAAGTTAAGTACTTAAAAGTATTTATATACTTAAAAGGAATGTGCCTTTTCAATCTGTGCTGGCGAAATGGGCAAGTACCGGGAGACTGGTGCAAAGCCGTAATCGTGCCATTGTATAAGGGAAAAGGGTCACGGCAGGACTGCATAAATTACCGCGGTATAAGCCTTCTCAGCGTCGTCGGTAAATTGTATGCGAAAGTGTTGATTGAAAGGATTGTGAATGAAACAGACAAGAAAGTATGGGATGCACAAGCGGGATTTAGAAAGGGAATGGGATGTACGGATCAGGTCTTTTCCTTGCGGTGCATAGCCGAAAAGTATTTGGCTAAAAACAAGAAAGTCTACTGCGCGTTCGTAGATCTAGAAAAGGCCTATGATAGAGTGGTGAGGAATGAATTGTGGTCAGCATTGTCCGTGAACGGTGTGAGCAGTATCCTCATACGAGCAATGCAATCTCTTTATAGGGATTCTAGTGCTTGTGTAAGGATAAACGGGGCATACACTGAATGGTTTAATATCGAAAAAGGTGTTAGACAGGGATGTGTAGCGTCACCGTGGCTGTTTAATCTGTTCATGGACAATTGTTTGACAGATTTAAAAGAGAATGAAAGTGGGTTGAGAATGAATGAGTTACTCGTCAAATGTTTTCTCTATGCTGATGACCAAGTATTACTTGCGTCTTCGGCCGAGGAGTTGCAGGAGATGGTAACTGCTATGAGTGGAGCTTTTGTTAGAAAGGGAATGAAGATGAATGTAAGGAAGACGAAAGTGATGGTGTTTGAAAAAGATGAGGCAGTGACAGACTGCAACATTGTGATTGAAGATGAACAAATTGAACAGGTGAAAGAGTTTGTGTATCTGGGTTCAAAGTTTACAAGAGATGGAAAGTGTGAGAGTGATATCGAAAGAAGAGTGAATGCAGGAAACATGGTGAATGGAGCTTTGCACTCCTTTATGAACAGTCGGAAGGTGTCTAACAAGGCTCGTTTGGCTGTGCATGAGGGGGTGTTGGTTCCGACACTCATGTACGGAAGTGAAACTTGGGTATGGCAGAAGAAACATGAAAGCAGAATAAATGCAGTTGAGATGAGAGCATTAAGAAGTATGATAGGAGTTAAACTAAGTGACAGGCTAAGAAATAGTGAGATAAGGAAACGTTGTGGTCTGAAAGAAGATGTAGTGACAAAAATTGAGAAAGGTATGCTGAGATGGTTTGGCCATGTCGAGAGAATGAATGAAGAACGATTGACGAAAAAAGTGTATAAGGCGAGTGTGAATGAAAGTGTTGGAAGGGGTAGACCTAGGCGGACATTTCTAGACCAAATCAGGGATGTCTTGAAAAAAGGCCAGGTCAAGAGTACCCTAAACCGTAGAGCATGTATGAAGGGAATAATGAAAGTGGACGAAGCAAAACAAGTATGCAAGGATCGTAGCAAGTGGAAAGAACTGGTCTCTGCCTACCCCCACGGGAAAGAGGCGTGATTATATGTATGTATGTATGTAAAAGGAATGTTATCAAAATGTGTTGGTAAACCTAGTATGTTACAGAAATAAAGCATTTTGATTTGATTTGATTTGATATTTTATAGTTTAACTTTGTTGCATGAATTCTAGAGATATCTGTAGACGTAATTGTGTATTTATTGTCTATGTGTGATAGCTTCGAACCGGCGACACGCGTCCCGATATTGAAATACAGTAGAAGGCATTTGTAGTGCCTTATTATTTAGATTTCTGTATTTCTGTTATGCCAGGTAACAGATACAATTGAAGAAAAAACAAGCGTTGTGTCAAGTTATGGTAAAAAATTAAGAAAATAATAAAATGTGGTAGTTGTTGCGTTTAGGTTTATTTTATTTTCTTTGGCACTGCACGATTATAACATATTACTATGTTTGTTGTTTTATGAGTTTTATTTTATGATATTACTCATTTTATTCAACGGATTTGGTAAAAATTTAAGAAAATAATGGGTTTCATTGGTGTGGTGTTTAGACTTTTCTTAGAACGAAAGTGCAGAATCTAAATTACGATTACATTCTAGGTCTGAGAGTCAAAACGCTCGTGGTAGTCGATGTGGCGTGGTGCCATCGGATCAACCGTGAGTATGAAATATTAATGTTTACTCGTTGAAAGCGGAGTGGTAAAGTCAATTAATTTTTGCTACAACTTATTTTAGAACTACAAGTAATCTAGACGTAGGAGTAGGTAAGACTACCGTTGGTAGAGAACGAGGACGAGGACAAGACGTGGAAGAGGGCGAGGACGAGGGCGTGGGAGATGGAGAGATGAACAAGCGTACGTGTCTTTTTATCATATCTAACAAACTGTAACTACATTTAATATCCCACTTTATTTAAAAAAATATCTTCAATGTTTTACAAGTGTATATTTTTGCATTGACACTTTGGAAGACACTACCAAATTAGGGTAGAGAGGCAGACAACGCAACGCTGGATGGCAGCTCTATCGACAGATGTTCGCTGAGAACTTGTCGCCCGGAAGCGTGAAGCTCATCTGGAACGAATGCTTTTGCCAGATGCACCACCGCGCAAACATCAAAGTAAATATTTTTTTACCTATCTATTTAGTTATCTCAGATACGCGATTTGTAAAAACTTTGCCGTTCAATATAGCTTACTTCATAAATTGTTACGGAAGTCCTTCTCACAGAACCCGCTGAGGCCTCAACTTCCCGTTCTTCCGTAAGATAGTAATTTGAGATCGTCGTCTTTTGTTTGTTGTTTAATATAGACTACATCTTATCTTGTTTGTTACAGAATACTAACCTGTTGATGCGGTTATTGAATATGGTAAGTTATGGTTTTACACACAGCATGCCCGACGACTGTTATACTTTTGTTTGGAGTAAGAATAGGTCACCTTTTCATGGACAACATGAGACATTCACGGGTACATCGGGACCGACTTTTGACGTAACTGAACAGACTCGACCCATCGACGTTTTCGATAAGACATTTGACGTTAATTTTATCGACCACATTTGTAGAGAAACTAATAGGAATGAGGAGCAAAAGATTGCTTTGCTGCGAAGCTTTGCAAAGATAAAACAACCACTACTACTGACTGCACTGACGGACGGACTACACAGACTAATGACAAACCAGTTGGGGACGAGGCCATTGACATATTTGCTGATGACGAGACAAATAACACACCTAATAATAACGGAACGATTGTTGCATCGACGAACGATTATGACTGGTGAAAGCGGAGACCGTCTCACAAGCGCTACTGCCAAAATTGTTTACTGCCAAAATTAATTATAATTATTGCGTGGCCTGAAAACAAACAAAAGTACGACTGTTATAGAACACTCAGACTGAACCGGGAATTCGTTCTTGATTATGTCAAGACTTTGACAAAAACATATCTTCGACAAGCTGAGGTAGTGGCCACGTACTGTTCCAATTTAACAATTCTGATATGGCGAGATGCTAACATAGTTACCATGATGTCTACATACCATAATTTCCAAGTCGGAAAATAGGACAAGTACAACAGACAAACTTACAAACCAATCATATTTCTCGACTATAACAAGAGCACGAGAGGAGTTGACAGAAAAGATCAATTCCTGTTAGCTTAACCTATGGAACGTTTGAAGAACAAAGTTTGATATAAGAAACTCTTTGGCTTTATACAATGCGGCAATTTTCAATTATTTTGTGATATTTTCTAGCTATCACCGGAAAATATCACATCGACAATTCCGCACTGTATTGGCAGAAGATTTACTTAGGAGACACAGACAAATTGATTTAACGACAAAATACCGCCGTTTGAACATTAGATCAAATACGACTGGACAAGTAACGGCGACACTAATAAGACGTAACACTTGACACAAGACGCAGGCCCGACCGACGGTTGAAGCTAACTACTTCCCAGTTCGCATAGGGTCGAGAAACCCTTGCTGCTGGATGTGCCCTAAAAAGACCAGGACAATTTGGAAATGCGAGGAATGTGATGTGAACCTTTGCATTGAGGGGTGAATTAAGGCATATCACAAGCCTTAGAATACATATTTAATTGTTTTTTTTTAATAATGGTTTTTTATTTACATTTTTTATTTATATTTAAAAAAAAGTTTTTGTTTACATATTTTTTATAATTATGTATCGTCACCTTAATATCCATACCCCGTTACGTGGAAGATCCATGTTGCAGCTATATTTTACGTGGTAGCGCCATGCTGCAGCTATATTACAGGTATAGTTGTAGCACGAATGGGTCGGCTCGACCGGGGAAGGACCACGCTCTCACAGAATACCAGCGTAAAATAGCATTTTGACACTGCTATGTTTAGTATGGTGAGTGTAGAGAACCGGAGACCCTTTTTTACTGGAAACGAGGCATTCCATCTTAGTCCTCACGGGTGACAACGCATCTGCATTTTGATTCGTAATCGAGGATAGATGTAGATATCTATGGGCCACAGCAACCACTTACCATCAGGTGGACTGCGTGCTCGTTTGTCACCCTAATTCTATAAAAAAAAAAATTAAAAAAAAACATACCTCGTAACTCCATATATAGGCGGAAACGACATTTTGATACAAGATTGATAATGATTGATGATTTAAGAAATATTTCGTTTCAAACCTCGTATGTGCAAATCTAATAAAACCATAGACAATTTGTGTCAAGCTAACCCCGTAAATGCACCATCACATTTTTTTAAAAAGCAAACCTCCTAACTACGTTGTTTATGCCTTTTAATATGGCGGACTGATGTCGTGATGTTGCGCACGAGGACCAGTGAATCGTTATACAATTTTATTTTGTTAAATACTACGTTTTAGCTAAAATGGTAAGAGTTAATTCAATCAAAATATTATTGTGCAGTGTTATTTCGAAAAATTGGAATGATTTATTGATGCATTAATACAAAAGCTTGACGATAAATTACGTATGGAGTTACAAGTTTTTCTTTCAATGTTTTTCTGACTATATTTACAATGTAATTCCTTAGTTGTTTTACTAAATACCTTTCATCATTCAAATTTTATTGTACTTTCGTGTTAAATTAAATAAGTTTTAAACGACTTCAAAAATAAAGAGGTTCTCAATTCGGGTGTATTTTTTTACAGAGCAAAAGAAGCTTGAAAATTATTGAACTATCGTTGCAAGGTGTATATACCTAGCCAGTTACGTTTGAAACACAAACTCGAGAACTCTGAACGGCCGCCTCAAAAAATCGTTATTCTTGAAAAAAGATTTATAAAAAAGCCGAGAAGAAAGCTGATATAATTGAAGCAGATTTATCAGATATTATAGGAGCCAGCACGAACCATGAATCTTTCAATATGATGACGATACAATATAATGTTATTTTTGAATATATTTCTGATAATACCCTAGAACTGAAAAACAACGAAGAAAAAGAAGATGTAGTTGATACAAATGTGAATGAAAATGAATCAAACATGCCTCCAACGAGCAACACAGTTACTTCGATTGCAATAGAGTCTCCAGACTATCTTATTAGCGACGACAGTATGGACAGAAAAGTTGTGTCGTATTCCGACAGCTCCGACTGTTCAACACAAGAGAAGAAAGTAAACTGAAAAATAAAGGTAAATATGAAAACTGCTGACTGGAAACAAGAGATAAATAAAAGGAAAAGATAATTTGGCTATCCATACAAAGGTAAGAAAAGAGAAGAAAGCGTCTGGAAATATGTGTATGAGTTCTAAAGCCCAGATGCAAATGCAGAGTTAGTGAGAACGCGAGTAAATTGAATTGCAATAAATTAACAGATAGAGGTAGAGAAGACATTTTTAACATATTTTGGAAAATAAATTGGGATCAAAAAAAGATTTTGTGAATAACACAATGAGACTTTTCAAAAGTTCATAGACCAAGAGAAAGAAAAAAATCAATTAACATCTAGACGATTTTCAAAAGAGTACTTTCTCCAAGAAAAATATGAGGTATTAAGAGTCTGCAAACAAATATATATCAACACTTTAGCAACTGGGGAATGGACTGCTTTAAACTGGAAGAAACAGGGATTAAATGATGCAAAAACTGTCCCTAAGTCAAAAGTATCATCGACTGCTTTTGTAGTATAAAAAGAGGTCTTACAATGATTTACAACGTGTTACAAAATACCCCCTAAAAATATAATTACTTATCAAAGCCAAAAATTTTGTCAACCCTAGTAAGCTGTCATGTCAGGGAACCAGATTATTTAACAGAAAGGCCTACGTACCTATTTTACCTAATAATTGTCTACTTTAATAGTTTTTCTATTTTTCATTCATAAATGTTTGCTACCTGAATACAAGGATGTCATTATACTGGCTTCAAAAAATGTCAAATGGGAAAAAAAATATGTTGTCCATGAAGATAGCAATTTAAATCGTGCTCACGAACTGTATCGGCAACGATTTATCGATGGTAGACCCCCCACTGAACAGCGACGGTTGCCTTCGTACCAGTGTTTTCTGAACATGTCAAGACGACTACATTCCACCGGCTCTTTTCATCGGACTACTGGAAGTGGACGTCCAAGCACAGTCGACGCCAGGCAGGCTGAATTAGTGTAAGAGCATTTTGAAGAAGAGCCGACCACAAGTACGAGGCGAGCCGGAACAAGATTCAGTATAAACAATGTTGCAGTTTGGCGAATTCTTCGACAATCGTCACCCTTATTTATCACTATCGCCGTACACAGGAGCTGATACCCTCCGATTTTGCACCTAGGAGAAACTTCTGCGAATGGTACCTCAGGCAGTTAGAGAAAAACCCTAATTACGTAAACTATCACGTTTGGGCTCGCGTGAATCGACATGCTTCTCGGTAGGGCTGATTCCAAAACCAGTGGCGGCGGAATGTGTGGGCTGGCCTTTATGACGGGCATTTCATCGGTCCCGTCATTATGCCATCACGTCTGAACGGTAGCAACTATCTAACGTTTTTACAAACGGGATTCGAAGAGGCGATTGACGACTTTCCTGTGGCTGACTGAGATTACTTTGAGAACCAAAGAAACATGGTGTTTCAGCATGGAGATCGGCCGCGGGGGACCGGTGCTATGGCCTGCTCGTTCTCCGGGCCTCACACCCTTGGACTTCTTTTTGTGGGGTTATGTGAAGGACAGAGTGTATTTCTCCGACTGCCCAACGGTTGCCGAGATGGAACAGCGTGTTAGATCGGTTTTCGCATCAATAACACCGACGATGGTGCGAAATGTCACACAAGCCATATCCCGACGAGCGAGGTTGTGTATTGAGCAAGGCTGAGCACACTTTGAGCCGTTTCTGTAAATTTGACGTTTATTATGAAAAATGAAGTGTTCGTTTAGTTTGTTTCGTTAGGTTAGGTCTTTTAACATTTTTGTCGTTCCGCGAATTAGGTAGAACCATAAGTACATTCTGCGTAGTTTACTCTTTAATTTTACTGAAATAAAGTTTGCACATCAGTGAAAATAATATTTTTTTATTTTTTCGGGGTATGTTATAAAGCGTTACTACGGTTCTTAAATATTGTGAATGGACTCGTTATAAGGCCCCATATAACTTCCTTTCGGCTTTACGGGTAGTTTTGTAACAACCTTTATAAAGTCTTAGCCATTCATGGATAGCCATTACTGCAGAAAATTGACATCGAAACTTTACTTGCAGCCTGATTGGCACATCTACACATGCTCTTTTCAAATTTTACAAAGTTTGGTGTCTGAAAATGATGTCAAGCCTTTGTCATCTTGCTCATTTTATAATGCGCTGGAGAAAAAATATTTCTTTATTCAAACCAAAGAAAGATGAATGCGAGTTGTGTACTGCTTATAAATCTGGAAACTTACAACAAAGTGATTATGATCAGCATGTTGCAAAAAAAGATGAAGTGAGAGATGAAAAGGTAAAGGATAAAAGGTGATTGAGAAGCAGGTCTTTGCAATGGACCTACAAGCGGTTCTACTTTGCCCCAAGTCTGTGCACAACTTTTGTATGTACAACTTAAAAACCAAAGAGGCGTATTGGTTCCTATGGAATGAGACAGAAGGCGGTGTGAATGCTGAGGAGTTTGCGTCAGTTGTTGCAAAGCTTTTAAATACAGAAGTTTGTCCCTTTTTACAAGATGATGACAGGAGAATAATTATTTACAGTGATGGATGTTATTATAGTGATGGATGTTGGAAATAGCGAGATGGCTAATGTTTATTGAATATAAACGGAAGTAGTCAGTGTACACGCTTGCAATGAAAGAAAAATAAAAAGCCGGCAACGTATCTGAAATTCCCCTGGTGTTACAGTTGTTCATGGCGGCGGTAGTGACTTACCATCAGGTGAGCCGCATGCTCGTTTGCCCCCTCTCTTATAAAAAAAAAATGAAGACTAAAATAATAAACGCTCCTGTAGAGTATCTTGGTGTATGTAAAGAAGCAAGAGTGAATCCAAAGCCCTATAACGTGCATTATTTGACACACGAATACTTTAACTCATACAGTGACTTAGCATTTTTCAAATCCATTCGACATGGGAGGAAGCCCAGAGCTCCAGTAGTAACAGATAATAAAGCATAAAATGTACTCCGTCTGGAGACATTTTACAAACGAAAATTTTCAGAGGCTTGATCAACTTTGCCACAACGCAAAAACCCTGCTTTAGTCCCAAAAGAATTAAGTGCCTTGCAAAAATTCTACAGTAATAGGCTAAAAATAAAAAATAAAGTATGATGACTTACAAAGCCTGAAATATTCTCTTCTAAAAGATAACCATAGTTACTACGATAATATTCCTTCTGAAGACTGATTTTATTGTTTTTAGTTTATTATTAAAACTAAAAACAATAAAATCAGTCATGGTCCGGGTTTTTTGAGTAAACTCGTCTACGTACCCACACACTTATTCAAGAGAAAACCTATCTTATATCTTATTTTTACATTTTAGATACAGGTAACTAGTCTATTGTAATGTAATATAAAAAATAATTCCCTATCAACTGATGTCGTGCGTCTCAATAAAACTTGCGCTCTTGTCGTTAATCGAACGAGGTAAACGCGCGCCGCGTTTACCTCGTTCGATTCACAGCAGGCAGAGAGACACTAAATGCGGCAGCCAAATTGTCGAAAAGTAATGTGTATCCTATCCCTACTAATACCCGCGGTACCCACGACAAAAGTGATAGTGTTTAATATTTTTTGTTTTACATTACAATAAGTAAGTTACTGTTCGTACGCACAGGGAAACGTCAACTTAATATAGAAGTCATAAAAGGGTTTGGTGAAACATTTTTACAACAAAAAAAAAAACGGTTTACTGTATAACCGGTATTTTTATTTGCTGGGACTGAAACTTTATATCAGTTTCACAGTGGAAACACCCAAGTCACGTTTGTTATAAAAAAATATGAAGGCCTGTTCAGCGGAATGAAAGCGACGATCGTGTGCGAAGGTTTCAAAGAATCCAACAATATGAATGGGCTTATAAACGGCAACATTGCGGCTAATGGTGATTCTGAAACCTATTCTAAAATTTTGGCATCAAATTCATATGCAGGCTACGTAGTTTCGGAAATAGAATGCCGAAATAAAGTTCTGCGAAATATGTGTAATAAGCTACGTGCACTAGGTAAAGATATAAAATAGCTAAAAATGCAGAGAAAACATATTACCGACGAAAAAGTTATGAGCATGAGAAGAGTCGTTAACGACTTAAAACACAAAGACAATAAAATAATGCCATGGATATTCACGACAAATTCACGAAGACATAACTAATTAATTAAACCACGCATACGAGGACCACAGACGTTGCAAGGATTATTGCTGTACTACTGTGTGTGTAAATGTGGCAATTCTTGAACACTCAACTTTTTGGTTTCGGCTAAAAGTAATTTTAACCCTTAATTGAACTGAAGGAGAATACATACACACATACATTTTAATGCTCTAAATCATTATAGGGTGAATGGTATATTATTACATATGTCAAGTATTAAAAAGGCAATAATATTGTCAATCGGAACACAAATATTTTTTATCTGGGACGTGTCAAAATAACGGATGGTCATTTTCGTGTAAACTGTGATTGTTTTGTTGGTGAATTTTATAAAATAAATAATTATGTCGCGGAAAAATATGGTAAGTTTATTTGAATTAGTGTTGAAAGTAGTTTTTGAGCTGTTCTATGGATACTCTTTATGTGATTACTTCAATATTTCTGTATGATTTTCGACTTTGAAACATGTGGGAAATATTATACTTCAGACCGCTGCGCTGGGGATCCTACTTTTAGCAATGTGGCAAATAGTTTTTATTATTGTAATCAATTCGCTAATGACATTTTAATTTTATTATTACAGAAAAACGTATTCCACCTCACAAAACAGCGAGATGTAGAATCAACAATGTCGTTGCTTATTGTCTTCAGAGGATGAGGACTCGGATGACTGCATTGAAGATGAACATGATGATGAACCTTAGACAAATAAAACGTTGGACCAAATATATAATGTATATATATACAAGAGGAATTGACTGAGGTTTTGACCAATTTGATTTGAATAGTTGTTATTAGTTACTATCCTATTTGATCCCACTGAGCAAAGTATTGAATATTTACTGTAATTTATTACAAAAAATAAAATAGTTGTTAGTTTCATATCTTACTTCTATTTTTACAGATGTTGCTGACCTTATTGATGGTGAACCTCCAGCCAAAAGGACAAAAGGACATGAAAATCATGTAGTTGATCATGAAAGTCAGTAGTCCTGAAATGACCCTTCACCCTCCTGATGAACAGTTGATTTCTATTAGAAGCCTGGAAGTAGATGGTCAGGAACAAGGACATCATGTAGATCAACAGCTAGTTAGCAGAAATACGAAAATGATACCTTGTGCTCATGATAAACTTTTGATTTCCAGTAGAAGCCCAGAAGTAGGTAGTGAACTACAACAAATATTAACCATACATGAAGTAATGGATATATCAGATATTGAGGCCCCTTTACAACAGCCTTCCTTAGATATATTGGAACCTAACTCTGAAGTAAGAGACCTGCCTTCTACTTCTAGTTCTGTACTGAGACCAGGACCATGTGTTATTTTACCATGCAAAATAGACAGCGATTGGGGACCACAAAACTTAAAAATTTTGATACTCCTTCTTTTGATAAGCTGCAGTAACTATACAAAGTTTATACTAATAGAAATACTCCGATAAATTATTTTATGGACTTGTCCCCAGAATCAGTTGTGAAACAGAAACAGAATGTCTTTAAGATTATAGATATGATAGTACATAATAAAGTTATTTAAGAATAACTCAAAAACTATTTATTGGTCAGACCTTGATAAAATTTATATGGGAAGACATGAGAAACACCAGCTTTCAAATAAAATCATCGAAATCGGTTCACCTAGAAAAAAGTTACGAAGTAACAGACAGAAAAAATAAAAAAAAACATACAGTTGTGTGCCGGACGGGCGTAACTCTCCGGAGTAAATGTTGTTGAAGATACTCCGCGAGTCGCTCACGTCCTACACCTATAGGTTCCGGAGGATACTTCCACTGCCGTCTCTGTGTGTGCTGCTGGAAAACTGTGGACTGAGGTTTAAAATTAAAATGCACGATTTATAAATTCAAATAGCAAGGGAGTGGCCAGCGGTTCAACTGATTGATTAATCGCGAAATTTTATGATTATTAGTTATTGGCCACGGTTGTTGAATACGGTTGTTCAACTACGGTTGTTCACTATTGGTTGATCACTATATATTTCAAAAGATTTAATTGAAATGTGCGGTAGTATTAAAATATCTATTGGTAGTATCAAAATATCTACTGGTAGTATCAAAATATCTATTGGTAGTATCAAAATATCTATTGGTAGTATCAAAATATCTAATAGTAGTAACAAAATATCTATTGGTAGTATCAAAATATCTATTGGTAGTAGCTGGTTTTCTAACACTACTGACTAGCAGCTAATAATCAACTAAAACTAGTTGATTTTATCACTTGTGTAACTGCGAATATCAGTTACCACTTTTTTCGTCTAGCTAACACTTTTCACTATATGTAACCGCTAATTTTCAGTTACCACTTTTTTCGGCTATCTAACACTTTTTCACTATATGCAACTGCGAATTTTCTGTTGCCACTTTTTTCGGCTATGTGTAACTGCGATTTTCAGTTACGACCTTTTTCGGCTAGCTAACCCTTTTTTTAATTCACTATCACTGTTCACTATGTTCTGCTACTAGTCACTTCAGCTACTACCGGATACTACTGCTTGTCACTGGTAGTTCTTCACACTACCACGTTACTGGGTTTCGCCCCTATAAGGTAGACTTCGGCTATATTGTATCAGCTATACTGTATAGTGAGCCGCTTGCCATTTTCCGTTTTGCCTCTTTATTTTAAAACATTTTCACTATGTAATTAGCATAAATTGCAATATTTTCTATATAATGTTAAATCTTACAGTAATATGCTAACCATCATTAAATCGGCATTTTGGTCCTTTATCAGTATATGATAAAGGTATTCAATATATTATACACATACCGTGTAGTGGCGGTCAAGAATATCCACTACCCCATATCCTCCCGTGGGTGTCGTAAAAGGCGACAAAGGGAAACAGGCAGGAGATGGGCAGCAGCATCTTCCTGATAATAGCCAAAATTACAATAAAAAAACTGCGGTTGCCAACCCGCTCGCCAAGCGTGGCAACTATGGCAAATACCCCCCAATGACTAAAGCAACAAACAGACGGCCCCCAGTCCCCGGCAGCCCCGCTATTCCTGGCTACGGTGGCGACCATGGTAACGGCGGGGCAGGGGGTGCTAAGAATCTCCGGTGGAGGTTCGGTTGCCACCTTAGACGACTCGACCTGGCAACGTACAACGCACGCACCCAGAGGACTGACGAGAAGATCGTGGAGCTGGAAGAAGAGATAGACAAGTTGCGCTGGCATATTATAGGATTATCCGAAGTCCGAAGAGAGGGGGAGGACACGGTAATCCTCGAATCCGGCAACTTGCTCTATCACCGGGAGGGCGACCATCTGTCCCAAGAAGGTGTCGGATTTATCGTCCACAAGTCTCTCGTTAACAACGTTGTAAAGATCGGGAGTGTGTCGACGAGGGTTGCGTACCTTATACTCAGAATCACCAAACGGTATTCGCTGAAGGTCATACAGGTTTACGCACCAACCTCGGCACACCGCGATGAGGAGGTGGAAGAAATGTATGAGCATATCTCTAGAGCCATGCATTCCTCCAAAACCCAATATACGGTGTTAATGGGAGACTTCAATGCAAAACTAGGCACAAGAGAGAACGGTGAGCTGAAAGTAGGGAAATTTGGAATAGGGCAACGGAACCCAAGGAGACAGCAGCTGGCCGACTTCATGGAGAAAGAGGGACTCTTTATGATGAACTCTTTCTTCCAGAAGCGGCCCCACAGGAAGTAGACCTGGTCGAGCCCCGACGGTTCGACAAAAAATGAGATTGACTTCATTATGACGACCAGACGACAACTGTTCAGTGATGTCTCCGTGATCGCGAGGGTGAAAACTGGTAGCGATCACCGAATGGTTAGAGGCACACTGAACCTAAACGTTAAGTTGGAGAGGTCTCGACTAATGAAGTCAACGCTCCGTCCCCCTCGTGCTCTGTTCCAAAGTCCCGAAACCTTTCAGCTCGAGTTACAAAACCGTTTTCGTGGAAACTGTCCATGCGGTCGGAGCTAAGTTCTGCAAGACCCGCCGCAGAAGAACACAAAAACTCTCCGATCACACTCTTAATCTCATGGCTGTTAGACGGGAGATGAAGCTACATTCTGCAACAGACTTGACAGCATACAGGCATCTGAACAGACAGATCTCCAAATGCATGCGGCGGGACTTACGCAACTTCAATACAGCTCGTATTGAAGAAGCGATCGAGCGGAACCAAGGCTCCAAAGTCTTTGCCAGAGATCTGTCTGCCAGAAAGAGCCAACTGTCGAAGCTGAAGACGGAATGTGGCAGCATAGTTTCCGGGACACCTGATATTTTGAGTGAGATTGAGAGGTTCTATGAGCAGCTGTACACGTCATCGTTGGAGCCACACGCAAGTGTGAGTAACGATCCAAGAACGAGTCTCATCCGACACTATTCCGAAGATATCCCGGACGTCAGTCTGAGCGAGATTAGAATGGCTCTCCAGCACCTTAAAAACGGTAAGGCCCCAGGCGAGGATGGAATTACAGCGGAGCTTCTGAAAGCGGGTGGAAGACCGGTACTTGAAGTCCTTCAGAAGCTCTTTAATTCCGTCCTCCATGGTGGCATTACACCGGAGGCGTGGAGCAGAAGTGCGGTGGTCTTGTTCTTCAAGAAAGGTGACAACGCTCTCTTGAAGAACTACAGACCGGTTTCCCTTCTGAGCCGCGTCTACGTGCTGTTTTCGAGAGTCATTACGAATCGTCTCGCGCGCAGATTTGACGACTTCCAGCCTCCCGAACAAGCCGGTTTCCGAAAGGGCTTTAGCACCATAGACCACATACATACCCTTCGGCAAGTTGTACAGAAGTCCGAAGAGTACAATTTGCCACTATGTCTGGCGTATGTGGACTATGAGAAAGCCTTTGATTCCGTCGAAATTTGGACGGTGCTGCAGTCCCTTCAGCGGTGCCAAGTTGACTGTCGGTATATCGAAGTGTTGGAGTGCTTGTACAGTAGGGCTACGATGGGCTACGATGGCTATCCGAGTACGGAACCAGAGTACGAAACCTATCCAATTGCAGAGAGGTGTAAGACAGGGTGACGTCATATCCCCGAAACTCTTCACCGCTGCATTGGAAGACGTTTTCAAGCTTCTGGACTGGAAAGGATACGGTATCAACATCAATGGCGAGTACATCACTCACCTTCGATTTGCCGACGATATAGTCCTTATGGCAGAATCGCTGGGGGGCCTAAGCACTTTACTCAATGACCTCAATAGTGTTTCCCAACGGATAGGTCTTAAGATGAACATGGACAAAACAAAGATAATGTTTAATGTCCATGTCACACCTATGCCGGTAGTTGTTGGGAGCACTAAGCTCGAAGTTGTTGACGAGTATGTTTACCTGGGACAAGTAGTCCGACTAGGTAAGTCCAACTTCGACCGAGAGGTCAATCGACGGATTAAACTCGGCTGGGCAGCGTTCGGGAAGCTACGACACATCTTCTCGTCAGACATACCTCAAAACCTTAAAACGAAATTGCACAACCAGTGCGTGTTGCCAGTGATGACTTACGGAACTGAGACGTGGTCCTTCACTGCTGGCCGTATGAGGAAGCTCAAGGTCGCTCAGCGAGCTATGGAGAGGGCTATGCTCGGAGTTTCTCTGCGTGATAAACTTAGGAATGAGGATATCCGCAGTAGAACCAGAATAACCGACATAGCCCAACGGATTAGTAAGCTGAAGTGGCAGTGGGTCGGCCATATAGCTCGAAGAACCGACAACCGATGGGGAAGAAAGGTTCTCGAGTGGCAGTCTCGTACCGGTAGGCGAAGTGTAGGGCGTCCCCCCACGAGATGGAGTGACGACCTGGTAAGACATGCAGGAAGTCGATGGATGCGGGTGGCTCAGGACCGTGCTTTGTGGCATTCTTTGGGGCAGGCCTATGTTCAGCAGTGGACTTGTGAAGGGCTGTAATGATGATAATGATGATTGAATATATTTACATTTTAAAAAGTTATTAAACGGAATATCCCAAATTTTCGTATTAAATGGGTACATTAATTCTTTAATTTTTCTATAATTATCAAATGCGTTTAATTATACAAATTATTTCTTCACTATCGTATTCTATATACCATATGCTAACTAAATGTCATATTTACAGCTCTTTTAGAACACAAAATTATTCTCATTATTTTTAGTATAAACTATTGCGCAGTTAATTAAATTTCCAGAAAGTTCTACGATACGACGTGCTGTGATTGGTCGATATTTTCTTAAACGATTAAAGTTGTTTATATTAACTATTATTAAAACGACATTCTATACAAATATATTAAGAGTTGTA